>JAPXFY010000021.1:15998692-16021192 GCA_030674185.1 Monoplex corrugatus | reverse complement strand
CATCGTTTCTCTGTCTTTCTCTTTCTCGGTTATGGCACATCGTCGTTTCTCTGTCTTTCTCTTTCCCGGTTATGGCACATCATCGTTTCTCTGTCTTTCTCTTTCCCGGTTATGGCACATCATCGTTTCTCTGTCTTTCTCTTTCCCAGTTATGGCACATCATCGTTTCTCTGTCTTTCTCTTTCACGGTTATGGCACATCATCGTTTCTCTGTCATTCTCTTTCACGGTTATGGCACAGCATCTTTTATCTTTCCCGGTTATGGCACATCATCGTTTCTCTGTCATCCTCTCTTCGGTTATGGCACATCATCTTTTCTCTGTCGTTCTCTCTCCGGTTATGGAATATCACTTTTTTCTCTATCGTTATTTCTTTGGTTATGAAACAATTTTTTTTCTCCATCGTTCTCTTTGTGGTTATGAAACACCATCTTTTCTGTGTCGTTCTGTTTCCTGTTAAGGAATTTATCGTCTTTGTCGTTTTCATGCCAAATATAGAACATTATTTTTGTTTGTTGTTCTCTTCCGTGATGTAGAACATCGCTTTTTCTGTGATTCTTGTTTATAGAACATCGTCTTTTCTCTGTCATTCTCTTCCTGGAGAGAAAGCGTTTGGTAATTTCTCTGTCCGTCGGTTCGTCTGTCTCTCTTTATCTGTATCACTGTTATTCTTTCTTGTTCACACGCACGCGCGCGTGTGAGTTTTGTATTATATATATATATATATATATATATATATATATATATATATATATATATATATATATATATATATATTGATTATAATAATATAATGTGTGTGTGTGTGTGTGTGTGTGTGTGTGTGTGTGTGTGTGTGTGCGTGAGCGCGTGTGCGTGTGTGTGTGGAGTGAGTGAGTCGGTGGGTGAATGACTGGCTGGCTGAGTGAGTGACTGAGTAAGTGTGTGTGTGTGTGTGTGTGTGTGTGTGTGTGTGGTGTGTGTGTGTGTGTGAGAGAGAGAGAGAGAGAGGAGAGAGGAGAGAGAGTATGTAAGGAAAAATAACCAATGCAAATTAACAAAATTTATCAAATTAAAAAAAAATGTTGAGTTTTCTTTTGAACTTTTGAATACCTTATCGTAAAAAAAAAAAGATGCAGATGTACTATATTTTTTGGACTATTATCAATTCATTCTGGTTTAGGTCATATGTTGCCCCAGTGTGACTTTTGTTTATTCGCTCGCATCTTTCTCGCCCCAAATGGTGTTAAAGGATCTGTTAACATTAAACATTGACCATTTTTGTGTCGTGTGTGTGTGTGTGTGTGTGTGTGTGTGTGTGTGTTGTGTTGTGTGTGTGATTGTTGTGTGGTGGTGTGTGTGTGTGTGTGTGTGGTGTGTGTGTGTGTGTGTGTGTGTGTGTGTGTGTGTTGTGTGTGTGTGTGTGTGTTGTTGTGTGTGTGTGTGTGTGTGTGTTGTGTGTATGTGTGTGTGTGTGTGTGTGTGTGTGTGTGTGTGTGTGATGTGTGTGTGTTGTGTGTGTGTTGATGTGTGTGTTGTGTGTGGTGTTGTGTGTGTGTGTGTTGTGTGTTGTGTGTGTGTGTGTGTGTGTGTGTGTGTGTTGTTGTGTGTGTGTGTGTGTGTGTGTGGTGTGTGTGTGTGTGTTTGTGTTGTGTGTGGTGTGTGTGTATGTGTGTGTGTGTATGTGTGTGTGGTGTGTGTTTGTGTGTGTTTTGTAGTGTGTGTGTGTGTTGTGTGTGTTGTTGCATGTGTGTGTGTGTATGTGTGTGTGTATGTTGTGTTGTGTGTGTGTATGTATGTGTGTGTGTGTGTGTTGTGTTATATATATATATATGTGTGTGTTGTGTGTGGATGTGTGTGCGTCTTCGTGTGTCGTTTGTGTGCTATGTGTGTGCGCTTATGTGCTGCATGTGTGTGTTTTTGTGTGTATGCACCCCTACGTGTGTGTACGTGTGCATATGTGCATGCGATGTGTGTGCGTGTGTTGTGCATGTGTGTGTCTGTGTCTGTGTGTGTGCGTCTATGGTCTTTCTCTCTGCTCTCTCTGTCTCTGCCTGCCTGCCTGCTGCTGCCTGTGCTGCTGCCTGTCTGCTGTCTGTCTTCTCTCTCTCTCTCTCTGTGCCTACCCGTCCTCCGCTGTTTTTGCCGGTGATTTGCACCCATTGACACACAAAACTGTTTGTTGCTACAGTGATGAATTTTCCCTTCATGAAGACGGAGCTTCCCTCGGTGTGTTTCCGTTGATATCAATTTTCTTGTTGGGCCAGCGCATTACCTGGAGTCCCCTATTATTGAAAAGTGGTTTAAAAAATCCCGTTATCTTTTGTGTGTGCGTGTGTGTGTGTGTGTGGGGTGGGGGGGGGGCGGAGTTGGGCGGAGGATAGTTGCGTGCGTGTGGTCGCGCGTGTGTTTGTAAGGTCTGTGTGTTTGAAGTAAGGTTTAAGGATCCAAAATTGGTGGAGTTTTTTTTTTGAGGAAGATGGAGGGAATACGATTTTATGACAATGGGTGTGCGTATGTGTGTGTGTGTGTGTGTGTGTGTGTGTGTGTGTGTGCGTGCGTGCGTGGGTGTGTGTGTTGTGTGCGTGCGCGCTGCGCGCGCGTGTGTGTGGAAAGTTTCTGAAATGGTGTGAGATCATAAGTCAGCTTACATGTGTGTATGTGTGTGTGTGTGTGTGTGTGTGTGTGTGTGTGTGTGTGTGTGTGTGTGTGTGTGTGTGTGTGTGTGTGTGTGTGTGTGTGTGTGTGTGTGTGTGTGTGTGTGTGTGTGTGTGTGTGTGTGTGTGTGTGTGTGTGCAAAGTTTCCGAAATGGTGTGAGATCATAAGTCAGCTTATATGTGTGTGTGTGCGTGTGCGTGCGTGTGCGCGCGTGCGCGTGTTTGCGTGGGGTGTGTGTGTGTGTGTGTTTGTGTGTGTTTGCTTACCTTTCAGAGAGCAGATTTTACAAACTTTTTCAAGACGATATCTCTTTAGTTATTACCTCTTGTATTATTTATGTGCGCAAACACATACAGAATAGAAAATATCGTTTAGATAACAAAAGATAAACGAGTTACACCACCGTTAATCGTATCAGAAGAAGAGAAAAATGTCTTCATCTCGACCCGTAAACAAACCGAGGACCTCTTACATGCAGACAGATCTTTTTACCGGTGGGCCACTGAGTTCACTGCATGGTTGGACTGGATTCATTTTTGTCACAATTGAATTTTTCTGTATGGAATGTGGGTGCTGTCCTTGGAGGAAGCACGTCGCCATTGTTTGGCGCCACCCTTTGTTCATCGTATTTGTTGGTTATCTATCGAAGTGGATATCTTTATGTCGTATTTTGCCACGTACACCTCTTTGTTGCTAGAAACACTCGAAAATAAAATGAGGATGCGTATTTAATACGCGGAATAAGATCGGCGCAAATTTTTGGTCAACTGGTCTTTGTTAACCGTTTGACTCCCGCACCCTGTTCACCAGCATCTTGAGGTGTCATGCCACCAAGCTGGTAGATAGGGTGAGGGAGTCAAATAGGGTGAGGGAGTCAAAGGGTCAAGTTTTGGTGGATAGGGTAAGGGGACTCAGAGGATTAGGTTTTTGCAGTTGGTGGGCAGGGTGTGGGAGTCAAAGGGTTAACGTTCATTAAGAAAGAACAAAATACGAAAGGTGAAGGGAGGAACCAGCAGCAAGACTTTCTTGGTGTGTGGTTTTCATCAAGTCCTCTTTCTGGCCCCAGAGACGTTCCTCCATAGCTGCTTTATTTTTAAACAGTACGCAACGCTGTAGAACGTGCATGGCCCTTGATCTGTGTAGGACAGCCCTATTCAGCACATATGCTGGTGTAGGAGGTAGTGTCCAGCCCTCAGGCAGAAGATTGTGATTTGTTGTTGCTGCTCATTGTGATAGATGGGATCATTCCTGTTATGTCTAGGGCGTATGTTTCTTTTTATGATGGTCTTCGCACTTTTGAAGTAGATGGGGTGTTGATGCTGTTGTAGTCTGTTTCCTTCCTTCCTTCGTCAAAGAGCGTGCCTGCTCATTTCCAAACGTGGGCATGAATCCCCTGCGCCATTACTGACACAGTTGCGTACTGGCTCTGAAGTTCCGTCAAGGTAGATATGGTAAAGTCAACACACAGCTGTACATACTTTGTCAAAGATTTGCTGTCAGTTAAGAAGACAACGTGGTGGTGAGGAGGAGGATGATGAAGAAGAAGAAGAAAAAAGAGAAGAAGAAGGTGAAGAAGAAGAAGAAGAAGGTGAAGAAGAAGAAGAAGAAGGTGGTGAAGAAGAAGAAGAAGAAGGTGGTGAAGAAGAAGAAAAAGAAGAAGAAGAAGAAGATCATGACGATGATCACGACGATGATGATGACGACGATGATGACAACTATGATGATGACGACGATGATTTATCTAAATGATGATGAAAACCATCTGGAAAAAAATGGTTTGCTCTCACTATCTCGCTTGTTATAAATTACGTTTGATTTTATAGGAGTCCCTCTTGCATAAGGATTTTGAAAACTGTTCAAATTTGAAACCCTTTTAGTGCCAGAGACCAGTTTATCAGTGTTTTATAATTACATCTCAGAGAGACACCACTCAAAATGGGAGGCAACTGCAGCTTCATAGTGACAGCTCTAGTCCAGGAAAAGTTGCCTGCCTTGTCAAGCCTAGATGACTTTCACTGTTAGATGTTAGGAGTTTTCAAAAGTTACATTTAGTTTTCTTCATGTGACCGAGACTTCGGTCAGAAAGCCATGAAATGGGTTTTCATCCATTTTATTGGAGAAATGTGTCTCTCACTGACAGTTCATCTTCTTCCCTTTGTCACACTCTGTGTGTCTCTCTCCTTCCATCCCTGACTTCCTCTTATTCCCACAGATACACACAGGCACGCACACAAATGCACGCAGACTTGCGCATGCCTCCCCCCTCACAACTCACACACACACGCACGCACGCTCGTACGCGCGCGCGCGCACACGCACACACACACACACACACATTCTACACACACACACACACATTCTACACAACACACACACACACACACACACACACACACACACACACACACACACACACACACACACACACACACACACACACACACACACACACACACACACACACACCACACGTTCTTCTCATTGTCCATCATTCATTCAGCATTATACAAATATGCTGTACTTCGTATTGTTTATGCGTCTTATTTTTCACACTTCGAGTTCTTTATTCATGTCTATCTGGTTTCCATTTAGTTGAACGCTTGCAGTTTTTCTGATTTAGATTGTGCATTTATGATTGCACGTCACCTCCACGCTTAAAAAAGAATTTACTGTGCTGGTCAGACATGCAGTCAAGTCGAAACAACACACTGTAGAGAAGAGTGGCAGAATGGTTCAAACGTTCACCTGCCTGTTACTGAATTCGAGGTTCCAGGATCCGTTCCCCGTTGAGGCCTCGACTTTTCTCCTCAGTTTGACCGAAAAATCGAACTGAATGTCTAATCTTTACAAGGGGATGAAAAACGAGTCGGATCCTTGTGCTTTCTGGCCTGCGCACGCTGAAGATCCCACGGCAGTTGAAAATCGTGAAGAGCAGGACATTCGCCTGGCTGCCCTGGTATAAAACGTTGGAGAGATAGGCTGGTTTCTCAGTTACCTCCCCTTGAAATCCAGTTAACCTTTTTGCCTTTTTAAAGTCTTGGTAAAAAAGAAAATGGGTAGCGTTCGACACATTCTTAAAAGGGAGAGCAGCCCGAGTTTCACATGGTAAATCCACGGTTGGTGAAAGAGAAATGAATATGCATATGAGCCTATTCACCAAATATCTGCATCGTTGGATAGGACACATCCGTATGGAGATTAGCGCATCCCAAAAATGCTCCAGTAGGAAGAGCTGAAACAACGACACTGGGACCACGGAAAACCACTGTAGCGATACAGAGTACTATACTCTGAAGACCAACCTCATCAACCGCGACATCAACATCACCAGCCGGGATGATATTGCTGGTAACAGAGCATGGCTGCTGACAGAAGAGCATTCAGGGTACAATCAGATGTGACCTGCCCCAAACACCTGGTACCCAGCTACAAAAGGATCGGTAGAAGTAGAACCCAAAGCCTCAAGACTCCTTCCCGTGCAACACCTGGACAAAAACATGTGCTTCCAGACCTGGTCTTCTCTCCGACAAAGCGGTGAAGGCTTGTCTACTTGATGATCTGCCATATGGACGGAAGAGTCCATTATCACTATGTGTTGTTCACAAACCATTCCGTAAAGAGCCATGGAGTATAACATGAATTATCATCTAAATCCTGATGATTCCACCATTTATCGCTTAATGGAGGCAGACCCTGTTGGGGTCCATGAGTTCTTTCGGTATGAATAATAGTATGCCCACCTTCTGGAAAACGTGTGCTAAAAATTTCTCTTTTCTGTCGGTCTCTTTGCTTCTGCCATTTTCTTTTGCTTTCTGTGATTTCTTCCTATCATTTTCTGTCTTGCTGGTCCATTCACCTGTATGTGTCCATAAAGTCTTTCATACTTTTACTAGGACTGACAGTTGGGTACAGGTGTTAACTGCATTTTTGGCTCCAATGAAATGTGATGTGCAGAAGCAATTTTGAATACTGTTGCCAGTTTTTATACGTTTGTCTTTTTATTTGGTTACGTTTATACACAGGGGGGGGGGGTGCAAAAGTAGGTATACAGTAAGTGTCACATCATTATTATAATGCTTAATTCCGCTCTGGATTAGAGGAGTGTGTGAATACCAACGGCAAGCAGTTTGAGTATCTGAGGGATTAAGGCTGTGCTTGTTACGACGTATACATGTATATGCAATATTCATTTGTTTGTATAATAAATGCAATGAGTATTGTACGTGTTTTCTTTTTCATAACTGTATACCTACTTTTCCACCCCCCCTTGTATTTGTATTCAGTTTATTTTAACCCCCTGTGATAAATGGGTGTAATGGTCAACGTCAGGGGCTATCCTTAAAGTATGTGTGAAGATGCATTGGTATGTGTATAATATTCTTTTCCAATTTTTTTAAGATCAGAGAGGTGTTTGTTACGTTTTGAGATGGATGTAGCCTGATATGGATGTAGGCAGTTGGCTGGGCTTTAACAATGATACTAATACTAGTAAAAGTGGAGGCGGACGTGGAGGTAGCAGGATTGTAGCGATGGGAATCAAACACAGGACATCTGGGTGCAGTCGGAGGCGTTAACCACTGAGCCACCACTCCAAAATTGATTATTTGGATGATTTGTTTTTGGGTAAGGTTATGACGGTGATGACGATATATCATTATCTCATTTCTGGTTTTTGTTGAAACGATCTCATTTGTAATAAATCATTTTTTATGGATTGCAGTGCAGTCCTGCTGTGTTACAGAGTGTAGAAAATGGTTTGGAATGTAATCCAGTTTGTCTGCAAAGCTCTGTCTCTCTCTTTGTCTCTCTGTCTTTCTCTGACTATGCCTTTCTCTGTCTCTCTGTCGTCTTCTGTCTGTGTCTGTCTCTTTGTCTTTGTACTGTGTCTGTCTGTCCTTTCTCTCTGTGTCCTGTCTGTCTGTGTCTGTCTGTCGTTCTCTGTATCTGTCTCTCTTCCTTGTCTGTCTCTGTCTACCTCTGTCTCTCTGTCTGTGGTGCTTATCTCCTCTTCTCTCTCTCTTATCTCTCTTCTTCTCTTCTCACTCTCTCCTTCTCCCGTCCTCAGCCTCAGGGTTCAGACCTATGGGTTCATAGTTCCGTCATTCATCTTCACTCTCATGACGGATTGAAAATTGGATTTCACCCTCCTCCCTTTCTCCTTCTACTCCCCCCCCCCCCCCCCCAAAACCCCTGAACCGCAACACCCTCCCGCCCTGTTTTCTGATGTGGAAAACGTGGTGGATCTGGAAGGGGAAAGGAATTTGAATTTAAATTGTCAGCTTCTTCTACGTCTTCTCTGTGCGCCCATCTTCTGCTCTGCTTCTGTGTCACTAACCCTACGCCGCTCATTTCAGCTGCCGAAACCTCCGCCTGCCTCCCCCAATAAAACAAACAAACAAACAAACAAACAAAACAAACAGCAACAAACAACAAACAACAAACAAACAAACAAAAAACAACAAAAAACAGCAGCACACACTGCACCACGCTGGCACCACACCACCACCACCACCACCACCACCACCACCACCCACCACCACACCACCACCACCACCACACACCACCACCACCACCACCACACACCAACCACCACCACACCACCACACCACCAAAACAAAAACAACAAACAACATACCATACAAAACCGAAACAGAAAAAAAATTGCTGGAACCAAGATTAACATGAGAGCAGGGCCTGAAGGGTCAAAGAATTTGAAGCAAGTCTTTTTTTTTTTTTTTTTACAACTTATGATGAGGAAATTTGGGAATGTTGTATATGATACTATGGACTTCTATTTTTGGAATGACAGCGCTCTGTATACTTACTTCATGATAAATGATAACGGCTGTCTGTCATGCTGGTTTTGGGTACACAGATAAATGATAACGGACTGTCTGTCATGTCTGATCGTTTGGGTACTACCAGATAAATGATAACGGGCTGTCTGTCATGTCTGATCGTTTGGGTTACTACCAGTAAATGATAACGGGCTGTCTGTCATGTCTGATCGTTTGGGTACTACCAGATAAATGATAACGGACTGTCTGTCATGTCTGATCGTTTGGGTACAACCAGATAAATGATAACGGGCTGTCTGTCATGTCTGATCGTTTGGGTACTACCAGATAAATGATAACGGGCTTTGTCATGTCTGATCTTTGGGTACAACCAGATAAATGATAACGGCTGTCTGTCATGGTCTGATCGTTTGGGTACTACCAGATAAATGATAACGGGCTGTCTGTCATGTCTGACCGTTTGGGTACTACCAGATAAATGATAACGGCTTTGTCATGTCTGATCGTTTGGGTACTACCAGATAAATGATAACGGACTGTCTGTCATGTCTGGTTTGGGTACTACCAGATAAATGATAACGGGCTGTCTGTCATGTCTGATCGTTTGGGTACTACCAGGTAAATGATAACGGCTGTCTGTCATGTCTGGGTTTGGGTACTACCAGATAAATGATAAGGTCTGTCTGTCATGTCTGATGTTTGGGTACTACCAGATAAACGATAACGGGCTGTCTGTCATGTCTGATCGTTTGGGTTCTACCAGGTAAATGATAACGGCTGTCTATCATGTCTGATCGTTGGGTACTACCAGATAAATGATAACGGGCTGTCTGTCATGTCTGATCGTTTGGGTACTACCAGATAAATGATAACGGGCTGTCTGTCATGTCTGATCGTTTGGGTACTACCAGATAAATGAAACGCTGTCTGTCATGTCTGATCGTTTGGGTACTACCAGATAAATGATAACGGACTGTCTGTCATGTCTGATCGTTTGGGTACAACCAGATAAATGATAACGGGCTGTCTGTCATGTCTGACCGTTTGGGTACTACCAGATAAATGATAACGGGCTTCTGTCATGTCTGATCGTTTGGGTACAACCAGATAAATGATAACGGGCTGTCTGTCATGTCTGATCGTTTGGTACTACCAGATAAATGATAACGGGCTGTCTGTCATGTCTGATCGTTTGGGTACTACCAGATAAATGATAACGGGACTTTGTCATGTCTGATCGTTTGGGTACTACCAGATAAATGATAACGGACTGTCTGTCATGTCTGGGTTTGGGTACTACCAGATAAATGATAACGGGCTGTCTGTCATGTCTGATCGTTTGGGTACTACCAGATAAATGATAACGGCTGTCTGTCATGTCTGATCGTTTGGGTACTACCAGATAAATGATAACGGGCTGTCTGTCATGTCTGACCGTTTGGGTACTACTAGATAAATGATAACTGGCTGGCTGTCATGTCTGATCGTTTGGGTACTACCAGATAAATGATAACGGGCTGTCTGTCGTGTCTGATCGTTTGGGTACTACCAGATAAATGATAACGGGCTGTCTGTCATGTCTGATCGTTTGGGTACTACCAGATCGTTTGGGTACTACCAGATAAATGATAACGGACTGTCTGTCATGTCTGATCGTTTGGGTACTACCAGATAAATGATAACGGACTGTCTGTCATGTCTGATCGTTTGGGTACTACCAGATAAATGATAACGGACTGTCTGTCATCTCTGATCGTTTGGGTACTACCAGATCGTTTGGGTACTACCAGATAAATGATAACGGGCTGTCTGTCATGTCTGATCGTTTGGGTACTACCAGATCGTTTGGGTACTACCAGGTAAATGATAACGGGCTGTCTGTCATGTCTGATCGTTTGGGTACTACCAGGTCATCTCTACCGCCTTCGAACATCAGCCCTTTAGATCTCCCAGAGAGTTTTTCAGCTGTATTTTATTCCAAAGTAGCGGTTTTCGAGACAAACTTGAGAAAACCTCTTTTTACCATCCCTTCCTAATCCTCTTTTCATACACGGCCCATTTACTGAATTTCAACCAATCTCTGAAACTGTGATTACCAACATTTTGAAATAAATGCCATTTGTATCATGTGAACTCGACCACAAACCGGCCTCTCTCTTCTCACACATATTTCCTGAGCTTCTTTCATTCATAATGCACATCATTAACACATCTCTTTTCACTTCATCAGTCCCACCTTCATTCTAAACAGCCATCGTTTGATCTCTGTTTAAGAAAACAACCATCTCGATCCCAGCCTTCTAAAAAACAACAACAACAACAAAAAACAAAAACAAAACAAAAACAAACAAAAAAACTGTCGTTGTGTCTTCAATTTGACGTTCGTTTTAAGGCTTTTCGACATGTGGTTTTGAAACATCCGAATGGTCATCTTTCAGTCAACCATCTTTGTCACCCTGTCCATTCTGCCTCCAATTCTGACGGCACGCCGCTCTCGTTTACAGCGTAAATGAATTTAGCTTTATGCTGACTGTGGCCAAATTTCCCTATCTTGAATATATTTCTTGGTTTCTGTCACGCCTGTCTGGCCGCTTTCAGTCAGTCATGGTAAATTAGTCCAGGTCATGCCAGTTAAAGTTATATATGGGGTCTCCCAAGGTTCTGTACTTGGGCCAGTCCTCTTCACATAGTACAGCTCACCACCCACCATTTCAATCAGTGTTGTCGTTTTTGCCATGGTGTTAGCCCTCATATAGCTGTAGTAATCGGCTGGGCTGTAAGCAGTATGAACTTGAAACTTGATTTTCATCAGTCTGTGTACAACGCCAAGTATCTGTCCCATGCTGATGACTACCAAGCTCTACAACAGTACACTCCTGAACATCTTTCAGCTCTGCTTTCTGAAGGTTCTGATTGCTATGTTGAAATCCAAAATCTAATGACATAGAGCAGGCTACACTTGAATAGAGAAAAAACTGAAGCAGTGCTCACCACAGAACACTAAAACAACAGAAGGGACAAGCCCTCTTAGCGCGATCGAAAAACGCGTGCTGGTTGGCTCGGCTGGCCGCCATCTTGTTAATGCTGAGATTCGCTGTCGCGGCGAGCGATACACACACGCAGTGCGCTGCTCTCACATGGCTTGCCTCTGTTTACGTTTGTAACCTGACAGACTGTTTACGTATGTGTGTGTAAAAGAGAGAGAGAGAGAAGAGAGGGGGGAGGGGACAGGGGTGGGGGTGGGGGGATTGCCGATGCATGGGTAAAAACTATTGCATGATACTCATAGTCATACCCAAAAAAAAAAATTCTTACTTCTTTGAAAAGTGAAACTCTTCATTAGCCGTCGCGCTATTATTTTCACCCAGTCACTGCTTCAGAAACATTGACCTGTCACTTAGTCAGTTAGTGTGTGTACTGGGACTGAGGGGGAGGATGTGTGTGTGTGTCTTACACTTCATACCATTAGTTTTTCTCTTTGTTATGTGTTGAGTCATCATTTTGTGTGTGCTTACTTCTGAATTTATGTTAGTATTGTTACACAAGCAATCAGTCGATCTTTTCAGGTTTAATGTCATTGTCAACAGCGAGGATTATTTAAAAGATGGTACCTTTAGACATTTGATTATAACATGCGCCACACACATGAGACAGAAGTCGTACATGACAAGTAAGAATGATTGAGTTTCACAATTTTTTTCTGTGAAATTACAAGTGTTCATCACTTCAGAGTTTTTGCCTGTCGTATACAACAACATAAAAATGAAGAACTCAGAATAAAAAAAAAACAACAATAAAGTAATATAATACAGAATTCACACATGTAAAATTCATGATTTAAAATGTACTCACATGACTTGACAAAGACATGCCTGGACATCTTCCCAAAATGATCAGCCACAGCGGTGTATAATTCACAGTTAATCCAGCTCCAACAGCACTCATTCCAGGAATGTTCACATCTCAAGTGTCTTGTCAGCCACAGCGGTTTATAATACACAGTTTAGTCTTCACACGTTAAGTTTCTCGTCATCCACAGAAATGTAGTAAAATATTCACTGTTGCATTAATGGCCCATGAGTGTTCACAGGTGTGTAATACACAATCAAATCTAAAATCCACAGATGAACTACATAATTGTTCACAAGTTCAGTTCCTTATCACAATATCAGCTACAGCAGTGTGTTATGTTCACAGTTAAATCCAGCTGAAATAGAGGTCTGTAAATGTTCACATGTTAAGTTTCTTGTCCTTGTTCAGTTCTGCACCTCTGACTTTTGACTTCAGTTGCTGATTGAACAGTTTCACTTCGTGGTAAATCCTGATGTTGCAATAAGCAGCAATAAGGCTTGCCAAACATTCACACTCACAATTCAGATCATCTGTTTGTGACTTGACAAAGCTGTTCAGAATAGTTTGCCTTGGGTTGGCTCTTGGCAATCCCTTTGATGTAGCTACTCTGAAGTGAAGTTCAAAGCATTTGAAAACCTGCAGCAGTGGCTCACTGACACGAACCAGGCATCCAAGTTTAAACTCTTTGAGTGACACAAGTGACACAAGTGAGGGAGTTTCTCCAGTTGCCTCATTTGCACTGATGGTGAACTTTTCCACACAGAGAGGACAGTCGTTTTTCTGCTTGAACTTCCTCACGACAGCACCAGCAATGTACTGAACAATGTCTGACTCGACGGGTGGCAGTTCCATCTCCAAGTCTGTGAAGGAAGAGGAAACCAAGTTGTTCTCACAACTGAAGGAGTTGGTTTCGATGGGGTCTGCATGATCAGCATTCTCTGCATCACATTCAACGTCTGCTGTGCATGGGTTGACAATGGGATGGTGTCCATGCTCACCATCAGGCTGGCAGTTGGCACCAGCACTGATTGTCTTGTCCAAGAGCTCTGATGTTGCAGAAGAACAAGACAGGCAACGGAGTGCATCGACATATGCTGGCAACGTCGGGTGGTCGTTGAAGCCATTGTAGCCACGTATTTGACTGTGAAGGTTCTCAACGTGATCCTGGTTACACTTTCTCAGGCACAAGTGTGTCAAGACCTCCTCCTCCATGATTAGCTTTTGGCTCAATCCCTTCATTGCCGAAAGCACTAGGAGCCACCCTTTGTGACTTGGAATGTTGCTGGCCAGTTTGTCATTCTTTGGGTTTGTGAAACACCAGCTTTCCACAAAGTTGGAAAAGGAAGCAAATCGAACCTGGTCACCCTCAAAATCACTCCTTGTGACCGGCTTCTTCCCAACTGGGGCGGAGAGGGAATGAGAGTCGACAAAATCCCACATGCTGTTCACCGTCTCCACAAAGCATGCTGTTTGAAGAGCAGCCTCGGACATCAACGACTTTGACACATACAATTTCAAGGCAGCAGCGACTGAGTGGGAAAATATCTGGCATGCCAAGATGACTTTCATCTTTTTCCCTCTGGGCAGGGTGAAGTGACACTCCTTCAGCTTGGGAGCAGCGCGAATTGACCCGCCAGATGTTTCAAGGGAGAAGAGTTCTTGGAGGTGACACCACTTTGCAATCATTCTTTCTCCATCCCAGCTGAAGGAGATGTATTTCGTCATGAAATTGTTCCTCAAGTTTTTGATGAGGTGTGCGGATCTGGCATGACAAAGGACTGTGTAGTGCCATGAAACACATACGGTCGTTCCACACACACACCCATGTCTTTCATCCATTTCCATTGGCAGGATTCTTGGTCCATCACAATGGCATCAACATTCAAACCAATCCCTGTGACGGCTCTGACGATTTCGGAAATGATGGCTGTCAAAGTAGGTGTTGCCAGGTTGTGCTTGGCAACAAAATACCCCAACACCTGCTTCCACTTCAGGGTCAGTCCCCTGATCATGACCAAAATTGCTTGGTCAGCGATTTCGTCACTCTGGTGATGCTCGCCGCAGTTGACAAAGCCGACCAGCTCGTCACGATGATGACTGTAGGTCAGGGCTTTGGTCACAGTCATTCCATCCAAGGAGAGTGTCACTCTTTTCTCATGTTCTTCAAGTGCTAATGTTCTCAAGCGCATCATTTCCACCAGACTCTGACACAGACCGACCCCAGTCAACACAGTTGAAAAGCGCCTCCTGAGTGTTCTTGGATGTGGAAGCATAAACCCAACGGAGCGGAGAACGGCATAAGCAGAAGTGCTCCTAAAGTACACAGCGAGACACAACTCCATAGCCTCTTTCTCGGTGTCCCAGTTGATCCACTTTTTCTTCCGCATCATGATCTTGAATAAAGCTGCTGGAACAACTGGCAGGTCTTTGAGGAAATTCTCCAGGATTGCTTCTTTCTTTGCACGAAGAGACGCTACTTGTACAGCATGGCGCTTTATAAGTCTGACCTTGGCTGCTTGTGCTGTTTTGCATTTCCTTTCAAGTTGTTTGTTTTGTTTCTTGAGGTCTTCTAAAGCACGTTTGGCCTGCTTCAGCTCTCGGGCCAACTTATCAGGATCTGGTTCGGACGCTTTCACCACGGGTCTAGTACTGTCTCTGTCACCATCACAATCATCACCATCACCTTCATGATATACAGAGCTGGAGGCAGTATCTTGTCGTCTCCTCTTTGGTACAGGCTCTCTGATCTTGGGCGGAGGTCGTCGACATTCCATGGATGGAGGAGGATTTAGGCAGCTGACAATGGTAGGCACGGCAGTCGGTAGCAGTCGAGAATGCTGAATGTCTGTAGGGCAGTTGAAAACTTTCTCATGAAAATGTACAGAGCACACCCTCTTCGACTTGATGTCAGCAATCTTGACGTCATCTCTCCTGATGTTGATGATCCACTTCTGGCACCTGAAACAAAATCAAAGTAAACATGAAATACATCCACAGTTGCCTCATAGCTCAGCTTGCCAACCACCACCAAGTATGTAGAATTTGTGATTAACCAAGCTCACCTAATCACAGTCAGTCTCAGTCTCAAAGTCACTCTTACCACACACAGACACACACACACACACGCACACACACCACACACACACACACACACACACACACACACACACACACACACACGCACGCACACACACGCACGCACGCACACACACACACACACACACACACACACACACACACACACATATATATATATATATTATATGCAAGGGATTATGTAGGTCAGGTTATCTAATGAAATATTGATAAAAAAAATATAAAGTTTCCATGCACATTTGCCTCCACATACATAACATAGGGTCTTACATGTGCAGTTCGTGCACTGCATTTGTAAACAATGGGGCAGGCCGGTGTCGGTTGGCGGTGGCCTACACGTTGTCGGCGCACACTTTGTTTTGACAAGTCACACGTGTACACACACACTGGCACTCAACACAAGAAGACTGAAAATAATACCAACTTACCTCTCTCTGTCTGTCTCCGTATTTGGAAAATAGAAGAAGCGCACTGGCTTGCCTGTTCTTGGGTCAATACTTGTACGATTGTTGTTGCTGCAGTTGATCACACAACAGTAACACGCTCCGCGTTTGGTTACAGTACTGGTACTCGCCATGCTGCCTCAGTCAGCATTTTAAAAATGGGGCCCCGAACGTTTACGGAAATTGCCGGAACATACCGAGGAGGCGCTTGTCCCTTCTGTCTTATTTGTCTTCTGTGGTGCTCACTGACACCAAGCACAAAAGCTTTCCGCTTTAACAGTTTGTTTTCTCCAGTTAGGTGACAACTCTGTTGTACTTTTTGTTTCAGTCAAGTGCCTGGACATTGTTCTTGATCCTCTGCTCTCATTGCAGAAGTTGGTCAGCCAAACCTGCCAGTCCCCAATTGTCAACTGTGGCCATACAGTTCTGTTCGCCGGTATCTTTCAGTTGAAGCAGCATCTTAACTTGCAGTTTCTTTTATCTTGCCTTTTATCGATTATTGTACATGTAACTCTCTGCTCTCTGGTTTGCCTGCTTCTCCTGTCACTCACCTCCAGTGTGTCAGGCCCCATCTTGTCATTCCTAATAAGACGCTAGATCATGTCACTCTCATGTTTCAGTCCCTCTGTTGGTTGCCTGTTACTCCAATAATTTGATTAAAATCAGATAAATTTGCTGCCCGTCTGTCAACGGTTTTGCTCCCATGGGGATGCCGGGGGCTCTTTCAGTATAAATAGTATCCCCACCTTCTGGAAGTTCTGTGCTAGAAATTTCCTCTTTTCTGTCACTGTTTCTGCCTTGTTCTTCTGCTTTCTGTCATTTCTTTCTATCATTTTCTGCCTTGTAGGTCCATTCACCTCTTTGTTTCGATAAAGTCTTACGTACTTTGTCTTAGGATTGATAACTGGGTACATGTATTAAGTGCATTTTTTGCTCTAGGGAATTGAGATATGCGGAAGTAATTTCATGTTAATTTAGGCCCGATTTTAGATATATTTTAGTGTCCTTAGTTATGTTTAAATGTGTAGTCAAGATATTTAACACCTGCGTGACAAATTGGACGGAGTGGCCAACGCCAGGGGCATCTCCTTAGATTATGTGAGTAAATCCATTTATATGTGTGCTTAATTTTCTTTAATTTTTTTTACCTGTTGACGTGTTGTGTATGTTGTGAAACAGGTTATAGCTCTGATATGGCTCTACGCAGTCGGCTCGGCTTTACACAAAAATAACAGTAAAATAACAGTAACAGTCAACGGTTTTGCGTTTATTTATTGCTGCAACCACCTCCAGATGTCCACCTCTGCTCGACCTTTCCGTTCTGCGTTGTTGCTTACAACAACAAAAAATGTTAGGTAAAAATGTCCACATTCATCTTCTGTGTCTGTTCCATATAACGGGAATGAGCTTCTCCTGTCTCCCTGATAGTTACACACTCTTTTCTCTTTTACGTCCGAATTGAAGACACATCTTTGTTTTGTCCAACAGCGATTTCCCTTATCAGCACACCTCCCTTCATCCAGTACCTCTTTTGTCCTTCCCCTCCCGTTGTGCATGTGCTTTGTGACCTTAAATTGTTTTTGCTTTTATGAGTGGATGTTTGAGTGAATGATGAGAATGTGCCCTTTGATTTGATTTACAAAGCAAGATTTAATGCCTTATGAATTCGTTATCGTAATATTGATAACAATAATAATGATAATGATGATGATAGCATAATAATGCTATTACTACTACTACTACTACTCATAATATAACGTTTTTAACGATGATGATGGTGATAGTGATAATGATGATGATGATGATGATGATGATGATAATAATAATACTATTACTGCTAACAATGGCGTAAGTTGCGTGGTTTATGTGTAGAAACTTTTGAAACATATTTTGCATATTAACTACCGGTGTTAATGTTTGTTTGGTGTTCAATTTAACTGTATGTAGTCTAATTTGATTAGTTGGTGGGTTTTTTTATATTTCCGTTGTTTCTTTTTTCTTTGTTTTCTATCAAACGTACCCCATATACTTCAAAAAGACTACCAAAAATCTTACTTTTTGTTTATAGTACTATCATATAATTTGTACTTGGTGTTACACTAGCGAACAGAATAAAAGAGACGTTGTTACTTTTGAATCAGATCGACCCCACGCTCAAATTTAAGATGCTTCAAAATCAAAGTCTTATAACATTTTTTTGAACAGCAATAGGGGTTGAAGATTTTTTTAAAAAATCTTCTTCGTCCTTTTCCTGCTCTTCCTCTTCATTTCCCTTCTCTCTATATCTCCTCCCTTAGTCACAAAAATTGAACTGAAATTATAATTATGATCTCATGGAGTTGCGTGAGATTTATGAAAGACAAAATAGCACTTTTGTCTCTACCCATATTTCGTTGTCTCTGATATTCCCCGTCCCCTTCTCCGTCTCGTCCTCCCCTGTTAATGCTGATGAATCAGCACTAATCTGGGAATACCAGAGTCGTGTATTATCCACCCTAGTTTATGGCTCTAAATATTGGAGGATGACAGAAAGCATACTTACCGAGCTGTCAGCCTTCCACATAAAGATTCTCTGACGAGTTATAGAATCTTTTGGCTCAACGCCATCTCTAACCAACATTGTAATTTTCTTTTCTTTTCTTTTTTGTTGTTGTTGAAGTTCTGTATGCTTTGAAGCAGTTATAGCCCTGATATGACTCTACGCAGTCGGCTGGGCTTTAAACAACAATAACATGATATAACACAATATCTCCAACCAACAACTACTTGCCTATGATTGTACACAAACAAGAGACAACAGGCATTATCATTATGGGAAAAAAACCAAAACAAAACAAAAAAACAAAAAACAAAAAGAAACGAAGGAAAGTGGATTGGGCACATAATCTGAAGAATGCAGAATAACATCACCCAGACTGCCCTTGATTGAACACCAGAAGGAAGACAAAAAAAGAACCAGGAACATCTGGCAGCAAAAAACATGGAAGATTTTAAGACCCTGAAACACACCAAACAAGATCGAGGCAGCTGAAATGTGGTTTCTAAGAAGAATAAGAGTTCCATGGACAGCAAAGAAAACAAACGAGACAGTTTTGATTGACGCAGAGACAAGAAGATCAGTGATAAGGAAGATTAGGAAAAGACAGGCAACATTTATAGGCCATTTTATGAGGAAAGGGAATTAGAGCACCTGGTCACAACAAGAAAGCTGGAGGGAAAGAGAGCACCAGGTAGACCCAAGCAAAAAATATTGGACAGACTTGCAGAGAGGCTGAGGACAGCGAAGGTGGAAGATGTGCTTGCGGCAACAAGGGATAGATGCATATAGAGGGCCATGATTGCTAACGCCATGTGGCAGGGCACTTGATTATGATGAAACACACCCGGGGTACTATATAAAAGCTGGCTCAGAGCAAACAGGAATGGAGAATCTTCGTTGCTGCTTTATACGCCAGTGGTGCTTTCATTGGCAGTAAGTCAGTCTTCCACCTACCTGTACTTTCTGTACCCTAACTGTCCACACAGCGCCCACTCTAACCCCCCTCCCCCGCTACACTCACACGCCGTTCTTTTGTCCATCCCATCATCCCCATCACCCTAACGGACATGTTTTTTTTGTTCTGACCCAGAGAGATCGATACGTGTGTCAATTTTGTTTGCGGGTCCATTAAGAGGTGAGTGTGAAATGTCAAAAGATGAGAAGAGAGGCGAGAAGATGGGAAATGTCTGGCACATGTGTTCACTGTCACTTTATGGAGGCCTGGAGGTTTTTGTGTGTGTATTATTGAGGCGTCGTTTTAGTCGAGTTTTTTTGGTATAGTCTTTATGCTTTATTCACACACATATGCACACATACACGCACATACACACGCGGGCGCAATGAACGCACAAACTACACATATACACGTACTGATATATACGTATACACACACACATTCACACTCACACACACACGCACACAAACACACACACACAGACGACAGACAGACACACAGACAGACACATGCACACGCACACACACACAAAAGAACAACAAACACACACACACACACACACACACACACACACACACACACACACACACTCACACACACACACACCCCACACACCGAACACACACACATAAACACACACACACACACACAACACACACACACACACAATGAAAACACACAAACGAAAAAACACACACACACGAAAACACACACACACACGAAAACACACACACACACACACACACGAAAACACACACACACACACACACGAAAACACACACACACACACACACACACACACAACACACACACACACACACACACACACACACACAAACACACACACACACACACACACAACACACACACACACACACACACACACACACACACGCACGCACACACACACACACAACACACACACACACACACACACAACACACACACCACACACAGAAGCTGGCCCAGAAAACACAGGAATGGAGAATCTTCGTTGCCACCCTACAACGCCACTAGCACTTTCATTGGCAGTAAGTCAGTCTTCTACCTACCTGTACTTTCTGTACCCTAACTGTCCACACAGCACCCACTCTAAACCCCTCCCCCCCGACACTCACACACCATTCTTTTTTGTCCATCCCATCATTCCCATCACCTTAACAGACATGGTTTTGTGGTTCTGACCCAGAGAGATCGATACGTGTGTCAGTTTTGTTTTGCGGGGTCCATTAAGAGGGGTGAGTGTGAAATGTCAAAAGATGAGAAGAGAGGCGAGAAGATGGGAAATGTCTGGCACATGTGTTCACTGTCACGTTTATGGAGGCCTGGAGCTTTTTGTGTGTGTGTGTGTATTATCGAGGGCGTCGTTTTAGTCGAGTGTTTTTTGGTACAGTCTTTTTGTGTTTTATTCACACACATATGCACACATACACACACATACACACGCGGGGGCACGCACACACACACTACATATACACGTACTGATATATACGTACACACACACACACACACACACACACTTACAGACACACACACACACGCACACGCACACAAGCACACACACAGATGGACAGACATACACACAGACACACACACGCAGATACACACATGAAAACACACCACCGACACACACACGCAAACACACAGCGCAAACACACACCCACACACAAACACACACACACACACACACACACACACACACACACACACACACACACACACACACACACACACACGAAAAAACACACACATACACGAATACACACACTCAGACACACACACACATACACACGCACACGCACACGCACACAGCGTTGATTCAAAATCAGTACTTCAGGCTCTTGAATTATCAAAATTACAAACAAGATCAGAAATGATTCTGGAAATAAGTCACTTGATTCATAATTTATCTTTAAGAGGCACTGATATTACTTTCTGCTGGATACCTTCTCATAGTTCTTTTAGTTATAATAATAAATTTGACAGGGCTGCCAAACGGGGAGCTAATAACTCACCAGATTCAAACAATATCCAGCTTTCTCTCTCGTTGCACGAGAATTACACTTTAGTGGACAACTACGTCTGGAAGCAGTTCCAATTAAAACAGAAAAAGTATGATAAATGTCACATGAACTTTGAAGTTAGCAAAATACTTAAGCAGCTTCATGCCAGCAGAACTATACAGTCCCTTATGTACAGATGGAAACTTGATGCATTCAAAACAAAATATACCAATAACATAGTGTGTCTGTGTGGAAAGAAGATAACACATAGTCATATTCTTTCTTGCGTTAGGGTAAAACGACATATTCCAACACTATCTGTGAGTACAGTTTCTGACATATTTGCCTCATCATCATTACTGTATGAATTTTTTGTTAGCCTGTCAAAAAGTCCTATAGCGAATTACCTTTAAAATGTTATTTGACTTGTTCATTGTTGTGGTTAGTCAATTATTAGTTTTACTTTTTATTCATTTCTTCCGGATATTTACTAATTTTGTTTGTCAGTTTGTTTTTTTTAAATCGATAATTATGGTAACATTATTTGTTAGTTTTACCTTCCCCTCTTCAAAACAGTTGTTTTCTGGATCATCTTTTCTCAAATTCAAAATTGACAATTTTCAAATATCTTCTTCACTCCTCCTCTATCACTCCCCCCCCCCCCCTTTTTTGTTTTGTTTTTGTTTTTTTATTTGTTTTTTTTTGTCTAAAATCACTTTAGTGAATAGACATTAAATCAAAGACCACCACAGCGCTAGATGATGATGACGACGATGATGATGATGGTTATTGTTAATATTGTTATTATTGTTGCTGCTCTTGCTGTATTATTATTACATTACTATTATTATTAGAAGCGTTAGTAATGTTACTTTTTATTATCGTTGTTATTGTTCTTCCTCTTTTTCTCTTTCTTTTTCTTCTTCATCTTTCTTCTTTTTCTGCTGAAACAGGTGTTTAGAAATTGTATTTCTTAAGCTTGTGGTCTCTTTCTTAATCTTTGTAAAATAGGGGCGAAATACGAACATGTCTGTTTTTGAAACGTTTTTAAAAAACTAAACGCAAAACATCAACGACAGGAAGAAAATAAAAGTGTGAAACAGCTGTCTAAAGTGAGAGCCTTCTGACTGATATTCTATTGAGGGCATCGTTTAAATCAAGTGTTCGCTCTTTTTAT
>JAPXFY010000021.1:15991192-15996192 GCA_030674185.1 Monoplex corrugatus | reverse complement strand
ACCAACCAACCAACCAACCAACTAGCCAACCAACCAGCCAACCAACCAACCAACCAACCAACCAACCAACCAACCAACCAACCAACCAACCAACCAACCAACTAACCAACCAACCAACCAACCAACCAACCAACTAGCCTACCTTCCTACCTCCCTCCCTCCCTCCCTCCCTCCTTCCTTTCTTCAACCTTGTAATTGCCAGCCAAGTGTCTTTGAGACTGTTCTTTCCTGTCCAACATGGCGGTGCCCATTCACGTGATAATCACATGTGATTGTTGTTGGAACTGCCAGATCTCATGCAGAATGTAGAAAAGATTGATGACAGGGAGGCTTAATAGTGTCACAGAGTCCAATTCGGTGTGTCATCACATCATGCATTCAAACAACATTTGCACCAGGAAGGGCATTATTCGATTACAAAATCAATTCGAAATAACGTGGTTTCAGTCTTTTTTGTTTTGTTTTGTTTTTAGTAATCACCTTGTGCCAGTGTTTTTAATCTTGACATTCAAATTCTCATTAATTTCAAGTTTGGAATTCGTTTTTATAATGGCTGCTGTGGTCTGTGGTGCTGTGGACAACATGCTGGAATGAAGAATGGAAAGAAGAAGGACGCCATCTTGCAACATGAGAGGTGTCTCGTGATCAGTATCTATATTCTACCTGACGGGTCGCTTTATTGAAAAGCCGTGTCATGAAAATGTTCAAATCTTATGCATCAATGGACAATCTGGTGGGGTTATAGATTTAGGATAGTGTGAGTTTGGGTTTTAAACGTGTATTAAAGAACCAGGAAATGCACAGTGCCGTCAAATGATAACTGTCCATTTTCTGGTTAGGTGCTGAATTTTGTTAGTATGCTGAATTTGAGAACAAAATGTAGACTTTTACAAGACACCAAGAACTTGGTTATTTCATTCGTTGTCTCTTCAATCACAAAGCATCACTGACAGACCAAAGGTTTAATACATGAAAAAGACACGCGTAAGCTGTTGAAGACAAACTGGGCCTCTGCCAGTCATGTAAGAGTATTCACTTGTGTTTTTTTATGTTAAATTGCTTCACCAGTCTGAAGAGTTTCATGACAAACTAACAGATCAGAATCTACCTTGGACCACAGAACATTCACCGCCTCAAACAACGGACAGTTTTGTGTTATTTGTTAGCCTCTGTCTGCCTGGTTTCCTTATGTTTATTCACAGTAACTATGTTTACACACAGTAAGTGCTATGTTTATTCACAGTAACTATGTTCATTCACAGTAAGTGATATGTTTATTCTTAGTAAGTGCTATGTTTACTCACAATAAGTGCCGTGTTTATTCACAGTAACTATGTTTACACACAATAAGTGATATGTTTATTCTTAGTAAGTGCTATGTTTACTCACAGTAAGTGCTGTGTTTATTCACAGCAAGGGCTATGTTCGTTCATAGTAAGTGCAGTGTTTATTCACTGTAAGTGTTATGTTTATTCACAGCAAGTGCTACGTTTATTCACAGTAAATGCTACGTTTGTTTACGGTGCTCTCTTTATTCACAGCAAGTCGAGGGTTTATTCACAGTGTTATGTTGATTCGCAGTAAGTGCTATGTTGATCCACAGTAAGTGCTATGTATTTTCACAACAAGTACTATGTTTATTCACTGTAAGTGCTATGTTTATTCACAGCAAGAGCTACGTGTAATCACAGCAAACGTTGTGTGTACTCACAGCGAGTGCTATATTTATTCACAATAAATGCTATGTTATTCACAGCAAGTGCTATGCTTATTCACAGTAAGTGCTATGTTTATTCACAGTGAGTGGGAACGTTCTTCCAGTCTGGTTCCCGCCATGAAGTGACTATTATTGTCGGTATTGGGAAAAATAACTGTCCTCAGTATGTTGGGTGAGAACAGGAATCAGGAAGTTAATCGAAATGACACGGCAGCTGTGCAAAGACTCCTCCGACTTGATGCTGACTTTAATCAAAGAACATAACTCTTGAGAATCACGTAGGAATTATCTCCCATATTGCAGAACTTCTCAAATCCAACACAGTTTGCGCTACCCATTCAGCTGGCATAGAAGCAGATACAAAGCACAAAAACCGTAAGCTCAGAACTTTTGTATCTGCTTCTATGCTAGCTATTTGAATGGTACGCAAGCTGTGTTGGATTTGAGAAGTTCTGCAATATGGGAGATAATTCCTACGTGACTCTCAAGAGTTATGTTCTTTGATTGATATAAAAATTCTCCCTGCTTCCCTTTTATTTCTTTGATGCTGACTGTTTCTGTGGACTTTAAAGGCATTGGATGGGACTGAATAACCCTGGGGTTTGGCGGATGGTGGAAAATAAGCATGAGAGTAATGCCACTGAAATGCTATGGAATCGAATCACGGAACTCGGAGTTTGGAGATCGGAATTCGTTTAAGAAGAATTCATGTCACTCGGAAAATTCCATATGTGCTACACACACATATCTGCCAGGCTTCTTAAGGCTGCGGAAAAACCGGAATCGGTGCGCTGACAAGGTTTGAATTGGGAGGCAGGAGGAGTGGGGGTGCAGTTTGAAAACTGGAACCTGTGAAACTCTAAGCTGACGTCACCACCAAAATAATGGGACCAGTAGAATGGACAGCAAACAAGCCAGTTTTAACCGTTTGACACCCGCTGCCCGTCTACCAACTGCAAAAACTCAACCCTTTGACTCCCTAACCCTATCCACCAGTTTCCTGTAGGAAGCTGTTGGATAAGATGAGGAAGTCAAAGGGTTAAGTGAAGCTGGCGAATAGGGTGAGGAGGTCAAAGGGTTAAGTTTTTGCTTTGCCAGCGTTGTTGACAATGCAAGATGCTGGTGGATAGGGTGAGGGAGTCAAAGGGTTAAGTTTTTGCTTTGCCATCATGGTTGACAATGCAGGATGCTGATGGCCAGGGTGCAGAAGTGAAAGGGTTAATGTTTCAAGATAGGGATAGGTGGGTGCTGAAGGTTGGCATTGATACATAGCCGTTAATTTGCTGAACGTATAAAACCCATCCCAGTAATCGGGCGACGAGCAAAATGTCTTTGAAAGGGTATCGTGTGCTTGAACCGCCGTCTGTCTTCGTCCTCACACACCTATTGTTGGTTTTCCAGACAGCACTTTGTGGTGTGCAGAGAATGGGAGGTCAGATCACTTTTCACTTGCATTGGAGGGGGGTGGGGTGGGTGTGTGTGTGTGTGTGTGTGTGTGGTTGTGTGTGTGTGTGTGTGTGTGTGTGTGTGTGTGTGTGTTGTGTGTTTTGTGTGTGGTGTATGTGTGTTGTGTGTGTGGTGTGTGTGTGTGTGTGTGTGTTGCGTGTGTGGTGTTGTGTGTGTGTGTGCGTGTGTGTGTGCGTGGGGTGTGCGTGTGTGTGTGTGTGCGTGTGTGTGTGTGCGTGTGTGTGTGTGTGTGTGTGTGTGCGTGTGTGTTTTGTGTGATCAGTGAGTGAGTGTGTGTGTGTGTGTTGTGCGTTGTGTGTTGTGTGTGTGTGTGTGTATGTGTGTGGTTTTCTCCACTCTGTGTGTGTGTGTGTGTGTGTGTGCGCGTGCGCGCGCGCTATGTAGTGTGTGTGTGTTTAGTGTGTGTGTGTGGTGTACGTGATTGAGTGTGTGTTGTGTGTGTGTGTGGTGTGACGTGCTGTGGTTGTGTGTGTCGTGTGTGTGTGCGTCGTGTGGTTGTGTGCGTGTGTGTGTGCGTTTGTGTTGTGTGATGTGTTGTGCGTTGTGTGCGTGTTTGTGGTGTGTGATGTGTGTGTGTGTGTGTGTGTGTGTTGTTGTGTGTGTGTGTGGTAGTGTGTGTGTGTGTGTGTGTGTGTGTGTGGTGTGTGTTGTGTGTGTGATGTGTGTATGTGTTTTGTGTGTGTTTGGAGACTGGAAACACATAAACATTCCGTTTTCTTACGATCTTAAGTTTAACCTTTTGACTCCCGCACCTTGTTCACGAACTGCAAAAATTGAACCCTTTGAACCTCTCACCTTAGCCACCAGCTTTCTGCAAGATGCTCGTAGCTGGTGGATAGCATGAGAGAGAGAAAGGGTTTAGTGTTCGCTTTGCTAACTTAGGTGAAGCATTCAAGAAAATGAAAAACATCCTTACCAATAAATGCCTGCCTATCAATTAACATCAGGAAGAGAGTTCTTGAATGTTATATGGAACCGATAATTTTATACGTTTGTGAGGCGTGGACAGTCAACAAGCAAAGCCAGAACAAGATTGAGGCAGCTGAGATGTGGTTTCTAAGGAGAATGTTGCGAGTCCCATGGACAGCAAGAACAACAAAAACAACAACAACAAAAACAACAAACAAACGAGACAGTCTTGTTGGAGGCAGACACAAGAAGATCATTCATAAGGAAGATTAGGAAAAGACAGGCAACGTTTATAGGCCATTTTATGAGGAAAGGGGAATTGGAACACCTGGTCACAACAGGAAAGCTGGAGGGAAAGAGAGCACCAGATAGACGCAGGAGAAAATATTGGACTTGCAGAGTGGCTGAAGACAAAGAGGGTGGGAAAGATGCTTGAGGCAACAAGGGATAGAAACAGATGGAAGGACATGATCACCAACGCCATGTGGCAAGGCACCTGATGATGATGATGAACTTGGTTGACAATGTAGGCTGCTGGTAGACAGGATGCTGAAATCAGGGTTTAGTTTTCGCTGTGCTAACTTAGTTGACAATGTAGGCTGCTGGTAGACAGGATGCTGAAATCAGGATTTAGTTTTCGCTGTGCTAACTTAGTTGACAATGTAGGCTGCTGGTAGACAGGATGCTGAATCAGGGTTTAGTTTTCGCTGTGCTAACTTAGTTGACAATGTAGGCTGCTGGTAGACAGGATGCGGGAATCAGGATTTAGTTTTCGCTGTGCTAACTTAGTTGACAAGTAGGCTGCTGTAGACAGATGCTGAAATCAGGGTTTAGTTTTCGCTGTGCTAACTAGTTGACAATATAGGCTGCTGGTAGACAGATGCGAGAGTCAGGGTTTAGTTTTCGC
>JAPXFY010000021.1:15973692-15986192 GCA_030674185.1 Monoplex corrugatus | reverse complement strand
TCTCTGCTGTTTTAATGCAATCACTAGTTTTTCTTTTGATTCCGTTTGTACCGTCTGTATACATGTACACCAAGGCATGCTGTATGATCACGACAAGTCGTGTTAAGTTAATCAAATCGAAACCAAATTGCACCGCTGAAACGCGAGGCTAGAACGTAGATGCACGCTGGAAACTATTTGTATTAAATAATATGAACACATGTGAACGCATTCCTGAGGTCCCTTACCCTGGAATGCATGCAGCTTGTAAAGGCAAATTGCCGGTAATCGTGGCCCGGGAAACAGGTTGCAATTACCGGCCCATTACTCTCAGACAGTCACAATTAGGGGTGCCATTAACACTTGATAATGGTGGTGGCCATGGTGTTGATGCCGGTGGTGGTGGGGGTTAGGATGGCGATAATGGTGGTTGGGGTGGTAGCGGAGAAGGCGGAATGTTTTCACTTTGGTGGTGTCTATGGTAGTGGTGGTGGTGGTGATGGTGGTGGTGGTGGGGTGATGGTCGTCGTCGTATCGTTGGTTAATAGTTTATGATGATGGTGGTGGTGATGATGGTTGGTGGTAGCAGAGAAGGCAGAATGTTTTCACTTTGGTGGTGCCTATGGTAGTGGTGGTGGTGGTGATGGAGGTGGTAGCAGAGAAGGCAGAATGTTTTCACTTTGGTGGTGCCTATGGTAGTGGTGGTGGTGGTGATGGAGGTGGTAGCAGAGAAGGCGGAATATTTTCACTTTGGTGGTGCCTATGGTAGTGGTGGTGGTGGTGATGGAGGTGGTAGGGTGAAGGTCGTCGTCGTATCGTTGGTTAATAGTTTATGATGATGGTGGTGGTGGTGAAGGTGGTGATGATGGTTGGTGGTAGCAGAGAAGGCAGAATGTTTCCACTTTGTTGGTGTTTATGGTAGTGGTGGTGGTGATCATCGTCGTCGTGTCGGTGGCTCGTAGTTTGATGTTGGTGGTGATGTTGGTGTTGAAGGTGTTGGTGGTAGTGGTAGTGGTAGTGGTTGGTGGTAGCAGAGAAAGAATGATTTCACTCTGGTGGTATTTATGGTAGTGGTGGTGGTAGTGGTGGTGATGATGGTGGTGGTGGTGATGGTATCGGTGGTTAGTAGGTGGTGGTGATGGTGGTTGTAATAGTGATGATGATGATGGTTGGTGGTAGCAGAGAAAGAAGAGTGATTTCACTCTGGTGGTATTTCTGGTAGTGGGGGGGGGGGGGGGTAGTGGTGGTGATGGTGATTGTGGTGGTGGTCGTATCAGTGGTTAATAGGTGGTGGTAGTGATGGTGGTGGTAGTGATGATGATGGTGGTTGGTGGTAGCAGAGAAAGAAGAGTGATTTCACTCTGGTGGTATTTCTGGTAGTGGTGGTGGTGGTGGTGATGGTGGTGGTGATGGTAGTGGTGGTGGTGGTGATGATGGTGATCGTGTCGTAAGTTAGTGGTTGTGGTAGTGATGATGATTATGGCTGATGGTGAAGAAGAACGCAGAGAGTGTTCAGCATCTGCCGTAGTAGTTATGGTGGAGGTGGAAGTAGTGATACTAGAGGTCTGTAACGTCTGTTTGGCCCTGCCTCCCTCCCTCCTTCCCCTCCATCACTCTCTCTCATTCCCTTCCTCCCTCTTTCTCCCTCCCTCGCCCTGACTGCCTATCTGTCTGTCTGTATCTCTCTGTGTGGTCTGGGTGTGTACGTGGATAGATTGAGAGGGATAGGCAGGATGAGAGAGAGCGAGAGAGAGAGAGAGGAGAGAGAGAGAGAGAGAGAGAGAAAGAGGGAAAGAGAGAGAGAGAGGGAGAGAGAGAGAGAGAGAGAGAGAGACAGAGCCACATAGATTCCACAAAATTTGGGGGTGGGGGAGAGCGAGAGAGAGAGAGAGAGAGAGAGGCACAGATTCCACAAAATTTTGGGGAGATAGGGGGGCAGAGACAGACAGACAGACAGATAGATCAGATTCCGCAAAATTTGGGGAGAGAGAGAGAGAGAGAGAGAGAGAGAGAGAGAGAGAGAGAGAGAGACAGACAGACAAACTGAAACTGAAGAGAGAGAGAGAGAGAGAGAGAGAGAGAGAGAGAGAGAGAGAGAGAGACAGAGAGAGAACGCGCATAGTTCTGTAAAATACACAGTGAGGGAAGTACAGCCACTATGCAGTTAATAACAGACATGGAGTTTGTTCAGCAGTGATTCATCACACTCAGACAATTCTATAAGCGTTGCATACTACATGTATATCCAGGGAAGATAAAAAAAACAACAAAAAAAAAAAAAACTTCTGGGGTGAAACCGTGCGCCATTTCCCATGAACTTTTCACCCGGCACGTACATTGGCAAACAGCAGCAATGAGAATAGAAAACGATATAAAATCTTTCCAGAATATCAAAAGAGGAGTCAGGCAAGGTTGTGTTCTGTCGCCAGATTTGTTTTCACTTTACAGCTAAACTATCATGAGAAACCTAGAAGAACGCCCTGGACTAAAGGTTGGAGGAAAAATGATAAACAACATTACGCAGATGACACCGTGCTAATTGCAGAAAATGAACGGGACCTATAAAACCTGTGAATATAATAGAAATAGAAAGCAAAAACAAAGGGTTGGAGCTAAATAGCAAGAAGACAGAAGTCATGGTAATCAGTAAAAAACATGAAATCCCCTCATGCAAAATCACAGCAAATGGCACAACTTTGAGACAAGTTGATATGTTCAAATATCTTGGAACAGTCATCTCATCAGACGGCAGATGCACATCAGAAATAGCCAGTAGAATCGGCCAAGCCAAAACAGCATTCAAGAAGACGAAAAGCATTCATACCAACAAATGCCTATTAATCAACACCAGGAAGAGAGTTCTTGAATGTTATATAGAACCGATAATGTTGTGCGGTTGTGAAGTGTAGACAGTCAACACAATCAAAGCCAGACCAAGATTGAGGCAGCCGAGATGTGGTTTCTTAGAAGAATGTTCAGAGTTCCATGGACAGCAAAGAAAACAAACGAGACAGTCTTGATGGAGGCAGACGCAAGAAGATCATTGATAAAGAAGATTAGGAAAAGACAAACAACTTCTATAGGCCATTTTATGAGGAAAGGGGAATTAGAGCACCTGGTCACAACAGGAAAGCTGGAGGGAAAGAGAACACCGAGTAGACACAGGGGGAGAATTTTGGACGGACTTGCAGGGTGGCGGAGGACAGAGAGGGTGGAAGAAGTGCTTACGGCGACAAGGGATAGATACATATGGAGGGCCATGATAACCAACGCAATGCGGCAGGGCACATGATGATGATGACGATCATTGCCAATATTGCTTGACATACATTTGGGTGACTGTCATTATTAGTATTATTATTGTCATTGTCGTCGTCGTCGTCGTCATCATCAGCATCAGCATTCAGCATCATCATCATTATTATTGATGTCCTGGGGCGTACACAAAACTAGACAGGAGAAGAATGTGAATGACACTACTGTTGTCGGAACGATTCTCTCTCTCTCTCTCTGTTTCTCTGTTTCACTCTGCGTGTTTCTGTGAATGTGTGTACGTGTTCTTATGCGTATTTTCTCTTTCTCCTCCCCCTCTTTGTCTTTCCATCTTCGTCTCCCTCACCCCCTCTCTCTTTGTCTTTCTCTTTCTGCACACGCGTGTCTCTGTGACTGTGAAGTGTTTGTTGCGCACGTATATGTGCATGTGTATATTTGTTTTTGTGTGTTTGTATGGGTGTGTGTGTTATGTTATTAAAGACTCACGTTGAATAGCAATTTATGACAACAGAAAACGTTGTCTTTTGACAGACCTTTGTAAGCGTGCAGGTTAACCAATATGAAATAATTTCTTTTGTCAAAGAAACGTGAGTTTGACTTAGTTAATACACTTACGTTGGTTGCGATTGACCATGAGTGATACACTCATGTTGAAACGAACCCTGCTTCTATCCCTCTTTGATTCAGGCTAATGAAAGGTATATTACCTCATTGTTCAGAAGCAGAGTAATGATGGTTGTCCTTTCTACCCGGACGATTTTTGATCAAAACAAGATAAAGAAACATTGAAGATGGCATTGGCATTGTAATCAGTGTCTTCGGCAGCAGCAATGACAACTGTTAGTTCAAACATCACAGACCGAAGGAGAGATGGAGAGAGCGAGAGAGAGAGAGAGGAGAGAGAGAGAGAGAGAGGGAGAGAGAGAGAGAGAGAGAGAGAGAGAGAGAGAGAGAGAGAGAGAGAGAGAGAGAGAGAGAGAAACTTCAGACTTCAGACCAGAATTTTTATTCAAGAAAGGCCATAGCCCCTACTGAAGGGGTGTTTGTAAGTATAATGAAATAATCAGATAGCATATTATACAGGATTAACAGTCAACAACAAAATGAACTGTGCATTGTGATAAAGCAATTTCCCTGATTTTAGCTGCTTTAAGCAGGAACAAACCAACATTCTTCTTAATATAATCGAAACGAGTTGAACACATTAACAAACACAATTTAAATATAGTTGGGCATTTTTGAGGGATATACATTGAACGGATTTTCATCTAAAGCTGGACAACACAGGACAAAATGTGTTTCGCCTTCTTCAACTTGCATACATAAAGGACAGAGCAAATCAGACAAAAAGACAAACAAAAGTCTAAACGCTGTCTCCCATTTTTCTTTTCTATTTTTTGTTGTTGGTATTAAATGTTTAATCTTGATTCTGCAACAGCATCGACATGGTTGCTGAGGAAGGGACGGAATAACAATCCCCGTGTTGTGCATTTCATAGGCCCGGAGTTCTCTTTGATTTTGTTTGTACACACTAATAAACAAAACTTCTTTATTGACGGATGTTTCAAAGGTGATAACTAATAGAAAAGCCGGCTTTATCGCAGGTCGCTGGTGTGAGCTGGTGGATACACTGAGGAAGTCTAAAGGTTTAATCCTATGACTCCTGCACCTTATCCACAAATTGCAAAAACCTAACCCTTTGACTCCCTCACCCTATCCACCAGCTTCCTGCATGAAGCTGGTGGATATGGTGAGGGAGTCAAAGCGCTAAGCAAGAAGTTGGTGGATAGGGTGAGGGATTCAAAGCGCTAAGCAGGGAGTTGATGGACAGGGTGAGGGAGTCAAAGGGTTGAGTTTTTGCTTTGCTAGCATGGTTGATAATGCAGGATGCTGATGTACACACTGAAGTCAAAGGGTTAAGAAACATGCTGGTCTTTGTCTCTGACTGGATATGGTGAGCGAGTGAAAGGGTTAAAGTTTTGCTTTGCTAGCATGGTTGACAATGCAGGATGCTGGTGTATACACAGAGGAAGTTAAAGGGTGTAAGAAACACGCTGGTCTTTGTCTCAGACTGGAGGGTGTAGCGTTGCTGTTTTCGTATCTTCAGATCTCCACGTCTCGAGCAATGAACCTCTCCATTGTCTTCCTCAGTTGATGGCCTAGGATTCGTTAAGTTTGTATCGTACTACCATTGTCTATAAGGTCATTACCAAGTGTTGTCAAGTTTGTCAACATCTTTGTGTATTGTAGTTGCAGCCCTCTTGCGGGAAGCCAGTTCACCATTGATGTAGGGCAATTGGCTAACCTCCATCCAGAAGGTGTGGCCAGCTTAGTAGTCTGTCTTGACTTAGTATACTTAACGTCCCAGTCACATAGCACCACGGAATGAGAGAATTTTTACTCCCTAAGTAAAGAGCTGTTCTTTAATTTTAATTGATTAATCGGCAATTGCCCATCGTTTGCATTTGGAAAGAATTCACTACGAAATGAGGACTGTCACTCCTTAATCACAGAGCTGTTCTTTGATTTTTATGGAGTGTTCGACAGTCGCCCATCGTTTGGAAAAATTCAGTCCATCCTTGACTTTCACAATCCACATTATCCCAGGAACGTTTACATAGTGGAGCTGGGGGTGAGGATGGGGGGTGGGGGGTGGAGAGGCCAGCAAGTGAGAGGACCTCATTATTTGTGTTCTCATCAGTCTTTAAGACGACGAAATATGACGAAGGTAGTTCAGATGGAAGCTGTTTTCCAGGGTGCAAGCGTGGCATGATAAAATGAAGAACCTGCTGTTGCCCATGTTCCGGTTCGTCCCCTTCCATGCAACAGACGAAGCCAAAGAAAATAGCAAAGACCGGTACAGTTTGGCCGCATTAAGGGGGCAGACCTACCCAGATTTGGGTACCAAGATTGTGATGTTCAGTGTTTCAGTTCTAATTAACCAATCACCATGATATTTGGCAAGAAGATACCTCAGACAGTATTCTTTGGATTGAATGTCGTTGTTGGGGTCTGTGAGTTATGAAAAGTTGACAAAAATTAATTAATTAATTAATTGCAATTTTTCACGAGATTGTATACATCAGACATAATATGTTCAAAAGTTTTCATCTGATTTCCTTGATATTTGGCAAACATGTAGCAGGGACAGGTACCTATAGCCAGCCAGTAGTAAAATCTTGAAAGAAACATTTTTATCAAAAGTTGTATTATAATTTTTTTTAATTAAAATTATTCTAAAAATTGGTGTGATGATTGTACAGAAAATAATGATAGAAGAGCTAAGATTTTACTACAGGCCATACATACTATACAGATATGTTTGCTCACTAAATATCAAATTCCTAACATGAATATATGTGTAGTTATAAATGTTACAATATGTACTATATTTTTTCATTTTCCTGAGAACACTTTTTAATTAATTAATTTTTGTCAACTTTTCATAACTCAGACCCCAACAAAGATATTCAATCCAAAGAATACTGTCTGAGATATCTTCTTGCCAAATATCATGGTGATTGGTTAATTAGAACTGAAACACTGAACATCACAATCTTGGTACCCAAATCTGGGTAGGTCTGCCCCCTTAACGTTGCAGAAAATGCTGGAAGATGTTGAATTCATTATCAGTCAGCTTTTATGTATTCATTGTTAATCGGTTTTTATGTATTCATTATCAGTTGGTTTTTATGAATTCATTATCAGTCGTTTTTTTATGAATTCATTATTAGTCAGTTTTCTTGAATTCGTTATTAGTCAGTTTTTATGAATTCATTATCAGTCGGTTTTTATGAATTCATTATTAGTCTTTTTTTATGAATTCATTATCAGTCCTTTTCTTATGAATACATTATTAGTCGTTTTTTTTATGAATTCATTATCAGTCGGTTTTTATGAATTCATTATCAGTCCTTTTCTTATAAATTCATTATCAGTTGGTTTTTATGAATTCATTACCAGTCGTTTTTGTGTATGTGTATTCATTATCAGTTGGTTTTTATGAATTCATTATCAGTCGGTTTTTATGAATTCATTATTAGTCGTCTTTTTATGAATTCATTATAAGTCAGTTTGTATGAATTCATTATCAGTCGCTTTTTATGAATTCATTATGAGTCAGTTTTCTTGAATTCGTTATTAGTCAGTTTTCATGAATTCATTATCAGTCGGTTTTTATGAATTCATCATCAGTCGGTTTTTATGAATTCATCATCAGTAGGTTTTTATGAATTCATTATTAGTCGGTTTTTATGAATTCATTATCATTTTTTTTATGAATTCATTATTAGTCGGTTTTTATGAATTCATTATCAGTCGGTTTTTATGAATTCATTATTAGTCGAGTTTTTATGAATTCATTATTAGTCAGTTTTTATGAATTCATTACCAGTCGTTTTTGTGTGTGTATTCATTATCAGTTGGTTTTTATGAATTCATTATCTTTTCTATGAATTCATTATCAGTCGGTTTTTATGAATTCATTACCAGTTGGTTTTTATGAATTCACTATCTTTTTTATGAATTCATTATCAGTCGGTTTTTATGAATTCATTACCAGTTGGTTTTTATGAATTCACTATCTTTTTTATGAATTCATTATCAGTCGGTTTTTATGAATTCACTATCAGTCGGTTTTTATGAATTCATTATCAGTCAGTTTTTATGAATTCATTATCAGTCAGTTTTTATGAATTCATTACCAGTCGTTTTTTATGAATTCATTATCAGTCGGTTTTTATGAATTCATTACCAGTCGGTTTTTATGAATTCATTACCAGTCGGTTTTTATGAATTCATTACCAGTCGGTTTTTATGAATTCATTATCAGTCGATTTTTATGAATTCATTATCAGTCGGTTTTTATGAATTCATCATCAGTTGGTTATAGTAAATTCAGCACCAGATTTATCGTCGATATCCGCTCTGACGCCTTTTCCATGAGTGGGTATGACAGCGGCTGTTCATGATAAAGTTTTTCTTCTGTTAGATGAGGTATTTAGCGAGGATGACCTCTATCGTTCAGTTTCAGCCATCATCATCAACACTACTACCATACCTCTAACAACAGCAGTCATCATCATCAAGTGCCTTGCCACATGGTGTTGGCGATCATGGCCCTCCATATGTTTCTATCCCTTGTTATCACAAGCACATCTTCCACCCTCTCTGTCTTCAGCCACTCTGCAAGTCCGTCCAATATTTTTTACCTGGGTCTACCTGGTGCTCTCTTTCCCTCCAGCTTTCCTGATGTGACCAGGTGCTCCAATTCCCCTTTCCTCATTAAATGGCCTATAGGTGTTGCCTGTCTTTTCCTAATCTTCTTATGAATGACCTTCTTGTATCTGCCTCCATCAAGACTGTCTCATTTGTTTTCTTTGCTGTACATGGAATTCTCAACATTCTTCTTAGAAACCACATCTCGGCTGCCTCAATCTTGTTCTGGCTTTGCGTGTTGACTGTCCGCGCCTCAGCAGTAGCAACAACAAACAAACTGTACTGTTGGTGGCAATCTGTGAATGCTCAGTTGAACCTGAGTCACTGAGGGGCCTGCATATTGCAATACTGGCGGTATGTCTTCTTGTTGAGTCAGTCAACAAGAGATTATTACTTTTTTTGGCAATGGTACATTATGTAGGAAAACCAGCGACAACACGAGAGATGTTTTGATAGTGGTATACAAGCAGGCTTACGCAATGTTTTTTTTTTTTCGTCAGTTAAGAACACCAGCAACAATTGGAGAAACACACACAGACACACACACACACACACACACACGTGCGCGCGCGCACCACACACACACACACACACACACCCCAACACGCACGCGCGCGCACACACACACACAGACATACACACACACACACATATGCACACACACACACACTTGTCTTAAAATCACTTTATTGAATAGACATTAAATCAAAGACCACACACACACACACACACACACACACACACACACACACACACACACACACACACACACACACACACACACACACACACACAAGGGGCAGACAGACAGGCAGACACACACACACATACATACAACACACACACACACACACACACACACACACACACACACACACACACACACACACACACACACACACACACACAGCCTTGGTGACGAGGCTGAGCTCAATTTGGAAATCCCTACATCTTCACTAACACACCTCCATCGTCCTCACCCCAAGAAAAATAACATTTCCACAGTCATTTAAACATGGAGGGTTTAGAGATATTCACGGCAGCATTACACTTTTGGGACGGGGGGAGGGTGGAGATAGGCTGAGGGGTGGGATGGAAGTTGCTGGTTTTGGCAGTGGTACCTGAGCCAGGGAAAGCAGACTGTGGTTTTTACAGTGACGTAATCATGCCCATGCTCTGTTTAGGCTGATTACCAAATTTGGCAGTGTTATGCAGTGCGTGTGCGACCTTGAGAATCACCATGCTCTTTGCACCTTAGAAAATGTACATGGTTACTTAATGCTTAACTAATCAACATATTGTCTAACTTTATAACTATCTGGACATGGCCATTCACACTATGAAATTTAAATATATATATATATATATATATATATATATATATATATATATATATATATATATATTATATACAGAAATGAATGAATGAGTGCATAAATAAACATGAATAAATGAAGATTAATACAAGCAAATAGATAAAAATAAACAAATCTAATAGGAAATGAATAAAAGAAGAAATCTGTAAAAAAACAACAACAACATTATTTTGTGATGTGGTCTGTAAACGTTTGTCTTCAAGTAACTAACAAAAAATACAGTTTTGATTTCGGTATTGTGCTTACACGGTAACAGGTGGTGCACGATTTCCCTTTGTGAGCATTGAGTTTGGACAGATTAAAAACATCTGCAAAATTGATCAAGGTTGATTGCTGTTCTCAGCTTTTAAACTAATCGGAAAGAACAGCGTCGTGGTAGCTAATATGCACGAAATCATGTTAGAAGAGTCATGAAATATGTATGCGTGATTTTAACATTTTTATATGCAGCGATCAGCGAAAACCCATTAGAGACATTTGTGGCATTCATGGTGGAGATGAGGAGGAGGAGGAAGGGAGGAAGACTTGCCGAAATTCGTTAGCAAAGTATGTTGTTTTAAAGAAAATTTAACTTGGAACATGGAGATTAGGAGGGAAAATTAAAAGAGAGAGAGAGACAGAGACAGAGAGAGAGACAGAAGAGAGAGAACAGAGGAGAAGAAGAGAGAGAGCAGAGAGAGAGACAGAGAGAGAGAGAGACAGAGAGAGAGAAGAGAGAGAAGAGAGAGACAGAGAGAGAGGAAGAGACAGAGAAGAGAGAGAGACAGAAGGGAGAGAGAAAAGAGAGAGAAGGAGGAGAGAGAGAGAGAGAGAGAGAGAGAAGGTCATGTGTCCATGGAGCTGTTTTGCTATAACTTGAAATTCATATCCCACCCGGATTTAGACCCAGCTCCAATGAAAGTGATATTTGCATGGTTCAGCGGTCACCACCCTTCTAGATGATACTGATTCATTATCAAGGGAGTAGAAAATGACATGGGTGTCTTGACGTCTGTCCTGTTCTACCCGCTTGTGTTGCATAGGTTTAGACCCCGTCTACCATGTTAGAAAAAAGATACGAAGTGTGGATTAGCTGATTCTATTTTTGTTCTCATGAAAAGCCTTTTTCTTATCATTTTCGTTCCTATCATTTTTATTGTGGTTTGTAGTTGCTTTTCGCCACTTCATATTTCATGCTTTTCATTGCCTATCCAAGCCTTCGGCAAATGACACTGTGTGTCTGCTTTCAGATTCACTTTTCATTTGATGACCTCCCCAACCCAACTGTGTTTTTTCACCCACAAGCCCCTTCCCTCCTCATGTTTTCGCTTTGTAAGGAGATTACTTTCTTAGCACCGAGTGTATACACAGGATCTGTATAAGTGTACGCATGTGAATCTGTGAACAAAACGTGCTCAGTATCTGTATAACTCCCCCCGTGGGGATACCGGGGCTTCTTTTCAGTATACTTTGTAAATACATGTAATATCACCACTTTTCTTGAAATTCTGTTGCTAGAAATGTCCCTTCTCTGTCAGTCTCTTTGTTTCTGCCTTGTTTCCTTTGCTTTCTGTATTTCTTCTTGTCATTTTTTGCCTTGCTGGTCCATGACCTATATGTGTTCTATAAAGTCTTACGCACTTTCTTAGAAAACATGATAACTTGGCACACTACACACACACACACACACACACACACACACACACACAACACACACACCACACCAACACACACACACCACACACACACAACACACACACAAAACACACACACACACACAACACACAACACACACTCACACACACACACACACACAACTTACACACAACACACACACTTCACACACTTACACACACACACAACACACCACACACACACACACACACACACACACACACACACACACACACACACACACACACACACACACACACACACACACACACACACACAACACACACACACTACCGTTTTCACCTCATTGTCATTGAAATCTATAGGCCGTGTGCTGTAACCAATACTTCCTGGCCTTTCTACGAGGGCTGGAAAATAAAACTTGAGTTCCCGAAAGATTTAATTACGAAGGTGTGTTTACTGGTGAAGTGTTGCTTTAGAAATAGAGGTAACAGTTCTCGCCTTCGTTTCTTGCTGCTTGGGTTCTAGTCTGGCTCTAAGAAAACATTTTTTGTGTCCCCACCCCCTAGTCCGGCCAGGAGCAAAATGGTACCTGATCTTCTGTACTGTTAGGGAAGGTAAATCTGGGAAGGAGAGATGAAACACCGCTCTCATAGTGCTAGTCCCGAGAAATGTAGAGCTCTGTACCATCTCATTCCCCAAGGCCTTGGGAGTTTCGATTTGTTTGTTTTAAATCGCTTTTGTAGTGTAGAGGTAGGGCTTCTGTATTGCATTCTGAGGGCACGGGTTCAAGTCTGGCTTATGGAAAACTTCGTGCTAGCAGCTTCTGTTTTCGCCATCTGTGAAGGGTTACTTGGATCAAGAAGGGGTCGAGAAGGTTAATCAATGAGGAAGCGAAGATGGATCCAGCCCTCATAATGCTGGCCCAGAAGGAAGATGAGGTGTCTTATCACCTAACTACTCAACAAGTCTCGGGATTACGAGACAAAACCTTTTGACTTTACAGTGAATCCTACCGCAATCTTCACGGACTTGCTTTAG
>JAPXFY010000021.1:15956192-15961192 GCA_030674185.1 Monoplex corrugatus | reverse complement strand
CATCTCCTTTCGTATTTTTCCCCCACCACCTCCATTGCTTTCTTTCCTTTTGTTTCCTTGTTTTGTGTTCCTGTTTTTTGTGTATCCATTCTGGTTTCTTTTTATTATTTTTTTCCCATATATCAGACATGCGAGCAGTTCAATTACCTCGAGTTGACACCTCGTCTCAGGTTTAGTGGTAGACGAACACTTCGCCAAAGCATGGGCAGCGATGTAACAAATTGAAGCGATTTTCAGCTCGAAGGCGTGACCAGATCAAGATTAGACTTTTCAAGGCAGCATGAGAGCATCGTTGCTACGGTCTCGAGTCCATACTCTGACCGAAACTCTCTCGAAGTTGATCGACTCTTCTCATCGGCGTATGATCCGTTTGGCACTCGCATCTACTGGCAGAGAAAATCTCACCAAGGCGCTCTACTCTCGAACTAAGCTCTCACCTTGAGCAAGACGCTTCGAAACGCCGACTGAGATTATCGGTCACAGCTTCGAATGCGACAAGTTGTCCCACTCTCTGGTGACATTGTCTGCCAACCTCAGCGACCGTGTCAACCTTCGACGTGGACAAGGCAGACCCTGACTCTGAAGGCTGATGTTACGAATGATCTTGACCACCTCGGCGTTTCCCCAGCAATTGTCATGAGCATGAACAGCATCCAATTTTCACAGTTGATTGTTTCGTTCTAATTTGCTGAACGTTGAATATATATATATGTATCCTCAATTTTTTCCGAGTGTCATTCCCATTCTTTCCGTGTATCCATCTTTTTTTTTTTTCATGTAAACCTTCCCACTTCACATACTACTATGATAATGATAATGATGGTGATGACAAGAAGAAGAACAACAACAATGATAATAAATAACAATAATAATAATACTTCTATAACGCAACCAGTTCATGTCAAAAGAATGCTCGTTGCTGTTTACATGATTAGAAGAAAGTGCACGCGCGCGCGTGCGCGTGCGCGTGAGCGCACACGCACACACATACACACACACACAACACACACACACACACCACACACACACACACACACACACACACCACACACACACACACACCCACACACCACCACACACCACACACCACACACACACACACACACTCACACTCACACCACACCACACACTCTCTCTCTTTTTCTGTTTGTTCCCCTCGTGTATTCTTTTCTTTTCTTTTTTTAATTTTTTGCTCTTTCCTTTTTTCACGTATCCTTGCTTTTTTTGCGTATCCCTCGATTTTTTTTCATGTCCTGTTCCACCCTCTCTTGTTTTTGCACATTCCTGCCGCACCCCCCTCCCCCCTTTTTTTTTGCATATGCTTCCTCTGTTCTTTCTTGTATTTCTTCCTTTTGTGATATATTTTTTCTTATCAATTTTCTTTTTCTTTTTTTCTTCCACCGCTTTGTATGCTTTTTCCTGGATTTTTTCCCCGTGTTCTTCTTTTCGTCTTTTTTTTGTGTCTTTTCTTCCTTTTTATTTCTGTTCCTCTCTTTCCTCTGCTCTTGTGTTTTTTTTTCTTTCTTGCTTATATTTCTTCCTTTCTGTTCCTTCTTCGTCTTTGCAGTTTCTTACACTGCCCCAAGCCTCAGCACAGAACTTGGTCTGACGTCTATTTACTCCGTGTAAATGTTTGATACCGGTATGCATACAGTCTAGGTCCCCCCTCCAGAAAATGTGTTCAAGACTATCCATGGTCTCTGGTCTCTTGTCCAGTCTCCAGTCCATTTAAGACTTTGCCCGTGGACATGTTTTGCATAGGTGTTGGAAGTTCTCTGGGTCATTGCTGATAGGTTAAGCTGAAGTGCATATGGAATTTGTTTGTTTTATTTACTTTTTGTGTGTGTTTTTTTTTTCTTTTTTCATAGCAAGCTGGCTGGCTCTGATGATAGATCAAGATCTGATGTCTCGAGTTCAGTCCCGCCTGCAACATGAAAGCTGGCTATTTGATGCATATCCGAAAGCTTTAATTATTCTGGTGATGTCAGCCTAGTGTTCCATAGGTCCCGTAACGCCCTACTCCTTTTTGACCGTCTCCTCATTTCAGGACCTTGACACCCCCGTGGGGATGGCAGGGATTCTTTCAGTATGAATAGTATCCCCACCTTCTGAAAATTCTGTGATAGAAATTTCCTCTTTTCTGTCACTCTGTTTGTTTCTCTGCCTTGTTCCTTTGCTTTCTGTGATTTCTTCCTGTCATTTTCTTGTTTCTGTCTTGTTCCTTTGCTTTCTGTCCCTTTTTCCTATGATTTTCTGCCTTGCTGGTCCGTTCATCTGTATGTGTTCGATAAAGCCTGACGTACTTTCTCTTAGGAGTGATAATTGGGTACATGTATTAAGTGCATTTTGGGCTGTAGAGAAATGTGATATGCAGAAGCAGTTTCAGGTAATATAGGCCCGTTATTATATGTTTCAGTGTCTTTAGTTATATTTGAATTTGTTTTCAGGGACGTTTTTTTTAAATCCCCTGTGCGATAAATTGGACGGGGTAGTCAACGTCGGGGGCAGCTCCATAATGTGCATGAATGCATTGATACGTGTACTTAATTTTCTTTTCTTTTTTTTCCTGTCAAAATATTGTGTACGTTTTGAAACTATTATAGCCCTGATATGGCTCTATGCAGTCGGCTGGGCTTTAACCCTTTGACTCCCGCACCCTATCCACCAACTGCAAAACTTAACCCTTTGATTGCCTCACCCTATCCACCAGCTTCCTGCAGGAAGCTGGTGGATAGGGTGAGGCAATCAAAGGGTTAAGTTTTTGCTTTTTTTTTGCTAGCAAGATTGGCAATGCATGACGCTGATGAGTAGGGTCTGGGAGTCAAAGGGTTAAACAATAACCAATAACCAAGACTTTGTCCATGGACAGGTTTTACGTAGATGTTCGAAGTCCTGTGGGTCATTGATGATAGATTAAGCTGGAGTGCATATGGAACTTTTTTGTTTTTACCAGCAAGCTTGCTGTCTCTGATGGCAGAACTGTAGATTCGAGATTGGACGTCTCGAGTTCAGTCCCCGCCTGCAACATAAAAGCTGGCTGTTTGCTGCCTGTCCTAATGCTTTAATCATTCTGGTAGAGTCAGCCTAGTGTTTCATAGGTCCCTGAAGCCTCCTTCCCCACCTACCTTTTGACCCTTCTCCTCATTTCAGGACCTTGATAGGGTTTTGCACGGCCAGATTTTTATAGGCAGGTTTGGGTGGCTTGTTTATGGAATTGTGCGATGAATTCCTCTTGAACGAACTGCAAATGAAGTGAATCCTTGTCAAACTAGTACAGTTCCTTCCTTCCTTCCTTCCTTCCTTCCTTCCTTCTTTCCTTCCTTCCTTCCTTCCATTCTTCCTTCCTTCCATCCATCCATCCATCCATCCATCCTTCCTTCCTTCCTTCCTTCCATCCTTCCTTCCTTCCTTCGTTTGTTTGTTTGTTTGTTCGTTCGTTCATTTATTCGTTAGTTAGTTTGTTAGCTCGTTCATTTATTTGTTCATTGAACTGACCAGGTAAGATGAAGCATAGAAAATTAAGAGTTCAAGTTCGTTCGTTCATTCATTCATTCATTCATTCATTCATTCGTTCGTTCGTTCGTTCGTTCTTTTTTTCCCCTGTGCATTCATTCATTCATTCTATTCGTTCATTCAGTCCGTCAGTCATGTGATGAATAAGTTCGATGAATCTCTCTGTGAACAAAAAATCCAAATCCCAAGGTTTCCCAAGTTTATTTCCTGCTCACCCTCTCTTGTCGGTTCATCAGCTGCACAGTTCCATTTCCACTCCAGGTTTTATCTGGAGCGCCAACAGCGAGATAAATGCTGGCACAGGCAGTGGGCCTGGACCCGAGGCGACCTGTCTGACATTTGGTCTGCAGATCGTAAATACTAATCATCTGTCTTGTCGTTTCCCTAGCACTATCTTCTCTCCGTCTGTCTGTCCGTATGTCTCTGTCTGTCCCTGTCTGTCCGTTTCTGCCTATTTCTCTCTCCTATCTCTCTGTCTCTGTCTGTCTGTCTGTCTGTCTCTCTCATCTGTTTTGTTTCTATCTCTGTGTGCGTCTTTGAGTGTGTGTGTGTGTGTGTGTGTGTGTGTGTGGTGTGTGGGCGTGCGTGCGTGCGTGCGTGTGTGTGTGTGTGTGCGTGCGTGTGTGTGGTGTGTGTGTGTGTGTGTGAGCGCGCGCGTGCGAGCGTACGTGCGCGCGTGTGTGTGTGTGCGTGCGCGCGCGCGCGCGTCTCTCTCTGTGGTGTGTGTATTGTGTGCGTGCGCGCGTGTGTGTGTGTGTGGTGTGTGTGTGGTGTGGTGTGTGTGTGTGTGTGTGTGTGTGTGTGTGTGGTGTATGCGTCTCTCTCTCTCTCTGGTTTGTGCGTCTCTCTCTCTCTCTCTCTCTCTCTCTATCTCTCTCTCTCTCTGTGTGGCCTCCAGCCTCCCTGTCCGATCAGTTTCTGTCTTGGTGTGTTTTCCGTCTGCCAGTCCATGTTCCTGTCTTAATGTTTTACGATGGTCTGGTCCAAAGGTCTTTTCTGTTAGACTGCCATTTCAGAACTATTTAGAGTTAATACTATTGACTTGTATTGAGATTGAATGGAACATTTCTACTATTAATATGTGCAGAATTATAATGACGCTGTATCTGTTTAGTATGACGCCATTGAAAATGTGACGTAGCTACCTTGATTTACTGTGACGCCATTCAAAATGTGACGTACCTAGCTAGCTATGTAATCTGTCTCTCTGTCTCACTCTCTCTTTTCCTCTCTCTCTCTTTCTCTTTCTCTGTCTGTCTCTGTCTCTGTCTGTCTGTCTGTCTGTCTCTCTCTCTCTCTCACCATGACATGGCTAAGCCAAGTCACGATGTATCTTTATGTTAAAACAGATCGTGCCTGTCTATGTCAGTGTTTCATTGACCACTGTTCCCCATCTGTATTTTCTGTGAATGGGCGGACATTGCCTGACACAGTAAACCATTTGCGTTCGGTCTTGTCTTGTCTTGTCTCGTCTGTTTGTCTGGCTG
>JAPXFY010000021.1:15936192-15943692 GCA_030674185.1 Monoplex corrugatus | reverse complement strand
ACATGTAGATTAGCAACAGCATTTTCTAAGATATATATTTTAGATAGTAACATCTTCTGTTGGAAATAAAGTGTCGTTGTCGTTGTCATTTTTCTCTGTCTTCTTGTCTCTTTCTCTGGTCTCCTTGTGTCTGTCTGTCTGTCTGTCTGTCTGTCTCCATCTGTCTGTCTTCTCCCCGCCCTCTTTATCTTTTGGTTTGTTTTTAATACTCGTAGATTGTAAACGATTATGTAAAGATTAGAAATGATTGTATATTGACCTGTTTGGTAATAATAGTACCGTTGGACAATAATGTTTGATTTGATTTCGTATCAGTTCGTTTCGTTTCATTTTCATTTAGTTTCATTTCGCTTCCTGTTCATTTCGTTTCAGTTTTCATTTTCCTTCTACTCCCCACCCCCTCCCCGCCTCTCCTCTTGCGCTCTCCATCATTTCCTTCCAGTATCTCTCAGATCTTGGGTTCTCAGTGTCTGCGTCTCGCTTCTCCTCTCTGTCTCTCCTGTTCTTTGGCTCGTCGTCGTCTCGCAGTTTGTCATGTTGTGTTGACAACGCCGTACCTCATGCTGTGATGTCTCGAGTTCAGTCTGAACTTTAAAGAGAGAAACTGCCCTCTCTTGGCGTGTCTGTTCACTGCCCATTTTAATATTCCACAATCATTCTGGTGGTGTCAGCTGAGTCTTTTGTAGATCCCCCCTCCCCCTGCCTGCCCGCTTCTATTTTAAGACCTTGCCGGTGCTTAGGATTTTGCGTAGGCTCAAGGACTCTCCGTAGTATCTTTGGTTAATTTGAGTGGAGCTTTTATGGTACTGTCCAAGCGCGATGAATCTCTTTTTAACAAACCCTGTTTTAAACACGCGGACGCAAGCACGCACGCGCATGCGCATGCACGCGCACACACAGACACACACACGTACGCACGCACGCACACACGCACACACGACCACACACACACACACATCACACAACACACACAAACACACAAGTTTACAACCACACACACACACATGCAGACACACAAACACATACACAACACACACATATGACACATATCTGCCAACATCACAGGGAAGCACATCACAGGCACACTGGACATCTTGACTAGCTGATAGCGAGTCGTCCTTGGCCATCTTCACTAGGTGATAGCTACACCATCCATGGCCATCTCTGGTCACATACTTTGCCATCTACTGGTGATAGCTGACTACGCATCCTTGGCCATCTTGACTAGGTGATAGCTACACCATCCTTGGCCATCTTGACTAGGTGATAGCTACACCATCCTTGGCCATCTTGACTAGGTGATAGCTACACCATCCTTGGCCATCTTGACTAGGTGATAGCTACACCATCTGGCCATCTTCATAGGTGATAGCTACACCATCCTTTGGGCCATCTTGACTAGGTGATAGCTACACCATCCTTGGCCATCTTGACTAGGTGATAGCTACACATCCTTGGCCATCTTGACTAGGTGATAGCTACACCATCCTTGGCCATCTTCACTAGGTGATAGCTACACCATCCTTGGCCATCTTCACTAGGTGATAGCTACACCATCTTGGCCATCTTCACTAGGTGATAGCTACACCATCCTTGCCATCTTCACTAGGTGATAGCTACACCATCCTGGCCATCTTGACTAGGTGATAGCTTACACCATGGCCATCTTCACTAGGTGATAGCTACACCATCCTTGCCATCTTACTAGGTGATAGCTACACCATTTGGCCATCTTGACTAGGTGATAGCTACACCATCCTTGGCCATCTTGACTAGGTGATAGCTACACCATCCTTGGCCATCTTGACTAGGTGATAGCTACACCATCCTAGCCATCTTGACTAGGTGATAGCTACACCATCCTTGGCCATCTTGACTAGGTGATAGCTACACCATCCTTGGCCATCTTCACTAGGTGTATACTACACCATCCTGGCCATCTTCACTAGGTGATACTACACCATCCTTGGCCATCTTGACTAGGTGATAGCTACACCATCCTTGGCCATCTTCACTAGGTGATAGCTACACCATCCATTGGCCATCTTCACTAGGTGATAGCTACACCATCCATGGCCATCTTCACTAGGTGATAGCTACACCATCCTTGAGCCATCTTCACTAGGTGATAGCTATCACCATCCTTGACCATCTTGACTAGGTGATAGCTACACCATCCTTGGCCATCTTCACTAGGTGATAGCTACACCATCCTTGGCCATCTTGACTAGGTGATAGCTACACCATCCTTGGCCATCTTCACTAGGTGATAGCTACACCATCCTTGGCCATCTTGACTAGGTGATAGCTACACCATCCTTGGCCATCTTCACTAGGTGATAGCTACACCGTCCTTGGCCATCTTGACTAGGTGATAGCTACACATCCTTGGCCATCTTGACTAGGTGATAGCTACACCATCCTTGGCCATCTTTCACTAGGTGATAGCTACACCATCCTTGGCCATCTTCACTAGGTGATAGCTACACCATCCTTGGCCATCTTCACTAGGTGATAGCTACACCATCCTTGGCCATCTTCACTAGGTGATAGCTACACCATCCTTGGCCATCTTCACTAGTGATAGCTACACCATCCTTGGCCATCTTCACTAGGTGATAGCTACACCATCCTTGGCCATCTTGACTAGGTGATAGCTACACCATCCTTGGCCATCTTGACTAGGTGATAGCTACACCATCCATGGCATCTTCACTAGGTGATAGCTACACCATCCTTGGCCATCTTCACTAGGTGATAGCTACACCATCCTTGGCCATCTTCACTAGGTGATAGCTACACCATCCTTGGCCATCTTCACTAGGTGATAGCTACACATCCATGGCCATCTTCACTAGGTGTTTTTTTTTTTTTTTTTTTTTTTTTTTTTTTTTTTTTTTTTTTAAAAAAAAAAAAAAAAAAAAAAAAAAAAAAAACACATCAGAGCACACAACACTACACAACACACACCATATTGACACTTACTGTGCTAACATCACGCAGACAGAGAGAGAGAGAGAGAGAGAGAGGAGAGGGAAGAGAGAGAAGAGAGAGAGAGAGAGAGAGAGAGAGAGAGAGAAGAACGAACCACCTGCCAGTCTGAGGTTGTTTGTCACATCTTGTGCCATCGTAACAATGTAGATGTACTGATGGCTACAGCATCCATGCCATCTTCACTAGGTGATACTACACCATCCTGGCCATCTTCACTAGGTGATAGCTACACCATCCTTGGCCATCTTGACTAGGTGATAGCTACACCATCCTTGGCCATCTTGACTAGGTGATAGCTACACCTCCTTGGCCATCTTGACTAGGTGATAGCTACACCATCCTTGGCCATCTTCACTAGGTGATAGCTGCACCATCCTTGGCCATCTTCACTAGGTGATAGCTACACCTCCATGGCCATCTTGACTAGGTGATAGCTACACCATCCTTGGCCATCTTGACTAGGTGATAGTACACCATCCTTGGCCATCTTGACTAGGTGATAGCTACACCATCCTTGGCCATCTTGATGGTGATAGCTACACCATCCTTGGCCATCTTGACTAGGTGATAGCTACACCATCCTTGGCCATCTTGACTAGGTGATAGCTACACCATCCTTGGCCATCTTGACTAGGTGATAGCTACATCATCCATGGCCATCTTGACTAGGTGATAGCTACACCATCCTTGGCCATCTTGACTAGGTGATAGCTCACATCCATGGCCATCTTGACTAGGTGATAGCTACACCATCCTTGGCCCCCCCCCCCCCCCCCCCCCCCCCCCCCCCCCCCCCCCCCCCCCCCCCCCCCCCCCCCCCCCCCCCCCCCCCCCCCCCCCCCCCCCCCCCCCCCCCCCCCCCCCCCCCCCCCCCCCCCCCCCCCCCATCTTGACTAGGTATAGCTTCACCATCCTTGGCCATCTTACTAGGTGATAGCTACACCATCCTTGGCCATCTTACTAGGTGATAGCTACACCATCCTTGGCCATCTTACTAGTGATAGCTACACCATCCTTTGCACTTCAACAGTGATGGCTACACCATCCTTGCCCATCTTTCACTAGGTGAAGCTACACCATCCTTGGCCATCTTCACTAGGTGATAGCTACACCTCCTTGGCATCTTGACTAGTAACTAGCCATCCCATCCTGTGCCATCTTCTATGGCAAGCTCACCATCCTTGCCATCCTACTAGTGCAGCTACACTCACCTTGCACATCTTCCACTAGTGAAGCTACACCATCCTGGCCATCTTCACTCTAGTAACATCCTTGCACTTCACTTGAGCATCTACATCGTGCATCTTACACGTCATTAGCCACTACATGATGCACACTCTTGGTGTACTAGACTCTACACCTCTTCCACTTTGTGAAGCTACACCATCCTTGGCCATCTTCACTAGTGATAGCTAACCATCTTGGCCATCTTCATAGGTGATAGCTACACCATCTTGGCCATCTTACTGGTGATAGCTAACACCACCTTGCCATCTTCACTAGTGATAGCTACACCATCCTTGGCCATCTCTGTGATAGTAACACCTTGCCCATTCTTGGCCATCTACACAGTGACAGCTCACCACTTGGCCATCCATCTTGGTACTACACCTGTGCCTACATCCACTAGGCATCTACACATCCTGGCCACTTCCATCTTGTAGGTATAGCTACACCATCCTTGGCCATCTTCACTAGGTGATAGCTACCATCCTTGGCCATCTTGACTAGTGATACTACACATCCTTGGCCATCTTACTAGGTGATAGCTACACCATCCTTGGCCATCTTACTAGTAGGCTAATCTTGCTTCACTATGTTGCACACTTCCTATGCATCTACACATCTTGGCATCTCACAGTGATGCTCACATCTTGGCTCACTCATCTAGGTGCCATCTCACATCGTTGGCCATCTCACTAGCTGAGCTACACATCACTGGCCAACTACACTCAGTGCATCTTGACTAGTACCATCCTTGGCCCATCTTCAGCTAGCATTGACTAAGCTGAACTACCTCCTTGGCCATCTTACTAGGTGATAGCTACACCATCCTTGGCCATCTTCACTAGGTGATAGCTAACCACCCTTTGGCATCTTCACTAGGTGATAGCTACACCATCCTTGGCCATCTTCACTAGGTGATAGCTACACCATCCTTGGCCATCTTCACTAGTGATAGCTACACCATCCTTGGCCATCTTCACTAGGTGATAGCTACACCATCCTTGGCCATCTTCACTAGGTGATAGCTACACCATCCTTGGCCATCTTACTAGGTGATAGCTACACCATCCTTGCCATCTTCACTAGTGATAGCTACACCATCTTGCCATCTCACTAGTGATAGCTACACCATCCTGGCCATCTCATCTTGACACTACATCTTGACCATCCTTCACTAGTGATAGCTAACCATCCTCCATCTCCATCTACTATGATAGCTACACCATCCTTGCCACTATGACTAACCTCTGGCACACATCTATGGCATCTTACTAGGTGATACTTACACCATCTTGGCATACTACTATCTACCCATCTTGCCATATGCTACCACTGGCTCACTCACCTTGCCATCATCTAGTGCATCTTACACCATCCTGGCCATCTTCACTAGGTATACTAACCATAGCTTGCCACTCACTAGTGTACTAGCACACCATCCTTGGCCATCTTGACTAGCTTATAGCTACACCATCCTTGACCATCTTGACTAGCTGATAACTACATCATCCTTGGCCATCTTGACTACGTGATAGCTACACCATCCTTGGCCATCTTCACTAGGTGATAGCTAAACCGTCCTTGGCCATCTTCACTAGGTGATAGCTACACCATCCTTGGCCATCTTGACTAGGTGACAGCTACACCATCCTTGGCCATCTTCACTAGCTGACAGCTACACCATCCTTGGCCATCTTCACTAGCTGACAGCTACACCATCCTTGGCCATCTTCACTAGCTGACAGCTACACCATCCTTGGCCATCTTCGCTAGGTGATAGCTACAGCATGGCCATCTTGACTAGGTGATAGCTACACCATCCTTGGCCATTTTCACTAGGTGATAGCTACATCATCCTTGGCCATCTTGACTAGGTGATAGCTACACCATCCTTGGCCATCTTCACTAGGTGATAGCTACACCGTCCTTGGCCATCTTGACTAGGTGATAGCTACACCATCCTTGGCCATCTTGACTATGTGATAGCTACACCATCCTTGGCCATCTTGACTAGGTGATAGCTACACCATCCTTGGCCATCTTCACAAGGTGATAGCTACACCATCCTTGGCCATCTTGACTAGGTGATAGCTACACCATCCTTGGCCATCTTGACTAGCTGATAGCTACACCATCCTTGGCCATCTTGACTACGTGATAGCTACACCATCCTTGGCCATCTTCACTAGGTGATAGCTACACCATCCTTGGCCATCTTGACTAGGTGATAGCTACACCATCCTTGGCCATCTTGACTAGGTGATAGCTACACCATCCTTGGCCATCTTGACTAGGTGATAGCTACACCATCCTTGGCCATCTTGACTAGCTGATAACTACATCATCCTTGGCCATCTTCACTAGGTGATAGCTACACCATCCTTGGCCATCTTCACTAGCTGACAGCTACACCATCCTTGGCCATCTTCACTAGCTGACAGCTACACCATCCTTGGCCATCTTCGCTAGGTGATAGCTACACCATCCTTGGCCATCTTGACTAGGTGATAGCTACACCATCCTTGGCCATCTTGACTAGGTGATAGCTACACCATCCTTGGCCATCTTCACTAGGTGATAGCTATACCATCCTTGGCCATCTTCACTAGCTGATAGCTAACCATCCTTGGCCATTTTCACTAGGTGATAGCTACACCATCCATGGCCATCTTCACTAGGTGATAGCTACACCATCCATGGCCATCTTCACTAGGTGATAGCTACACCATGCTTGGCTATCTTCACTAGGTGATAGCTACACCATCCTTTGCCATTTTCACTAGGTGATAGCTACACCATCCATGGCCATTTTCACTAGGTGATAGCTAACCATCCATGGCTATCTTCACTAGGTGATAGCTATACCATCCATGGCCGTCTTCACTAGGTGATAGCTACACCATCCATGGCCATCTTCACTAGGTGATAGCTACACCATCCTTGGCCATCTTCACTAGCTGATAGCTACACCATCCTTGGCCATTTTCACTAGGTGATAGCTACAACATCCATGGCCATCTTCACTAGGTGATAGCTACACCATCCTTGGCCATCTTCACTAGCTGATAGCTACACCATCCTTGACCATCTTCACTAGCTGATAGCTACACCATCCTTGGCCATCTTCATTAGGTGACAGCTACACCATCCTTGGCCATTTCTTCACGATTGACACCATTCCCATCCCTCTATTGTCTGCTCTCCTGGCTCCTTCATTGAGAGCACTCCTCTTTCACCTACTGTCCTAATTTGGTCCCTACATCACATTCTGTCAGTCCA
>JAPXFY010000021.1:15923692-15928692 GCA_030674185.1 Monoplex corrugatus | reverse complement strand
TTGGAGTTTGATTTGAAAGATGGAATCTGTTTTCATCTTTAAAGCCTGGCCTGCAGGTTGTGTGTCCTTGTGGAGCCGTTTGTTATTCCCCAAACACGGAGGCATGCATGCTGTTTTCAGCTTTATGGATATACATTAAAATCATCAAAAGACCGGCGGAGTAATGTGAAAAAATTCTTTGTCTGTGATGTCGTATTGCAAACGAGCAGCATTATTTCTCCATGGATGCCTTCGTCGTAACGCTTGTCAAATAAACGTAATAAATAAATGGATACATAAATCAAGGAAGAAAAGCATAAATATTTGAATGAATGACTGAATGAATGAATAAATAAATAGATAAATAAATAAACAGACAAATAAATAAATAGGTAACTAGCTAACTAGCTGACTGACTGACTGATTGACCAACTGTCTTACTGAATAAACAGTTAAATAAATGTATGAACAGATAAAAAAAAAGTGAGTACATTAATAAGAATATTAGTTACATAGACAGACAGACAGACAGACAGACCGACCGACAATCAGTAAATCAATAAATGTCTAGTGGTTCATGCAACGCTACTGGCCACTAAACTGGGTAATTTTTTTTTGTAATTCTATGGTGATGATGACGATGAGAATGATCATCTTGATGCTACACACTTCCCTTTTGGATTGAGACTTCGTGACAAGACTGTATTCTACGCCAACTGTCATAATATATCTTGGCATCAACCAGGCCCGAGAGGCACATACGCTTGTAGTGTTGGTCAGGAAATTTGAGCAGCACCCTGGATTACTCGTGGGCTGTGTATAGAGCCTCATGCCTGGCCACGCTTGCGGCCGTTCGCACAACTTGTGTGGTTGAGACAAACCATCGTTGGGAACTTCCGACTGCTATGTGTCGAGACTATAATAATATGGGCAGAAGAGCTATGAGAGTTGGCAGCTAGTCAGGCTGTCCGATAGAGAGATGAAGGCCCAGAGCAAGGCGAGAGAGGGCTCTTCCATACTCTTTTGGTCCGGTGCCATTGTGGCTATGTCCCCACCTAGCCATCCGATTTGGAAGCAAGGTAACTGATGATGGTTCCAAATGGGTCATACCGCGCATTGGACCCCCCCCCCCCCCACCTCCCTACGCTTTTCTTGGTGAAGTGGCTGCCATGTGGCGTCGAGAGCTGCAGAATGATTGTCCAGAGAGTGACTGGACATTGGTGCTCTGAGTCCCATTCAGCATATTCGGATGTTTATTGTTTACGCATCCGCGAAGTGGACGAGACTCGATTTGTGATTCCAGTCTTTCCAAGAGTCCATAGCACGTTCAAGTCTGGATAGGAGCCAGTTGGTGCCGGAAAACAAACAAACAAACAACAAACAAACAAACAAACAAACAAACAAACAAACAAACAAACAAACCATACAAAAAACAACCACCAAAGATTTTGACAGTACTGATGGAATTTGAATCCACAACCTTCAGTCGTTAGTCCGTTACGCTGTCCACTGCACCACGGGGACTGGTCAAGACCTGAGGTTGTAACCATGTGAAGTGGTGGAGACTTCAAGTGAACGTAGACCCAACGTTACGAGGACAATGTCACATTTTCTCCTTCGTCGCTTTGTATTCGACTCTGTTCTTAAAGGACCAGATACTCATTCGTAGCTCGGTGTTCTGGAAGCCACATGCACTGGTTTTTCAAGCCTGACTCAAATTCATAGTTCTAATGGATGGAAGGAGCTGTATCTCTAGGCCAACCGGGCTTCTGCAGTTTTTAAATACTCATCGTCATTATATGCCCTGCCGTGGCGTTGGTGATCATGGCCCTCCATTCAAATCTATCCTTTGTCACTACAAGTATGTCTCTGCCTTCATCCACTGCACAAGTCCATCCAATATTTTCTCCCTTTGGTCTACCTGGTGCTCTTTTTCCCTTCAGCTTTCCTGTTGTGACTAGGTGCTTTAATTTCTCTTGCTTCATAAAATGTCATGTAAATGTTGCTTGTCTTTGCAAATCTTTTTCATTTATGAATCTGATCACCGTAACTTGATGACGATCTGGTGTCACCTGTGCATGATGACATTCCCTACGGACGAAGGTGCTCCATATGAGCCCCTACTTACGTCATTTAGCTATCTTTTCTTTCAGCTGGCCGTGATACGTTGGAGGATACGATGGTGGTTTCCCGTTGCCTTCCATCGGTTTTTGTACGGACTGTCCGTCAGCCTTTGTCGTTCCCACGACTACCCACAAGGCAGTGGGGTGATTTTCTGTCAGGATTTACTCCCTTAGCCTTGGTCTCTCTCGAGATAATCGCGATCAAATTTTTTTTTCAATTTTACGTAGTGTTTGCTTACAGGTGTATTCTTTAAGACGACCTTCACTTTATTTCAGTGCCTGACGTGATTGACTGTTAAAAGCACAGATTTCAGTCATTTCTTTAAACCTATGCTTATCTTTTGTAGAGCTGGAGAAGATCTTCCAAAAACGTTCGGAAAGTGAGCCGATCCGTTGTCTTTGTCCTAAATCCATTGAATCTTTAAATATTTGCCTCACCGCTGGCACTCACTGTGATTAAATGATGCCGAATTGTTAACAATAACTAAAACTGTACATGTTTGTGAGGTCTGGTTGGCACAGCGGTAGAGCACTTATCTTTCAGTCTGCCTGACGAGTTTGCACGGCTGCCAAACACGCGGGAAAAGTTTATAGGTATGTGCGGCCTCCAGTCTGTCTAGCTGTGAATGGGTACCTGACTTTCATCCCAACTAGCGAAGGCAACACAGCGATGGACAGGAGATGGGCAACCGCCTTCATAATGCTAATTTTGAGAAAAGTTGAAGTCTCTACCACCTCACTACAGCAAGACACCAACGTCATGGGACGAACTTGACCTTTTTATGACTTGTTTTCGGATTTTTTCTTCTGTGATTTTGCGTTTTAGTTTTTTGTTTGTTTTTATTTTGTTTGTTTTTGTGCCCTCGCTGATTTTTTTCTGTGATTGTGTATTTTGCTTTTTTGTTTGTTTGTTTTTAGTTTGTTTGTTTTTTTGTGCCGTCCCGTTGCTTACGCCACAACACTGGCCACAGTCTTGGACAGTTTCCATCGATGTGTTTATGCATGACGATGGGGATGATAATTATGATGCTATAGAGTTCTACTCTGGATTGAGACTGCGTAGTGACCTATACACTTTTTTCCCTTTTTCATAAATATACTGGCATCAGGCAGACCATAAAGACCATATGGGCTTATCAGTTCATGGCGTGTTTTGACACAAACCTGACTTAATTAATTCTTTAGTCGTTGTCATCGTCTTGACATCACCCCCATGAAGCAACAGAATCTCCAGCAGTGTTTGGAATCAAATCCATTGATTGCTTCGAAAATGTAATCTTTTTTTCACCACGCCACCACAAACCTGATTTAATTCTTTGGTTGTTTTCATCTTGACATCACCCCCATGAAGCAACAGAATCTTCAGCAGTGTTTGGAATTAAACCCATTGATTGCTTCGAAAATGTAAAATTTCATTCCCACAAGAACCTGGTGGATAAGGTGGCAGAATAAAAGAGTCAGAGTGTTGGAGACTATTAGTATGGTCAGGCCATCTGCTTTTAGTACGGAGCCTGGCTGCCATCCTCTTATTTGGTTGAAGGGACTTTTATTGTCTACTCTGTTTCAACGTGGCGCCCATATTAGTCAGGGTTAAGCATTCCGAGTGCTCCAGACTTTTTCACAGGGCCAGAGGGAGGTAAATGTAAGAGCGGTCGCAACTTCCGCATTTTCCTCGATTGTAGGAGGGTCTCTTTGTGTGTGTGTTTGAAACCGGAATTAGTTTTTGTTGAGATGTATGCGTCTGGAAGCCTGACAGACATGGGCAGCCATAGCTTGTGTGGTGTGGTGTGGTGTGGTGTTGTGTGTGTGTGTGTGTGTGTGTGTGTGTGTGTGTGTGTGTGTGTGTGTGTGTGTGTGTGTGTGTTATATGTGTGTGTGTTTGTTTGTGTGTTTGTGTGTTGTGTGTGTTTGTTGTGTGTTGTGTGTGTGTGTGTGTGTGTGTGTGTTGTATGTGTTTGTGTGTGTTTGTGTGTGTGTGTGTGTGTGTTTTGTATGTGTGTGTTTGTGTGTTTGTTTGTGTGTATGTGTGTTTGTGTGTGAGTGTTTGTGTTTGTTTTGTGTGTGTGTGTGTGTGTGTGTGTGTGCGTGGTATCGTGCATGCGTGTGTGGGATTTGTGTGTGTGTGCCCGCAGTGTGTGGGCTGTGTGTGTGCCCGCGTGCGTGCGTGCGTGTGTGTGGTAGCGTGGTGTGTGTGTGAGCTGGGTGTGCTGAGCATGTCCTGCACGGTGCGTGCCTGCGTGTGTGTATGTATATATGAGTATTTGTTATGTAATGTATGTGTACGTGAAAGAAAGAGAGAGAGAGAGAGAGAGAGAGAGGTGTGTGTGTGTGTGTGCGTACGTGTGTGTGTGTGTGTATGTGTGTGTGTCTTCGTGAGTGTGTGTGTGCGAAAAAGAAAGAGAGAGAGAGAGAGAGAGAGAGAGAATGTGTTTCCACAAAGATGCATTGATGCAAAGATGAACAGTTATGGTAGACAGTACTTAGTTTAGTGTGTCTCCACGAGGGGAATGAAAGGCAAAAACTTTTTACTATTGTTTCCATGAGTCTGGGATGCCAGTAAAATAATCAGGCGATCATCAATAAAGCAAAATAAATCAGAACACTAGAACTGCTGTCAGTGAAGGACTACCCATCAACGAACAGCCAAAAAAAGAAACAGCAGCATACAGAAGCTACGTAGTTTGTGACTTCAAGACAAGACAGGACGCAAATTTTCAGCCAACTGGCCTTTGTCAAGCGTAAGATCACGAACAAACAAACACCAGATACAAAAAATTTAGGAGAAATTCCTTTTCTCACACGGGAAGGGACAGTTTCAGTCTTTTTCTCCTAATTTTTGTATCTGGTGTGTGTTTGTTTGTGATCTTACGCTTGACAAAGGCCAGTTGGCAGAAAATT
>JAPXFY010000021.1:15903692-15911192 GCA_030674185.1 Monoplex corrugatus | reverse complement strand
CAATGTCGTCGGCAAAACGCAAGTTTGTGATTGTTCTACCTCCGATGCTGACTGTTCCCTCGTGGTCTTCAAGTGCGTCAGCCATTATTCTCTCTAAGAAGATGTTAAAAAGAGTGGGGGAGAGCAGGCATCCTTGGCGTACTCCAACTGTGGTTCGGAACCATTCTCCTATGTTGTTGTCATGGTAGACTGCACTGGTCGCCTTTTCGTAGAGGCATTCTATGGTTCTGATCAGGTTGGCATTGATGTTGTACAGCCTCATGGTTGCCCACAAGGCTGCGTGCCAAACTCTGTCGAATGCCTTCTTGAAGTCCACGAAGACGTGGTAAAGGCCTTGCTGGTGTTGCAGGTATTTCTCACAGAGCAATCTGAGGTTGAAAATTTGCTCTGTGGTTCTTCTTCCTGGTCTGAAACCTGCCTGCTCTTCTTTTATTATCTCCTCAGCTTGTGGCTTCAGTCTACTCAGAAGGATTTTTAGCATGACCTTACTTGGATGGCTGATAGCATTAGCATGGGTCAAATGTGTGTGTGTGTGTGTGTGTGTGTGTGTGTGTGTGTGTGTGTGTGTGTGTGTGTGTGTGTGTGTGTGTGTATTGTGTGTGTGTGTGTGTGTGTGTGTGCAGGTGTGTATGTGCAAGAGAGAGAGGGGGAAGGAGGGTTAAAACCTGGTACATTGGACAAGGGAAGTAAAAGGATTAAGTTGTAGATCAGCTGTCGTGGCTGATACTGCGGAAAGCTGATGGGTATGGTCTTTGGATTTTGGACTTTGGAACATGTTCAGGTGGGACCCCCCCCCCCCCCCCCGCCTGGGGATGCAGGGACTCTTTCAGTATAAACGGTATCCCACCTTCTGGAAATTCTGTGCTAGGAATTTCCTCTTTTCTGTCTCTTTCTTTGTTTCTGCCTTGTTCCTTTGCTTTCTGTCATTTCTTCTTATTACTTTTCTGCCTTAGCTGGTCCATTCACCTGTGTTTAAATAAGTCTTACTATTTTCTCTCAGGATTGATAATTGGGTACATGTATTAAGTGTATTTTGGCTCCAGGGACATGAGATATGTGGAAATATATTCGGTTATTTAGGCCTGTTTTAATATGTTTCAGTATCGTTAGTTATGCTTAGCTTTGTATTCAGGTGTGTTTTTAAAAATCCCCGGTGCGATAAAATGGAAGGAGTGGTCAAGCCAGCGGCGATGTCCTTAGATTATGTGCGCGAATGCATTGACAGTGTACTTAATTTTCTTTTCCTTTTTTCCCCTGTTGAAGTATTGTATATGTTTTTATGTGGCTCTAAGCAGTCGGCTGGACTTTAAACAAAAAAAACAACAATAAAGGGATTCATCACGCATGGTCAATTCCATATGCCCTCTAACGAAATCTGCTGGCCGTTATCTGGCAGGCTCCCGAGCCTGTGCCAAAACCCTTTGTGCTGACAGGGTCTTGAAATGGGAATGAGGAACGAGGAGAGGAATCTATGAAAGACAAGGCTGACACCATACGTAATGGTGAAAAGTGATGAAAGCATTAAGATCAGCAGCAAACAAAAAGTCAAAGGGTTAAAGAACTTATCTCACCAGAAAGATTGATCGAGATACTGGGAAGAATACGATTTCACTTGTGATCGTCATAGAATTCAATGGACTGAATTTAATTAAAATTCGTTTTTCTGACGCAACAGACTTTTTTATGTGTAAAATCCGAGTTGGTTTCCCCTAGGACAACAGAACGCTGTGATACGACGCCACTGTTTTCCTGTGTGCATTCTTTTAATTTGTTTTAATTAACGAAGGTGACTTTGTCTGCACAGGTTTCCACAGAAAAAAAATCTTTTGCTGCCGTGGGATCTTTTATGTGCGCTAAAGTGCATGCTGCGCTCGATTTATCGTTTGATCTGAAAGATTGTCTCCTGGACCACCACTCAGTGTCTAGTGGATTGGGAGAAAATTGCCTTTTTTGACCGAGATTCGAACCCGTGACCCTTGGTATCCTCGACATTAGGCTACACATTCTCGCTTGATGGATGCGTAGTGCTCGTTTCTCACACGCTACCACGCTCGCGCGCTGGTGGAGCAAGACATCTTGTATAGGATGTCTGTGGGCAAGACAGTGGGTGACGAGGGCAGACAAGTGGTGTACGAGGGCAAAGACAGTGTTTGGTACGAGGGCAAGACAGTGGTGACTGAGGCCAAGAAACAGTGGGTGACGAGGGCAAGACAGGGGTATGACGCAGGAAGTAGTGCGTGACAGGGAAAGACAGTGGGTGGGACGGGGCGAGACACAAGGTGTTGCCATGAAACGGACGCAAGCTTGAATGTAGCTTTTTTGCGTTATGCGCACGCTTGATTATACATTTGAAGAAAGAGTCGTTGTCAAACACAAAAGCGACTTGCTCGGACGCTATGTTTACTTCGCTGGACAGATCCTGTCAGTTCTACCTAGCTTTACCTAGCGAACACCTAGCCATGTTTCGGGTAGGTGGAACAAAGAAACGTTCCTACCTAGAGCATCTCGCGAGAACTTCGTCTTCTGTAACGTGTAAGAAACGAGCCTTAAGGGTAGTACGAAATCCAGAACAAGTGTGGATGCCCGCGTTCAAGCAAACAGGAACCAGGGAAAAAAAAAAAACACGAAAAGGAATAAGAACACGTATTTAATACAACCAGACAAGACAGGCGCAAATTTTCGGCGAACTGCAGGGAAGTTTCAGTCTTTTTCTCCTAATTTTTGCATTTGGTGTTTGTGATCTTACGCTTGACAAAGGCCAGTTGGCCGAAAATTGCGCCTGTCTTGTCTGGTTGTATTGATACGTGTTCTTATTCTTTTTCGAGTTTTTTTATAATTGAGCCTTAAGTGTGTTTTCGATGCCGAAGACTTTTTACAATTAAAACATTCCTGGTTTTGTCCGTTCCCAGCCTTGTGTTGTGCTGTGTGGCCGGCCCTCGGTCGCCGCAGTGAGACACTATGGTGTTCCACAGACAGAGTAACCGATCTTTCCCTTCATGTCTCTGAATTCACACAGCTCCGCACATTTGATTCAACAAAGTGGATTTGCATTGCTGTCTACATTTTTCTCTTAAAATTAGTGATATGTATTGTCTCCTTTCCATGTCTATTGGATTTTATCTATCGTATCTGTCTGCCTATTTGTTTAAGGTTAATGATACGGATTTTCTCCTGTGTATATCTATTGTTTATTTATTTGTTTGTTTGTTTACTTGTTTATTTACTCATTTATTTATTTATTTACTTTATTTGTTTATTTATCATTTATTCATTTATTTACTTATTTTATTTATTTATGTATTTTATTTATTTATTTATTCATTTATTTATTTATTGTATGCATGACAAATGTCACTAGGGCAAAAATTTGCTGATGTCTTGTTTCGCCAGTCAGACATGTTTTCTTATTCTGTTTTCGTGTAGTTACAGGCTTGTTTTTTCCTGTATTGTGATTGTTTCAAACATTTTATACGTTGGCTTGTGTCAGTCTCCCATGGCCCAGTCTCTGTCCCTTCTTATTTTACTTTGTGTCAAGTCAGACCTGAATTTGGTGGGTGGTTTTATCTTTGTGAAAACACAATCGAGCAAGATATAGAAGTGAACCTTGTCTTTTTTAAGACAAAGAAAAAGCATTAGACAGGGTAGATAAGGACAATCTTTGGAAATTGCTAAAGAGTATAACGTCACAGGCCAGCTTTGGACAACATCAGAGCCGTGTATGCAAACAGCGTTCAAGTTCAAGTCATATTGCTTATAGCCCAGCCGACTACTAGAACCATATCAGGGCTAACACCTCGTCAAAAACGACAACCCGGTTAAGATGAAAGACAGCAGTTAAAAACCATGTTCACCGTTAAGCATGAGTGCAGTCTGCACAGAAACAGAACTCAGTGCTGGTTTGAAGTTACATCTGGAATGACACAAGGATTGTCCTGACACCATTGTTATTTGTAGTTTGTGTGGACAAGATCACGAGAGAAATATACCCAGACTTAGAATCAGTGTTCAGTGGAATGAGATGTTGTTTGCAGACGACCAAAGCCTAGAATACATAGAAGAAGAAAGACTACTGGACTATCGTTTCAGTTTCAATTTCTCAAAATAGTCTCTGAGCTCGGAATGAATTCTATAGGTACTAACGTCACAGGTGCCATGTGATGGAGATGATCCATGGACTATAGGAACGCACGACCAACCTGAACACCACTTGTGAAAAGCATACGAAACTGGCATCGCAAGGTTAAAACGATGAAAGTCGGCAACCGGAGTATCAACACCAATGTCAGTAAAATCAAAACAAGTTGGTGAATTCAAACACATTGGCTGTATTTTTCTTTTTTTTTTTATACAAAAGACAGAAGATTAACAGACAGATTGAAACCAGAATACAGAAAGCGAACAATGTCAGCTATCAACTTGCTCCTCTCCTGAAACCTCTCTCTCTTACGATTAATAATTGGGTACATGTGTTATATGATTTTTGGCTCTAAGGAAATGTGATGTGTAGAAGCAATTTTAGCAATTTAATCCGGTTTTTATATATATGTGTAATTTAGGCCCCTTTTTAAATGTATGGTTTAGTGTCCTTTATTATGCTTACATTTGTATTCAGGTATGTTTTTTCTTTAAATTAATCCCTTCGTAATGAATTGGACGTGGTGGTCAAGGCCAGGGGCATGCCGTTAGATTGTGTGCGTGGATGCGTTGAAATGCGTTCTTATTTTGCTTTTCTACATATTTTTCTCCAGGTGTGTGTGTTGTTGGGGTGTGTGTGTGTGTGTGTGTGTGTGTAAGTGTGTGTGTGTGTGTGTGTGTGGTGTGTGTGTGTGTGTGTGTGTGTGTGTGTGTGTGTGTGGTGTGTGTGTGTGTGAGCGTGTGTGTAGTGTGTGTGTGTGAGTGTGTGTGTGTGTGTGTGTGTGTGTGGAGTGTGTGTGTTGTGTGTGTGTGTGTGTGTGTGGATGTGTGTGTGTGATGTGTAGTGTGTGTGTGTGTGTGAGTGTGTGTGAGTGTGTGTGTTGAGTGTGTAGTGTGTGTGGTGTATGTGAGTGTAGTGTGTGTGTGTGTGTGTTGGTGAGTGTGTAGTGTGTGTGTGTGTGTGTGTGTGTGTGTGTGTGTGTGTGTGTGTGTGTGTGTGTGTTGTGTTGTGTGTGTGGTGTTTAAAGAATTTAGTCCTGATATGGCTGCGCGCGGTCGGCTGGACTTACACAATAACAAGAACAATAGAAATACACACACTGTCTTATAAAACGCATGACATGTTGTTCGAGCTAGATGCCAGTGGCAATAAACATTGGGTAATTAAAGTAAGAACGAAATCATTTAATGATGGGTTAATATATTTGACCAAGTCAGGGTGTTGGGGATGCTAAATGTAGTATTCTTGTCTTTCATGAAACACTGATTGAATGGAGATGACAGAAGCGGAATACTCGTATACAAATTGTATCATTTTTTGATTGTTATAGAGCGTTTTAACCGCTTGCATTCTATTCCTCTTTATATCTTCACGCAGATCGATAGACATTTTCAAATGTATTTATGGCACGGTTTAGGTTAGTGTCTCAGATGTATTTGTTCATTGCTATCGTTACAGAAAGTCGTGTGCTCGTAAATTGCTGTGTTCTTTATGCAAAACGCACAGGGAAATGAAGTTCATTTTGTACTTTCGTGAGACGATTTGCTTTTATTTCTGTGTGACAATTTTTAAACTACAAAGTATTGTTTCAGCATAATGTCTGTATATATAAATGTGCATTTCTGGTGTTTTTATTTGACCCTTTTCTAAGGGGCCTTTATGTTTAAACCATCTGAACTCTCTCTCTCTCTCTCTCTTTTTTTATGTGTGTGAGTGCGTGCACTTGCATGCGTTGATGGCATTATAGACTTAGTTTAGTTGCATTAGATTGAGATATGAAAGTTGATAAATTGAATAATAATAACAAACAATAGTTACAGTATTCATATGGCGCCAAATCTTGACAGTTCAAATCAAAGCACGCCCACACACCAGACATACGCCTGCGAATAACGCAGACTACCTGACAACAAGCGAAACAAACAAACAAACAAACGAATTATCTTGTCGTGTGACTGGGTATTTAAATGAACGGCCGTTGTGCTTGTGTCCTGAAATGTGTGGCGTTTGTTTTTGCCTGTCTTAAAATCAACCCTGTTTTCCTGACAAAGCTGAATGCTAGAAAACATTAAACCGTCAAAATATCAAATTGTCAGTTTTCTCTGTCTGTGCCTCCTCTGCCTTTGCCTTTCTTCTGACCCCTTCTCTCTCTGTCTCTATTACTGTCCCCACCTCACCCCTTCTCTTTCACTTACCAGCGTTTGTTATGACATGATAAATGATAGAGTACGTTTCAATTTGTGTGGTATTAAGTAGTTTTTTTTATTATCAAATTCCATTCAAACAGCCTGATGAAATCAGAATGTCATGCCATGGAGTATCGCCTACACCATTCCTAAAGAGGGCCATGTCATTGTTTTGAATTAAGCAAAATATTCGTATTCCTATTTTCTCTGTCCAGCTGAAGCTTTGCATCAGTTAACCCTTTAACTCCCGTATCCTGTCCACCAACAGCAAAAACTTAACCCTTTGACTCCCTCGCCCTATCCACCAGCTTCAGGAAGCTGGTGGATAGGGTGAGGGAGTCAGAGGGGTTAAGTTTTTGTTTTACTAGCATGGCTGACAATGCAGGATGCTGGTGGATAGGGCGCGGGTGTCAAAGGGTTAGATATGAACGTGATTGTGTGTGTGTGTGTGTGTGTGTGTGTGTGTGTGTGTGTGTGTGTGTGTGTGTGTGAGAAAGAGAAAGAGACAGAGACAGAGAGACAGAGAGAGAAGGAGAGAGAGAGAGAGAGACTGAGAGAGACAGAGACAGGGAGACAGAGTGAGACAGACAGAGACAGAAACAGAGTCGGTTTTGTGACAGAAAGAATGGGGAAAGTGCCTTGTTATGAAGAAACAGCTGTGATTATGATGTTGTTGTTGCCATTCTGTATGGCCTAACGCCTTGTTAGGGCGATTATTGCTTTGTTATGATGACGAGGTTAATCGTGACTTGATGCCAATACAGAATGAAAATAACAAATAGCCTCTCTATGATTGAAATGCATCTTAAGGGGGTGACGGAACACGTAAAAACAAACAAACAATTCCGAGAACTCAATCTAATGGATCTAAAATAAACTTCTGCCTCCTCGATTTCGTTTCGTTTAAAAAACAAACAAATAAACAAAGAAATACGTTTGAAAAACGAATGCCATAAAACCCAAACTTATAGAATTAGACCAACAGAAAGCCAGACAATCAGTTTAACAACAACAACAACAACAACAACAACAACAACAACAACAACAACAACGTCGACGACGACGACGACGATGAAAATAATAACAGCAGCAGTAACAACAACAGTAACAACAACAACAGCAGTAACAACAACAATAACAACACCAACCAACCAACCAACCAACCGACCGACGGACCGA
>JAPXFY010000021.1:15883692-15898692 GCA_030674185.1 Monoplex corrugatus | reverse complement strand
ACAGATCAGCAACATGGTTATTACTGTCTTGTTTAACTGTATACAGGATTGGGTGAAGTACCCGCTGAATATACACGTCTTATCCCTGGAAGGTGACAATGATTGTTGGCTCAATCTGTTGACATCCAGCTGACCCTGAACGAGCAAACACATCGAAAAGAAGTCTCAGCCAATCGAAAGCCAGAACACACAACGTGGGCACGCGCCAAGCTCCCTTTCCTACATCATACACGAGTTTTGATTGGGACACGTTCTCGCCTCTTCTGTCCTTTCTTTCTCTCTCTTCCAATCACGCTCAGCCTCGCGAGTCAATGGCAGCCAATCAACGTCTGTTTTGCTTTCTATTCTTCGTGACGGCCAGTTTGTTTATTCTTGCTGACAGTACCTTTGTGAGGAGGTTAATTGCCTGTGGATAAGAGTTTTCTTCTTCGTTCTTTCTTCTCCTTAGGGATGGCGTGTGAAAACATGTGGAAGATGACCTGTTGACTTCAGATATGCATTTCTGGCGAAGTTTTCTTTCTTTTCTTTCTGTCTCCTCCTTTTTCATGATGTTTTGATGATGTGGAATATTCTTCCAGATTTCTGTGTAAGGTGTTTGTCTGGTGTATTCAGCAGGTCTGTATGGAAAGTTGCTCTGATAGAAATCATGATGCGATACTTCTATCCTTCAATACTTTCTGGATAAAAAATTGAAGCGAAAGACGGATGAGGTTTTTTAAGTTAGATGTTCTGTAATAGAAGAGTACATGCATATATATTTGTGTAATAAAAGCATTAGCAGTGTATCTCATGCTCTGTCTGTCTCTTTCTCTCCCCCCCCCGTCTCTCTCTCTGTCGCAAGAATAATAACATGATTACTAAAAAACAGGAACAACTTCAGCTCAGCAGCAGCAGCAACAACAACAGCAACAACGACAGTAGAAAAAAATTATCACAGAAAATACCAACGTTTTGAATTTTTCAGGGTCGCTGTAACTTTAAAAAGGCCTAAGTTGAAAAAAACTTCATGTGCATTGAGACCAGTGGTAGATTATTACAACAGTGAAAACAGGTTAGAATTATTGTAGGAGACCCCTGAAAAGTGATGTTCCCACACCCTCTTCAGAAAGTACTAATTTCAGGCACTTTGTTCTTTGTGGCTCTGACATTGATTCTGTGCCTTCCAAGTTTATGCTTTTGCCACTACGGTCCAGAACTTTAACCTAGATTTAATAAATACCCATCCATGAAGAGCTGAGAAAATCTTGTTCATACATTTTAGTTAGACAGACAGACAAATAGACGCACCTTCCACCCCCTCTCTCAAGTACACACATAAACACACACATGCACACACACAAGCACATACACATACACACACGCACGTGCACACACACACATCTCAGGTTGATATAAAACAGTCTCTCTTTTCTTAAGAAAAAGGAGATTAAAAACGGTACTGTTTCGTCAACATTGCACACACGCACACACACGCACACACACACAGACACAGACACACACACACACACACACACACACACACACACACACACACACACACGACACACACACACCACAGACACACACACACATCTCTCTCTCTCTCTCTCTCTATATATATATATATATAGAGAGAGAGAGATAGAGAGATGTGTGTGTGTGTGTCTGTGTGTGTGTATGGGTGAATGTGTGTTGTTGGTGTGTGGGGGCGGTGGGGGGGTGATCCTCTGAGAAGATGACGATGTTTGTATGCAGATCATGTCTGTATGAAAGGTGACGTATTTGATGATCATATCTGATAGAACGTGACAACGATGTTGGTAACCGTATTTGCATGGAGGGTGAGGGTGTTGGTTAATCTGTGTTCAGTATAGGAAGACAGTGATTATTGAACAATTCCTTGTCGTGTACAACACGCAGTGGTGGTTGTCTGTCATCTGTATGGAAAATTACAGTGACTGTGACAATCCCAAGTTGTGTATAGTGGTGGCAGTGATTGTTGGTAATCGCATGTCCTGTATAGGGGTGGCACAGATCCTGTCTAGTCCCATGTTTGTGAAGAGGTCACTTTGCTTATTAGCTAATCCTTGTGGAAGATGACAAATTAGTTTGAACCCACCCTCACATGTCCGATTAGGAGGGATATGTTATTGACTAATTTCCTTGGGAGGGTGACAGATTGGTTCTGGCAGTCCATGTCTGTTAGGAAGTGACAATGTTTATTGGGTACTCCTTGTGGGGGGAGACAAATAGTTTGAACCCCTCCACATGTCAGGTTGGAGAGTGACTATGCGTATTGCTAATTCTGGAAGGGGAACAGATGTTTTGGATGATTCCTGTCTGTTAGGAAGTGACATGGTTATTGGTAACTCTTGTGGAAGGTGACAAATTTTTTTTGATGAATGCATGTTCTGCTAGGATCATGAAACCGTGGTTATTGGCTAACCTCAGTGGAAATGGCAGTGATTTTCGTATGTTGATGACACCAAGCTGGCTTGCCAGAAAACAAGCATATGGGGTGCAGCAACGAATTAATACAGTATACGCACACCATGATAAGACTGTCGGTCATTGGTCAACATCATCACCATGACACGGTTTAAAATTCAAAATTTGTTAAGAAAGATCATCACTCAGAATGTTCATATGCACATCTCCTGAATCTGCCAGCAGTTACTCGCAGACTCCAAGAGGCTGCATCAAAAACACTATGATGAGCTGGCAAGGTCTTCAAATAAGTGTGGAGAAGGGGACTGTGAAACTCTAAGTTTAATGGTAGAAACATGAATGGACCAGTGAACAGGCCAGTTTTTATGTGTGGCTGGATCACATCATCATCAGGATGCCTGCGCATGGCGTATTGCGATCATGGAGTCATCTGTCTCTATCTCTCGTTGCCCCTAGCATCTCCCCACTCTCGTACCAGCCACTCGCAAGTCCGTGGCTGGATTGACAGTATCGAGGTATGGATCTTGAGTCACGCTCTATCAGAAAGAACAAAACAAAACAGAACAAAAACAAACACCTGTGTTTAGTGACAACACACAAGAGTCGCATGTACTGTTAAAACAATAAAAAACACAACACAATTAGCGCAGTGCCAAGCTCTTCGTTCATCAACACAAGCTTTTATTAGGTACAACTGATCCATTCGGTCATGTCATTCTGTCCTCTACTCACGCTCAGGACTTGGCAAGTCATGGCAACCATCAACCTGTTTTGCTTCCCATTCTTTGTAGCACGATTTCGTTATTTTGTCAACGTCGTCTTTGTGAGAGAGTTAATTTGGCCTGTGGATGAGATTTTCTTTCCTTTTCATTCATTCTTCATTCAATCAGTCAATCAATAATCATCAATCAATCAATCAATCAATCATTCACTGTCGACGATCGTATTTGTGAGAGAGGTTGATTGCTTGTCGATGAGATTTTTTTCTTTTTTTTCATTCGGTATCGTTCATTCATTCATTCATATTATTCATTCATTCAGTTTTCATTCATTCATTCTTTCACTCATGTGTTCTTTTCTTTGTAATTCATCATTCTTTCTTTCATTTTCTTCTCTCAGAGGCTGTATACCAAATATGTGGAAGATGAACTGTCGACTTAAATACTTTGTAGTTCAATGCAATTTAACATCTGGCAATTATTGTCAGATTAATAATGTTGTCTCCTATGATACTGTTTTTTTTTTTGCCCTCTCCACTTCATAGTTTGATAATATGCAATTTCTTTCCAATTATCTGTGTATTTTTTTATCTTGTTTTTTAAGTTTGTCTGGAGTATAAACACAAACACCGTGACATGAAATAACAACCAGTCCAAAGATACAACACACAAACACTGTAACATGAAATGACAATACCAAGACATAACAAACTCTGTGACATGAAATAACGATCAGATCAAAGACACAACACACAAATACCATGACATGAAAAAATGTACAATACAAAGACACAACACACACTGTGACATGAAGTAAAACCATTTCAAAGACACAACACACGAACATAGTGACAGGATCTGTCAGCTAATCAGAAGACACAACACACACACCCAAACGTCATGAATTCTCAACCAATCAAAAAACACGACACACAAACACGCTCATACGAAGCTCACTTCCCTTCATCATAACTCTTAGCTTTCATTAGGTCACACACGCTCCACTGTCCCTGTCTCTTTCTCTTCTGCAGTCACACTCAGCTCGCAAGTCAATGGCTTTGCTTTCTCATGTTTGGCGGCAGCGATTTCGTTTATTCTTGTCGCCCGTCGTCGTTGTGAGAGGGTTAATTGCCTGTGGATGAGAATGTTTATTTCTTTCCCCCCCCCCCCCCTCAGAGTTGGTGTATATATCATGAAATCTTTATTTCGTTTTTTTCCCCTCAGAGTTGGTGTTTGTATCATGAAATGTTTATTTCATTCTTTTTCTCTCAGAGTTGGTGTCATCATCATCATCATCAGGTGCCCTGCCGCATGGCGTTGGCGATCATGGACTTCCATCTGTCTCTATCTCTCGTTGCCCCTAGCACCTCCTCGTCCCCCAGCCACTCTGCAATTCCGTCCAACATTTTCTCCCTGGGTCTACCTGGTGCTCTCTTTCCCTCCAGCTTTCCCGTTGTGACCTGGTGCTCCAAATCCCCTTCCTCATAAAAGGCCTATAAATGTTGCTGTCGTTTCTAATCTTTCTTATGAGTGATCTACTTGTGCCTGCCTCCATCAAGACTGTCTCGTTTGTTTCCTTTGCTGTCCATGGAACTCTCAACATTCTTCTTAGAAATCACATCTCGGCTGCCTCAATCTTGTTCTGTCTTTGCTTGTTGACTGTCCACGCCTCACATCCGTACAACAGAATTGGTTCTATATAACATTCAAGAACTCTCTTCCTGATGTTGATTGATAGGCATTTGTTGGTAAGAATGCTTGTTGGTGTATGTATCATCAAATGTTTATTTCATTCTTTTTCCTCTCATCAATACGTGTGGAAGATGACTTCCGTACCTCAGACACACTGCATTATATCTTGTGATTGTTTTCTGCTCCCTTCACTTATAGTGTCTGATGAAGTAGGATTTCTTTTTAAGTTTATGTGTAGGGTTTCTTATTTCTCTCCGCTTTATGGAGTTTTGATGAAGTAGGATTTCTTTTTAAGTTTATGTGTAGGGTTTCTTTTTGCTTTATGGAGTTTGTCATGTTGCCTCCACTTTATGGAGTTCTGATGAAGTAGGATTTCTTTTTAAGTTTATGTGTAGGGTTTCTCTGTTTTGCAGAATTTGTCTGGAGTGTATGTGCATGTGTTGAAAGTTATGCTGATAAGAACGCGCAGCCTCTGTTGGCCTCAGCATCAGTTTGTACTTGTTTAATTAGATTAACGCTATATACCCGCAAACGCTGCATATCTGCAAACAACGTTGAAACAAGTTATAGATTATGTTTTTTTAAAATAACATTGTGCTGTTATAGTTTGCTGCTATTTGTATGTAATTGACCAATATGACAGTTTTTTCTCAAGTCTCTTTCGTTTTCTGTTTTCAGTCATTGGCATTTCTGATCGTAAATTTCTCTGTACAGCATAATTTGAAGGTTGATTGCCTATCAGCTCATATTTAAAAAAAAAGAAAAAAAAAAAGGATTTAGTTGAATGAAAAAGCGTCGGTTTTTGTTTTGTTTTGTTTTGGTTGGATGTTTTTTCTTTCAACTTCTCAGCCGTCTCAATGCCAATGATTCTGTGCCGCTCTTCCTGGTTCCACGACACATCACCAACCCTAAGTTCAAAGTCCCACTGCAAGATAGACCAAGGAGGCCCGAGATATCGAGCCACTATGGCGCCACTCACCAGAGAAGACCCAGCACTGCTGCCAAAGCGACATTATTTTGTTCGGTACGATTGCGAACTCCATAGCATATTGAGATGATGATCACATCACAGAGTGAGACAGAGCCAGTTGCCTGTTTATTCTCCTGTTCCAGTAAACAGTGAACTGAACGTTGAGCCAGTCGAAAGACACAATATGCATACATACATTAGCTTCAACCACCTTCCATCATACGCGAGTTGTCAATGGGTCACGGTCATGCCTGCCTCTCTCTCTCTCTCTCTCTCTCTGTGTTTCTGTGTGTCTCTCCTCTCTATCTGTGTCTCTTTCTGTGTTTCTGTGTGTCTCAGTCTCTCTCTGTCTCCATCTCTATCTGTCTGTGTCTAGGTCTCTCTGTGTGTCTCTATCTCTCTCTCTGTCTCTCTCTGTCTCTTCTCTCTCTGTCTCTTCTCTCTCTCTCTGTCTCTCTGTGTCTCTCTCTCCGCTCTCTCTCTGTCTCCGTGTCTGTCTGCCTGTCTGTCTGTCTCTGTGTCTATGTCTCTCTCTGTGTATCTGTCTCTCCTTCCCCCCCCTCTCTCTCTCTGTCTTGTCTCTCTGTGTCTCTCTGTGTCTTTGTCTCTCCTTCTCCTCTCTCTCTCTGTCTGTATCTCTCTGTCTGTCTGTCTCTGTCTCTGTCTCTCTCGCTCACTCTCTTCCAATCACGCACAGTCTGGCAAGTCAATGGCAGCCAATCAATATCTGTTTTGCTTTCTATTCTTCGTTGCGACGGGTTCGTTTATTCTTGTCGGCGGTCCTCTTTGTCAGGGGGTTAACTGCCTACAAATGGGGTGTTAACCCCTTTCTTTCCCTCTGAGACTGTGTGTCAACACATGCGGAAAATGACCTTTTGACTTCTGAAACTTTGCATCTCTGGCGTGATTTTCTCTCCTCTTTGATGAGGTTTTCATGAGGTGGGATCTGTTAAAAATTCTGTGTATGGTGTGTGCTTTCTCTGTTCATCCTTGCCTGTCTCTGTCTGTGTGTGTCTGTCTCTGTCTCTCTGTTTCTTTCTGTGTCTGTCTGTCTGTGTGTCTGCCTGCCTGCCTTTCTGCCTGACTGCCTATCTGTCTGTCTCTGTGTCTCTGTCTGTCTGTCCTATCTCTGCCTCTCTGTCTCTGTCTGTCTCTCTATGTCTGTCTCTCTCTGTCTCTCTATGTCTGTCTGTCTCTGTCTGTCTGTCTCTGTCTCTCTATGTCTGTCTCTGTCTGTCTCTCTGTCTGTCTCTGTCTGTCTCTGTCTGTCTCTCTATGTCTGTCTCTGTCTGTCTCTGTCTGTCTCTGTCTCTGTCTGTCTCTCTCTGTCTGTCTCTGTCTCTCTCTGTCTGTCTCTGTCTGTCTCTCTATGTCTGTCTGTCTGTCTCTCTATGTCTGTCTGTCTCTTTCTGTCTGTAATGGGATGCTAAAGAAAATGTTTAGCATGATCGTGTTTTTCGCTGTTTCTGTGTTTAGTGTCTGTAGAGAGGCTGTATATGCTTTCAGTAGACTTCAGTATATTTGTGTATGACTTTTGACTTATTTACAAGGATCTCCCTCCCTCTCTCTCGCTCTCTCTCTCTCTCTGAGTGAGTGAATGAGTGAGTGAGTGAGTGAGTGTGTGTGTGTGTGTGTGTGTGTGTGTGTGTGTGTGTGTGTGTGTGTGTGTGTGTGTACACATAAAGTATGTTTGTTCATCTAAATATTTAAGTACATATATAAAATTGAATTTAATGTCGTTCCTTCAGTTTGTGTCTGTCTTTGCGTTTATCTGTCTGTCTGTCTGTCTGCTTGTCTGTCTGTCTGTCTGTTTGTCTGTACATCTGGTTGGAAGCATGGCAAATAGATTACGTGGTTCAGCATCGGGTAAGATGTTCGTCAATGTCATGTGTTGCCGGCTGACAAATGTGTGAATCAATTTAATGTGTTTGCCTGTTTATCTGTCTGTCAGTCAGTCTGTCTGTCCGCATGCCTCCCCTTTCTCTCCTTTTGTAGTTTCCTTTTTTTTTTTTATTGTTTTTTTTTTTCTGTGAGCATAGAAATGGATATGCACTAGATAATGGAACGCCAATGACGACGTTTAGGCGGTGATATGCAGAAAATTTTGCAAAGAGGTAAAGCTTGGCCTCGTAATCTGGTTGCGGGATTTGGAGTCCTATCCCCACTCCATCCAATCATGAATGGGTACCTAACTCTGTTCAGGATTGGGGAAGATAAAGCAGAGAGGGAGATGAGATGAGCACCACCCTCATAAATCTGGCCCAGGAAGAAAATGAGGGCTTCTGCGACCTCAAGGGTTATGGAATGAATTGAATAGAAATCCATGACCCTGAGGTCGCAGAAGCCCTCAGCTTCTCTCTGAGCCAGAATTGTTTTTTGTTCGGGTTATGGGACAGTCCTTACCTCTCTCTCTCTCTCTCTCTCTCTCTCTCTCTCTCTCTCTCTCTCTCTCTCTCTATATATATATATATATATATATAGATCAGTACTGCCCACACAGCCAGAATGTCAGGGAATCAAATCCACTGTAGGAATTGAACACCTTTCGCATGGAACACAAACGTTTGGGAACGCATGTTGATTTAGGGTTTCGGGCCTCTTTTCTTTCTCCTTTGCCGGGATCGGCGGTTGGAGCCACGCTCGACGTCACAAGTCTTGTCCAGGTCACACGACTGAGACATCTTTGGGCGACCTCCTGGATCACCAGACCACTGACTTCTGCGATGTTGTTGAAGTAGGAGGTATGCGGTCGTCCTTTGTCCTGTTGTTCTCAACTTTCCCTGCAGGACCTTTGAAAACAAATCTGTTTTGGTGTTTCTGATCGCATGGCCCACGTATCTCACCTTTCTTTTGTTGAGCTCTGTTAGCAGTTGGCGCTTAACGTTCAGTTCCTTTCATATGCTGTAGTTTGTTCTTCTATCTGTCCATTTGACTCTGAGAAATCGTCTATAGAGCCATATTTCTGGTGTATTGATTTTATTTTCTTCGTCTTTTCTTAGTGCCCAGGCTTGGCAACCATACATTAAAACGTGCCAAATCAAAATTTTCAGGATTCTTAATTTGAAATTCTTGGGAATCCCTCTGTCGTTCCATACATGGTTTAACTAGACCATAATTTCTTTGTTTTGCTATGCCAGTTCTTGTTTTCAAAAATCTTTGGTGCAGGAGCCGTCATTTGCTTTTACAGATCCTAGATATTTGAAATGTTGGGCATTTGGTTGGGACGAGGCACGTTTTTTTTCTCTCCAGCGAACCGTTAACCGCCCCCTTTCTTGTGTTCTGTCGTGGATATGAGTGTCTCTTGTTGCTGGTGGGGTATACACAGAGTCCAGTTTGCCCTTCATTGACACTGTGCACTGACCTGATGGGGCATCCGAGATTCTTGCCGTCCGCTTGATTTCACATGAGTAAGCGCGAGTTCGAAATTCAGATGAAGTGGTAGACAGTTCCTTATTGACTTGACCACGTGTGGCTGCAGGCAAGAGAGGGTTTTGGTCCGGTTTTATGTATCACTGCATATCTCATTTGGCTTTTTCTGAGTGTATCGTGGTAGTTTGTCACTTCAGAAACATAGATGGGGGAAGGGGAGCGAGCGAGCGAGAGAGAGAGAGAGAGAGAGAGAGAGAGAGAGAGAGAGAAAGAGAGAGAGATCGCTGCAAGCACATCTCCCACCCTCTCTGTCTCCAGCCACTCAGCAAGTCCGTCCAATATTTTCTCCCTGGGTCTACCTGGTGTTCTCTTTCCCTCCAGCTTTCCTGTTGTGACCAGGTGCTCTAATTCCCCTTTCCTCATAAAATATCCTCTAAATGTCGCTTGTCTTTTCCTAATCTTTATGAATGATCTTCGTGTGTCTGCCTCTTTCAAAACTGTCTCGTTTGTTTTCATTGCTGTCCATGGAACTCAACATTTGTTCTTAGAAACCACATTTCAGTTGCCTCAATTTTGTTCTGACTTTGGGTGTTGACTGTCCATGTCTCACAGTGGTGATTACTATCTCGCATGAATAGATACCGCAGATCAATTTACCCATCAGCAATGCATCACAGATCTACAAAACTTGTGGTTCATATCTATGTGCATCGCCTCAGGCCGTTACAGCGAGTCATATATAGTATTGCCCTGAGCGATTTGTGAGTGATGTTTACTACTATATCTGTATTGGAGGTCTTTTGCAGTTTCGACCTCTGGTGCGACTGGGATGGTCCATAAGTCAAGTCATCATCTGAGTGAGTTATCGATCTTCGGTCTCTCTTTCCTTATGTCTCTGGTCCTTTGTGGAAGGTATGCTCCACCATGCACAGTGTGCAATTCAGTTTTTCCTCCCGACCAAGCTGCGGAGCCACCAAGATACCTTCCTTGAGATGGGGCAAGTCAACTTGTGTATTCAGGCAGCAGTGTGAGAGCCAACTGGTCGTTTAGGATCACTGGGATATGGTCTCGAATGTCCCCGAACTATGGCAAATGATCACATCTAATTTTCTTTACTGGACAGTTTCTTGGTCCAGACTGAATATCTGGGAGACAGGGTATCTATGGGACCTATCTAAATGGATTACATTATCCTTGAGGGAAAGAGACTCGTTCGGTTCTGAGTGTAAAAGACTTACAAGATTTAATTTTCTTTCATGTTATTTTTCTTTTTCTTTTTGTTCGTTTGTTGTTTTTTCAAAAAAGGATTTCTCATCTTTGTTTTCTCACCTTTTTCGATTGTTTAGTTTTCGAACGCACTCTTGCCTGAATTGGCATCCTCTTTAACCTGACGGAGTGAATTTATAACGAAAAATCTCTGGATTCAGACCGCCCCATGGCAGTCTGGCAATCACAATACAACGCTAAAAGGTGAGGTCTGGTGAAAGAACTACAAGGGGTGGGTGGAGAGGAGCACTTTGTGCAAAACATATTCCTCCTGACGGGAAGACTAAAGAAATAAAGCACTGTGTTTGTCTGTGGGAATGACAATGATAGTACACGGGGCGAGATGAAATACAGCATGTAGGTGTATTATGTACACCCCTTCTACAGAAACTGATTCCTACTGGCTGGCTGGGGGACAAACTAAACATGACGCTGATTTCTGTGCAACATGGACGCTATTTCGGTGGCTGCTGTTTTCTATGGGATCAGATTTGACTGGAAGTCAAGCAGGTTTGGTATGTTTATGCTGTGTTGTGTTGTATTGTTGTGTTGTGTTGTTATATTATGTTTGTTGTGCTATGTTGTGTTTGTTGTGCTATGTTGTGTTGTGTTGTGTTGCATTGAATTGTATCGATTGTCTACAGCCACGATTGATTTTTCCGTTACACTGCCATAAAATATGACATTTCCCACAGTTGAGCTCACGAAAACCACAAAACGACGTGCTTATGGAATACACTTCTGTTTAGTACACACAATGGACGACAAAGCACTAAGATGTGAGAACTAGTGTACCTATGGCATGACACACCCATATCTGTGAAATATACGTTCTTGTGAAGGACTGTTAACCAGACCATTCGTGACATTTTCAAAAACGCAAAGATTAGAAGAAATAGTGAGAGCAACGCCATTCCATCATCATTTTCATCAGCCAGGAATAATGTGGTCTGGTCATCTGATCAGAAGGTAACCCCGATAGCTGGATCAATAAGCGTACAACGAAATGATATGTGGATTCAGAGCGAGAGGTAGACGAAGTGAGACATGAATCAACAATTTGATAAAGACTTACATCACGCTGTATTTCTCTTTTCCATTTTTTCCAGCTTGCTACTGACCGTCGGCCTTGTCTGTTCATAAAACCCATGGTGTTACAAGCAACAAGTGGACAGATAAAATGAGAACATCCCATGTATAATAGAGAAACTAGCAAGTGGACAGACAAAAGAAGAAGAAGAAGAACACCCCATCTAATACAGAAACTACCAAGTAGACAGACAAGAGGACATCAAACTACTTTCAGTTTCAGTTTCTCAAGACGACGTCTCCGCGCAGGGAACGAATTCCATATGCATTAACGTCACAGGTGCCATGTGAATGGTGATCAAGACACAAGCCTTAAGCCTGCACATAAACCCATGAGCTGGCCAGGTCCTGAGGCCCTAGCTAGCTATGTTTACCCTAGTCTGTATTTTATACTGGTGTTGTATCAGCCTATCACTGGAATAATTGGCAGAAACTAGCAAGTGGACAGAAAAAGAACATCCCATGTAATACAGAAATTAGCAAGCGGAGAGATAAAAGGACATTTCATTTAATATAGAAACTGATTTCTGTCTCCTGGGGAAACTGAAAATGACCAGGCAAATAGATAAGCATGTGCTTGAGCGAGGATCGACACAAATTTGTTGCGTGCAGCTTCCATTCCACCCAGCTGTGAATACATACCTGACTCTGGCCAAAAAGCAGGGTGGCTAACAAGAAGAGATGGCACTATCCCCTGAGAAAAGTTGAGGTCCTTACCACCTCACTCTCCAGTGACTTCATGATTACGTAGGGACAACGTTTGCATTTGCCTAATGGGGAGACATTGACCACTGCGGGGGGGGGGGGGGGGTGGGTGTTGAGAATGGAGGGAGAGCATTTTTGGCAAAAGGGCAAAAGGGAGAGAAACCGATTCCCGCAGTCTGGGAGTGAATGAGTGAAATTAACGATAATTTCTGGTTGCCAGTATCATAATGGTCACAATCTGGCTAGTGCTTTCCCTGTGATTGGCATCCACGTCAATTTCACGTTGACATGTCTGTCTGTCTGTCTCTCTGGTTGTCTCTGTCGTCTGGCAGTTAGTGTGTGTGTGAGTGTGTGTTTGTTGTGCATGTGTGTGTGTGTGTGTGTGTGTGTGTGTTGTGCATGTGTGTGTGTGTGTGTATTCTAAGTGTGTGTGTGTGTGTGTGTGGTGTGTGTGTGTGGTGTGCATGTCTCTCTCTGTGTTGTGTTGTGGTGTGTGTGTGTGCGTGCAGGTGTGTGTGTGTATGTGTATGTGTGTGTGTGTGTGTGTGGTGTTTGGTGTGCATGTGTATGTATATGTGTGTGTGTGCGCGCGCGCGCGTGCGTGCGTGCGTGCGTGCGTATGTCTGTGTGATCTATATGTGCTTCTGGCATGCATTGCACTCTCTGTCCTGTAATGTGTAAAGCTTATTGCGTCTAAATGAATTTAGGGAATGGCGCTATATATACTGTACTACCACGATTATAATTATCATCGCCTTTTCTTGATCTGTCTTGGGGTGAACAAAGTCTGTTACTGTGGTGTGGATTACTTCTGACTTGATGGTTAGGGTACTATGTCTGAAAGTTGCTAGACAATGGTTGATAGGCAAGATGTGGTGTTTTCTTCTTCTCCTGCTCTCTCTCCATGTCCTCAGTCCCTTTGTCTATTTCCATGTCTCTCTGTCTCTCTGCCCTGAATCTCTCTGTCTCTCTGCCCTGAATCTCTCTGTCTCTCTGCCCTGACTCTCTCTGTCTCTCTGCCCTGACTGTCTCTCTGCCCTGACTCTTTCTGTCTCTCTGCCCTGACTCTCTCTGTCTCTCTGCCCTGACTCTTTCTGTCTCTCTGCCCTGACTCTCTCTGTCTCTCTGCCCTGACTCTCTCTGTCTCTCTGCCCTGACTCTCTCTGTCTCTCTGCCCTGACTGTCTCTCTGCCCTGACTCTTTCTGTCTCTCTGCCCTGACTCTTTCTGTCTCTCTGCCCTGACTCTTTCTGTCTCTCTGCCCTGACTCTCTCTGTCTCTCTGCCCTGACTCTCTCTGTCTCTCTGCCCTGAATCTCTCTGTCTCTCTGCCCTGACTGTCTCTGTCTCTCTGCCCTGAATCTCTGTCTCTCTGTCTCTCTGCCCTGACTCTCTCTGTCTCTCTGCCCTGAATCTCTCTGTCTCTCTGCCCTGACTCTCTCTGTCTTTGCCCTGACTCTTCTTGTTTCTCTGCCCTGACTCTCTCTGTCTGCCCTGACTCTCTCTGTCTCTGCCCTGACTCTCCTTGTCTCTCTGCCCTGACTCTCCCTGACTCTGCCCTGACTCTCCCTGTCTCTGCCCTGACTCTCTCTGTCTCCCCTGACTCTCTCTGTCTCTGCCCTGACTCTCTCTGTCTCTGCCCTGACTCTCCCTGTCTCTGCCCTGACTCTCTCTGTCTCTGCCCTGACTCTCCCTGTCTCTGCCCTGACTCTCTCTGTCTCTCTGCCCTGACTCTCTCTTTCTCTTCTGCAGTCACACTCAGCTCGCAAGTCAATGGCAATCAATCAACGCCTGCTTTGCTTTCCATGTTTGGCGGCAGCGATTTCGTTTATTCTTGTCGCCCGTCGTCTTTGTGAGAGGGTTAATTGCCTGTGGATGAGAATGTTTATTTCATCCCCCCCCCCCCCCCCCTCAGAGTTGGTGTATGTATCATGAAATCTTTATTTCATTTTTTTCCCCTCAGAGTTGGTGTTTGTATCATGAAATGTTTATTTCATTCTTTTTCTTCTCAGAGTTGGTGTCATCATCATCATCATCAGGTGCCCTGCCGCATGGCGTTGGCGATCATGGACTTCCATCTGTCTCTATTTTTCGTTGCCCCTAGCACCTCCTCGTCCCCCAGCCACTCTGCAAGTCCGTCCAGCATTTTCTTCCTGGGTCTACCTGGTGCTCTCTTTCCCTCCAGCTTTCCCGCTGTGACCTGGTGCTCCAAATCCCCCTTCCTCATAAAAGGGCCTATAAATGTTGCCTTCGTTTCCTAATCTTTCTTATGAGTGATCTACTTGTGTCTGCCTCCATCAAAACTGTCTCGTTTGTTTCCTTTGCTGTCCATAGAACTCTCAACATTCTTCTTAGAAACCACATCTCGGCTGCCTCAATCTTGTTCTGTCTTTGCTTGTTGACTGTCCACGCCTCACATCCGTACAACAGAATTGGTTCTATATAACATTCAAGAACTCTCTTCCTGATGTTAATTGATAGGCATTTGTTGGTAAGAATGCTTGTTGGTGTATGTATCATCAAATGTTTATTTCATTCTTTTTCCTCTCAGAGTTGGTGTATGTATCATCAATACGTGTGGAAGATGACTTCCGTACCTCAGACACACTGCATTATATCTTGTGATTGTTTTCTGCTCCCTTCAATTTATGTTCTGATGAAGTAGGATTTCTTTTTAAGTTTATGTGTAGGGTTTCTCATGTTCTCTCCGCTTTATGGAGTTCTGATGAAGTAGAATTTCTTTTCAAGTTTACGTGTAGGGTTTC
>JAPXFY010000021.1:15873692-15878692 GCA_030674185.1 Monoplex corrugatus | reverse complement strand
AAGTCAAGTCATCATCTGAGTGAGTTATCGATCTTCGGTCTCTCTTTCCTTATGTCTCTGGTCCTTTGTGGAAGGTATGCTCCACCATGCACAGTGTGCAATTCAGTTTTTCCTCCCGACCAAGCTGCGGAGCCACCAAGATACCTTCCTTGAGATGGGGCAAGTCAACTTGTGTATTCAGGCAGCAGTGTGAGAGCCAACTGGTCGTTTAGGATCACTGGGATATGGTCTCGAATGTCCCCGAACTATGGCAAATGATCACATCTAATTTTCTTTACTGGACAGTTTCTTGGTCCAGACTGAATATCTGGGAGACAGGGTATCTATGGGACCTATCTAAATGGATTACATTATCCTTGAGGGAAAGAGACTCGTTCGGTTCTGAGTGTAAAAGACTTACAAGATTTAATTTTCTTTCATGTTATTTTTCTTTTTGTTCGTTTGTTGTTTTTTCAAAAAAGAATTTCTCATCTTTGTTTCTCACCTTTTTCGATTGTTTAGTTTTCGAACGCACTCTTGCCTGAATTGGCATCCTCTTTAACCTGACGGAGTGAATTTATAACGAAAAATCTCTGGATTCAGACCGCCCCATGGCAGTCTGGCAATCACAATACAACGCTAAAAGGTGAGGTCTGGTGAAAGAACTACAAGGGGTGGGTGGAGAGGAGCACTTTGTGCAAAACATATTCCTCCTGACGGGAAGACTAAAGAAATAAAGCACTGTGGTTGTCTGTGGGAATGACAATGATAGTACTCGAGGCGAGATGAAATACAGCCTGTAGGTGTATTATGTACACCCCTTCTACAGAAACTGATTCCTACTGGCTGGCTGGGGGACAAACTAAACATGACGCTGATTTCTGTGCAACATGGACCTATTTCGGTGGCTGCTGTTTTCTATGGGATCAGATTTGACTGGAAGTCAAGCAGGTTTGGTATGTTTATGTTGTGTTGTGTTGTATTGTTTGTTGTGTTGTTATATTATGTTTGTTGTGCTATGTTGTGTTTGTTGTGCTATGTTGTGTTGTGTTGTGTTGCATTGAATTGTATCGATTGTCTACAGCCACGATTGATTTTTCCGTTACACTGCCGTAAAATATGACATTTCCCACAGTTGAGCTCACGAAAACCACAAAACGACTGCTTATGGAATACACTTCTGTTTAGTACACACAATGGACGACAAAGCGCAAAGATGTGAGAACTAGTGTACCTATGGTATGACACACCCATATCTGTGAAATATACGTTCTTGTGAAGGACTGTTAACCACACCATTCGTGACATTTTCAAAAACGCAAAGATTAGAAGAAATAGTGAGAGCAACGCCATTCCATCATCATTTTCATCAGCCAGGAATAATGTGGTCTGGTCATCTGATCAGAAGGTAACCCCGATAGCTGGATCAATAAGCGTACAACGAAATGATATGTGGATTCAGAGCGAGAGGTAGACGAAGTGAGACATGAATCAACAATTTGATAAAGACTTACATCACGCTGTATTTCTCTTTTCCATTTTTTCCAGCTTGCTACTGACCGTCGGCCTTGTCTGTTCATAAAACCCATGGTGTTACAAGCAACAAGTGGACAGATAAAATGAGAACATCCCATGTATAATAGAGAAACTAGAGCAATGCAAGTGGACAGACAAAAGAAGAAGAAGAAGAACACCCCATGTAATACAGAAACTAGCAAGTGGACAGACAAAAGAACATCAAACTACTTTCAGTTTCAGTTTCAGTTTCTCAAGACGACGTCTCCGCGCAGGGAACGAATTCCATATGCACTAACGTCACAGGTGCCATGTGTATGGTGATCAAGACACAAGCCTTAAGCCTGCACATAAACCCATGAGCTGGCCAGGTCTTGAGGCCCTAGCTAGCCTATGTTTTACCAAGTCTATATTTTATACTGGTATTGTATCAGTCTATCACTGGAATAATTGGCAGAAACTAGCAAGTGGACAGAAAAAGAACATCCCACGTAATACAGAAATTAGAGAGATAAAAGAGGGACATTTAATTTAATATAGAAACTGATTTCTGTTTCCTGGGGGAACTGAAAATGACCATGCACGTAGATAAGCATGTGCTTGAGCCAGGATCGACACAAATTTGTTGTGTGCGGCTTCCATTCCACCCAGCTGTGAATACATACCTGACTCTGGCCAAAAGGTAGGGTAGCTAACAAGAAGAGATGGCACTATCCCCTGAGAAAAGTTGAGGTCCTTACCACCTCACTCTCCAATGACTTCATGATTACGTAGGGACAACGTTTGCATTTGCCTAATGGGGAGAGATTGACCACTGGGTGTGTGTGTGTGTGTGTGTGTGTGTGTGTGTGTGTGTGTGTGTGTGTGTGTGTGTGTGTGTGTGTGTGTGTGTGTGTGTGTGTGTGTGTGTGTGTGTGTGTGGTGTGTGTGTGTGTGTGTGTTGAGAATGGAGGGAGAGCATTTTTGGCAAAAAGGCAAAAGGGAGAGAAACCGATTCCCGCAGTCTGGGAGTGAATGAGTGAAATTAACGATAATTTCTGGTTGCCAGTATCATAATGGTCACAATCTGGCTAGTGCTTTCCCTGTGATTGGCATCCACGTCAATTTCACGTTGACATGTCTGTCTGTCTGTCTCTCTGGTTGTCTCTGTCGTCTGGCATTTAGTGTGTGTGTGAGTGTGTGTTTGTTGTGCATGTGTGTGTGTGTGTGTATGTGTGTGTGTGTGTGTGTGTGTGTGTGTGTTGTGCATGTGTGTGTGTGTGTGTGTGTGTGTATGTGTGTGTGTGTGTATTCTAAGTTGTGTGTGTGTGTGTGTGTGTTGTGTGTGTGTGTGTTGGTGTTTGTGTTGTGTGTGTTGTGTGTGTGGTGTGTGTGTGTGTGTGTGTGCGTGCAGGTGTGTGTGTGTTGTGTGTGTGTTGTGTGTGTGTGTGTGTGTGTGTGTGTGTGTGTGTTTGGTGTGCATGTGTGTGTGTATGTGTGCGCGCGCGTGCGTGCGTGCGTGCGTATGTCTGTGTGATCTATATGTGCTTCTGGCATGCATTGCACTCTCTGTCCTGTAATGTGTAAAGCTTATTGCGTCTAAATGAATTTAGGGAATGGCGCTATATATACTGTACTACCACGATTATAATTATCATCGCCTTTTCTTGATCTGTCTTGGGGTGAACAAAGTCTGTTACTGTGGTGTGGATTACTTCTGACTTGATGGTTAGGGTACTATGTCTGAAAGTTGCTAGACAATGGACAGGCAAGATGTGGTGTTTTCTTCTTCTCCTGCTCTCTCTCCATGTCCTCAGTCCCTTTGTCTATTTCCATGTCTCTCTGTCTCTCTGCCCTGAATCTCTCTGTCTCTCTGCCCTGAATCTCTCTGTCTCTCTGCCCTGACTCTCTCTGTCTCTCTGCCCTGACTGTCTCTCTGCCCTGACTCTCTGTCTCTCTGCCCTGACTCTCTCTGTCTCTCTGCCCTGAATCTCTCTGTCTCTCTGCCCTGACTGTCTCTGTCTCTCTGCCCTGAATCTCTGTCTCTCTGCCCTGACTCTCTCTGTCTCTCTGCCCTGACTCCCTCTGTCTCTCTGCCCTGACTCTCTCTGTCTCTCTGCCCTGACTCTCTCTGTCTTTGCCCTGACTCTTCTTGTTTCTCTGCCCTGACTCTCTCTGTTTCTCTGTCCTGACTCTCTCTGTCTGCCCTGACTCTCTCTGTCTCTCTGCCCTGACTCCCTCTGTCTCTCTGCCCTGACTCTCCTTGTCTCTCTGCCTGACTCTCTCTGTCTCTGCCCTGACTCTTCTTGTTCTCTGCCCTGACTCTCTCTGTCTCTCTGCCCTGACTCTCTCTGTCTCTCTGCCCTGACTCTCTCTGTCTTTGCCCTGACTCTTCTTGTTTCTCTGCCCTGACTCTCTCTGTTTCTCTGTCCTAACTCTCTCTGTCTGCCCTGACTCTCTCTGTCTCTCTGCCCTGACTCTCTCTGTCTCTGCCCTGACTCTCTCTGTCTTTGCCCTGACTCTCTGTTTCTCTGTCCTGACTCTCTCTGTCTGCCCTGACTCTCTCTGTCTCTCTGCCCTGACTCTCTCTGTCTTTGCCCTGACTCTCTCTGTTTCTCTGTCCTGACTCTCTCTGTTTCTCTGTCCTGACTCTGTCTCTCTGCCCTGACTCTCTCTGTCTCTCTGCCCTGACTCCCTCTGTCTCTCTGCCCTGACTCTCCTTGTCTCTCTGCCCTGACTCTCTCTGTCTCTGCCCTGACTCTCTCTGTCTCTCTGCCCTGACTCTCTCTGTCTCTGCCCTGACTCTCTCTGATCTCTGCCCTGACTCTCTCTGTCTCTCTGCCCTGACTCTCTCTGTCTCTCTGCCCTGACTCTCTCTGATCTCTCTGCCCTGACTCTCTCTGTCTCTCTGCCCTGACTCTCCTCTGTCTCTCTGCCCTGACTCTCTCTGTCTCTCTGCCCTGACTCTCCTGTCTCTGCCCTGACTCTCCTGTCTCTCTGCCCTGACTCTCTCTGTCTCTCTGCCCTGACTCTCTTCTGCCCTCTCTGTCTCTGCCCTGACTCTGTCTCTGCCCTGATCCTTCTCTGCCCTGACTCTCTCTGTCTCTGCCCTGACTCTCTCTGTCTCTCTGCCCTGACTCTCTCTGTCTCTCTGCCCTGACTCTCTCTGTCTCTCTGCCCTGACTCTCTCTGTCTCTTTTGCCCTGACTCTCTCTGTCTCTGCCCTGACTCTCTCTGCTCTCTGCTCTCCTGACTCTCTCTGCCCTGACTCTCTCTGTACTCTCTGCCTGACTCTTCTGTCTCTCTGCCCTGACTCTCTCTGTCTCTGCCCTGACTCTCTCTGTCTCTCTGCCCTGACTCTCTCTGTCTCTCTGCCCTGACTCTCTATTCTCTCTGCCTGACTCTCTCTCTCCATCTCTCTGCCCTGACTCTCTCTTTCTCTCTGCCCTGACTCTCTCTATCTCTCTGCCCTGAATCTCTCTGTCTCTCTGCCCTGACTCTCTCTGTCTCTGCCCTGACTCTCTCTG
>JAPXFY010000021.1:15861192-15868692 GCA_030674185.1 Monoplex corrugatus | reverse complement strand
TCCTTTCCCCTTCCCCGCGGGGATGCCGGGGTCCTTTTCAGTACATACACTATCCCCACCTTCTGGGAATTCTGTGCTAGAGATTTCTTCTTAAGTGTCACTCTCTTTGTTTCTATTTTGCTCTTTTGCTTTCTGTCATTTGTTCCTGTCGTTTTGTGCCTTGCTGACCTGTTCACTTTTCTGAGTTCTACAGAGTTTCAGTACTTTGTATCAGTATTGATAATAAGCTACGTGTATTAGCTGCATTTTTGGCCACGAGGAAATGTGATGTGCAGAGGCACTTTTAGGTAACTTAGGCCAATTTTTAAATGTATCTTTAAAGTGTACAAAAAGTTACTTATGTGTATACATTTGTATTCGTGTTTGTTTTCTTAACTCCCTTGTGATAAGCTGGGTGCAGGGGTCAGCGCCAGGGGCATGACTGTAGACTATGTGCGCAGATACATTTATATGTGTACTTCATTTTCTTTTCCATTTTGTTTTCTTTTTGTTGAGGTCATCGAAGTGTTGTGTAAATTTTGTGATGGTTATAGCCTGGTATGGCTGTGCGCAGTTGGGCTTTAATTAAACGATAATAAAAATAATAATGGATAAAATCTCCACCCTTTACCCACCAGGGGGTATCACAGCAGATTCTTTGCCTTCCGTTTGAAAGAACAGTGTCTTTAATTCTAGACTATCTCCCATCACTGCTGTGGGAATGAATGTGATAATATCAACCAAAGGACATAGGCCTAACTCTTGAGAGTTACGTATGAATTATCTCCCATGTTGTGGAACTTCTGAAATCTAATATAGTTTGCGCTACCCATTCAGCTAGCATAGAAGCAGATACAAAGCACAAAAACAGTAAGCTCAGAACACTCCTGTACGACCTACCTTCTTCTTCTTTCTTTTTTTTTTTTCTTTCATCTGCCGCTGGTGCCCTTCGGCGTCGCGGGGAGACACAGACGTCTGTCTGCAGCAAGGCGGGAGGCTTGATAGAGTGACAGGTCATGGGCTCGCAGGGTGTCAGCCACGGAGTCGCTCCATCGTCTCCGTGGTCTACCTCTGGCTTTCCAGCCAGTGTATCTGGTGGTGTATGCCCGTAGGGCCGGTTGGTCGGGCGGCATTCTGGTGAGGTGACCAAACCACCTGATCCTTTGTTGTTCGACATGGTGGAGAACTGGTGTTAGTCCGACCATGTTTCTGATCACCTCATTCTTGATCTTGTCGCGTCTGGTCTTGTTGACAGCTTTTCTCAGGCAGCGCATTTCACATGTGACCAATTTTCTCTCTAAGGCTTTTGTTAGGGCCCATGTCTGACACTGGTATGTGAGTGTTGGAACGAAGATGGCGTTGATGAGTTTTGCCTTGGTGCTCATTGGGATGCTGGGATGTTTCAGAAGGGGGGCGAGTTGGTAACTGACTGCGTTCGCTTTCTGGCATCTTGTTTCTATCTCTCTGTCCAATTTTCCATCTTCAGTGAAGAGGCTGCCAAGGTATTTAAATTCTTTGGTCTGTTTCAGCTGGGTGCCGTTGATGTTGATGTCCAGCTTTCCTGGATTTCTGCTGACAGACATAACTTCTGTTTTGTTGATACTGATCTTCATATCATACTTCTCGCAGCTTGTGTTGAGTTGGTCTGTGTGTTCTTGAAGAGCTGCTTTGTTCTGATTCATCAAGGACTGGTCGTCAGCAAATAATAGTTCGTTCAGGGCCTCCAGATCTGGATTGGCTTCCTTTGTAATCTGGTCCATGTAGATCACGAAGAGAAGGGGAGAGAGTACGCAGCCTTGCCTGACCCCTGATGTAACCGGGAACCAGTCCGATGTTCCACTGGCTGTTCGGACTGCGCTCCTACTGTTGGCATAGATTGCTCTGATGTTATCAAGCAACTGCCCCTTCACGTCGTACTGCTCCAGGATCTTCCAGAGCTTGTCTCTGTTGACTCGGTCAAAAGCTTTTTCTTGATCAACGAATACTGTATGCAGGTCTTGGTTGTATTCGATGGCTCTTTCACACAGCTGTCGGAGTGCGAAAATGGCATCTGTGCACCCTCTTCCTTTCCGAAAGCCAAACTGGGCATTGCTCAGTAGGTATTCTGCTTTGGCTCTTGTGCGCTGTTCCAGAATCTTTGCATACATTTTCCCTACATGGCTGAGAAGTGAAATGCCTCTGTATGTGCTGCAGTCTTTCTTGCTGCCCTTCTTCTTCCAAATTGGCACCACTATTGCATTTTGCCAGTCCATTGGTACTTTCCTCTCTTCCCATGCTTTCTGGAAGATGATGGTGAGCCACTTAACTCCCGTTTCTCCGCATGCAAGGATGGCTTCAGTTGTTATGCCATCATTGCCTGCTGCTTTGCCCTTTGGGCTGGTCTTAATTGCTTTTCGTGTTTCTGCTTCAAGGATTTGGGGCTCTAACTGGTCTTTATAGCGTGGTGAGAACTGGGAGCTGGAAGCCTGGACTCCAGATGGGTTTAAAAGGTCTTTAAAATAGTCTTCCCATCTTTTCAGAATTTCCTCTTCTTTGTGTAGTGCCTCTCCATTTGCATCATTCACTACTGTTGTTGGGTTGAATGGCTCATCTCTTACTCTCATCGTCTTCACACTTTTGAAAAATTCTCTTGGGGAGTTCTTGCAAATTTCACTTAACTTCTCTCCATAGGTCGCCCAAGATTTTTCTTTGGAGGCTTTCACAACACGTTTACTATGTCTTCTTGCGATTCTGTACTTGACGTAGTCCTCTTCTATCTTGGTCTTGACCCAAGCTTTATATAGCTGCTTCTTTTTCTTGATGGCTTCCTTCACCTCTTGGTTCCACCAGGCTGTAGCTTTCCTGTTTTTACCCCTACATTTCTTTGTCCCGCAAACTTCCCTTAAGGTGTTCAAGAGAGCTGGCTTGAAGGTGTCCCAGGCTTGTTCCATGATGAGGGGGGTTGTATCAATGGGGTCAAGTTTCACCTTGATAGCACTTTCAATCTGTTCTTGCACTTCTTTCTCTGCCAGTTTGAGGAGGTTGATCTTTTCAGGCTGGTTCTTCCTAGCAGTTGTTATTTTCTCCTTCTGAGTACTGGAGGCCAGAATGACAGGCCTGTGGTCAGTGTCAAGGTTGGCATTGGGGATGGCTTTTGAGTCTTTGATGGCGTAACGTGTTCTAGATCTTGCAAGTATGAAGTCGATTTGAGACGAGATGCTGAGGTCGTTCCATTTGTACCAGGTGTAAATTTGGGAGGCTCGATGTTGGAAAAAGGTGTTGGTGATGATCAGATCATGCTCTGCACATAGTTCCAGCACGTGGTTCCCGTTGTAATTGCAAGGTGTTCTGTGGTCACTGTGGGGTCCAAGATGTTTTGTCCACGGGTTTCTTCTCTCACCAACTCTGCCGTTGAAATCCCCCATGACATACAGGTCCTCTTTGTCAGGGGTGCTGTTGATGAGGTCGGAGAGCTCTTGATAGAATGAGTCTTTCTCCTCTTCTGAGTACGAATCGTTACACGGTGCATATGCTTGGATATAGTAGACGATTTTGTTGGACTTTCTTACACCGATTTTAATCAATCTTTCTGATATGTATTCTGTACTCATGAGATTCTTTGCTATGTCTGGGTGTAGGATGAATCCCACACCATGCGTTGCTCTCTGGTCTTTCCTGACACCACTCCAGATGAGAACAAAGTTTGAATGGATTTCTTTCGTTCCTTCTCCTTTCTTCCTAGTGTCTGAAATGCCCAGGATGGAGATCTTTCTTTTGGTCATGAATTCCACAATTTCTGGTTCCTTGTCTGTTAGGCCGCAGATGTTCCATGTTCCAGTGTAGTCGCTATTCCTATCTCGATGTCCGTTTCCATTGCGAGGTCTTTTTCCGTTGGTATCCGTCCGTTTGTATCTCCTTTTAGTTTTCTTAGCGGTTGAAGAATCCACTGTCGGCTTGCTAGGCCAGTCACAGCTTCACCAGAGCCCCGTTAGCCAGCTTGACCTGTTTCCGTCTCCCACGACGTGGACGAGGGGTTGGACTTTGGGAGACCTACCAAAGGACATTATAATGGAGGGGAGAGAGGCAGGTGGGGACAGAGAAGAGAGAGAGGGAGCTCACTTGAGTAGAACATTGTAACTGATTCCAGCGGTCTATGTGTGTGTGTGTGTTGGACGGGCTGAGTGAAATTGACACTGATTTCTGGTTGCCAGCATCATATGGTCACAATCTGGCTGGCTGGCTCCATTTCCCTGTGATTGGCGCCCACGTCAGTTTTCAGGTTGATCGTGTTCCTAGTCTGTCTGTCTGCCTGTCTGTGCCTGCCTGTCTGTGTTTCTGCCTGTCTGTCTGTGCCTGCCTGCCTGTCTGTGTTATGTCTGTCTGTCTCTCTGTCTGTGTCGGACTGTCTGTCTCTCTGTCTCTGTTTCTGTCTTTCTGCGTGCCTGCCTGTCTCTTTCTCTGTCTATCTTTGTCTGTCTGTCTGTCTGTCTGTCTGCCTGCCTGCCTGCCTGCTTGCCTGCCTGCCTGCCTGCTTGCCTGCTTGCCTGCTTGCCTGCTTGCCTGCTTGCCTCTTTCTCTGTCTTTGTGCCGTCTGTCTGTCTGCCTGCCTGCCTCTGTCTCTTTATGCCTGCCTCTTTCTCTGCCTGTCTGCCTGCATGCCTGTCTCCTTGCCTGCATGCCTGCTTCTGTGTCTGTCTTTGTCTGTCTGTCTCTGTCTCTATCTCTCTGTCTCTCTCTGTCTGTCTCTGTTTCTCTCTCTCTCTCGCTTTCTCTCTGTCTCTGTCTCTCTGTTTCTATCTGTCTGTCTGTCTGTCTCTCTCTCTCTCTCTCTCTCTCTCTCTCTCTCTCTTTCTCTCTTGATGTGGACACAGTTGGTCATTGTGCAGACGATCGTTACTGTATAACAAGGTGGGGAGCTGCGGGCTGTTACAGTTATGTGTTGCTGTTACGATCTGTCTTGTTTCTTCCTTTTTACCCAGGGCCACCTACTCCTTTACCCAGGGCCACCTACTCCTTTACCCAGGGCTACCTACTCCTTTACCCAGGGCCACCTACTCCTTTACCCAGGGCCACCTACTCCTTTACCCAGCCACCTACTCCTTTACCCAGGGCTACCTACTTCTTTACCCAGGGCCACCTACTCCTTTACCCAGGGCCACCTACTCCTTTACCCAGGGCCACCTACTCCTTTACCCAGGGCCACCTACTCCTTTACCCAGCCACCTACTCCTTTACCCAGCCACCTACTCCTTTACCCAGGGCTACCTACTCCTTTACCCAGCCACCTACTCCTTTACCCAGCCACCTACTCCTTTAGCCAGCCACCTACTCCTTTACCCAGGGCCACCTACTCCTTTACCCAGCCACCTACTCCTTTACCCAGGGCCACCTACTCCTTTACCCAGGGCCACCTACTCCTTTACCCAGGGCCACCTACTCCTTTACCCAGGGCCACCTACTCCTTTTCTAGTTGCTGCACAATTTTTACAAGTACAAAATGACACACACACATCCCTGCAATGGACAGGCCGGTTAATAGTAACAGATTCTTTTATCAGTGGGAAGTGGAAGGAGACATAAACATGCAGTATACGTCTGTCTGTGTCTGTCTCTCTCTTGCTCTCTCTCTCTCTCTCTCGCTTTCTGTCTGTCTGTCTCTGTCTCTCTCTTGCTCTCTCTCTCTCGCTTTCTGTCTCTGTCTGTCTCTGTCTCTCTCTGTCTGTCTGTCTCTCACTATGGGACCTCCATGAAGGTACGTTAACAGTCTTAGGGTACCAAACAAAAATGTCATTCTCCTGACACCTTGGTCACGAAAAGGTCACCACAAAAGGACCCAGCTACAATAAAAACTTGTGTATATCAGTGAACGGATATCAACAACATAAAAAACTTAAAATGATAACCACAGAAAACTTTGCTAACCATACTAGACCTGAAGTGTTGAAATATACATGGTTCAAAAGTATAATAAATATACATATGCATGCACATTCCAAGACTTCTCTATCACGGATTACAATCGAACATCAGTGTATCATTGTATGTTCTGCACTTTAAAATCATGTCAGTAACAAAAATATGCAAAGCAGAATGAATAATGGCATTATCAATCTTCACAATCTGTGGAATATCACTACTTTATGGGAGCATACGCTAAGCCCATGTGACTATCCCAGTGATTTCTATTACCTGAGCTTAATCAAGTGTAATATTACTGGATCTGTTTATCAGCCCATTGTGAATAGCAAAGGCACCTTTTTTAAACAAGTTTGTTATTGATCTTTTGCTTGACTTCAGTGCCCCCCCCCCCCCCCCCCCCGTGGGGATGCCGGGGGCTGTTTCTGTATAAATAATAACCCCCCCCCTTCTGGAAATTCTGTTAGAAATTTCATCTTTTCTGTGACTCTTTTTGTTTCTGCCTTGCTCCTTTGCTTTCTGTCATTTCTTCCTATCATTTTCTGCCTTTCTGGTCCATTCACCTGTATGTGTTCCCTAAAACCTTACATATTTTCTCTTAGGATTGATAATTGGATATATGTATCAAGTGCATTTTTGGCTCTAAGGAAATGTGATAAACAGAAGCAGTTTTAGGTAAGTTACATCCGTTTTAATGTTTTAGTGTCCTTAGTTATGTTGATATTTGTATTCAGGTATGTTTTAAATCCCCCGGTGATAAATTCGAGCGGTCAACCCCGGTGGCATATACTTAGATTATATGCGGTGAATGCTTTGATATGTGTACTTGATTTTCTTTTCCAGGTGTTTTTTTTTTTCCTGCAGTGAGATATGGCATACATTTTGAGATGGTTATAGTCCTGATATGGATCTGCGCAATCGGCTGTGCTTTAAACAACAATAACAACATATGGTTATAGCCATGATATGGCTCTGTGCAGCAATAACAATAAAAATAACAATAACCTCAATGCCATTACCCTGTATCCTTCATTTTGCCTATCCAACACATCACCACAGAGTGGTTGATTTTCTCACAGCCATGGAATGTACATGTCTGTCAGATACCACAAGACCACCCGCTGAAGGAGAACCCACAGTGTTTCTTGAGTAACTGCAGTCAGTGCAGAGGTGTGTGTTCTTGTCAGGAAAAATATGCTGAATACGTTTAACATTTTCATTTCATGTTTCAGATTTCTAGTTTTAAGATTGAAGTTAGCATTTCAAAGTCTCCAGAACTGCGACTGTGCGTGTGATCAAGTGATGTTATTTGAATTGATCGGTTTTTTTTTCTTTCTTCATTTTCCCCCCTTAAACTATTTTCAGTTCCGTAAGCAAGTTATTGTTCATATGTAAGACATCTGTGATTCTATGCTAATTACAACATACACGATGACATATGGGACACCACATTCAGAATATTACTTGGGTTCATTGTGATGAGTGTTATTTTTTGTTTTTGGTGTGGGTGTTTGTGTGTGCGTGTGTGTGCGTGTGTTTGTGCGGGTGTGTGTGTGTGGTGTTTGTGTGTGTGTGTATTTGTGTGTTTGTGTGTGTGTGTGTGTGTTGTGTGTGTGTGTGTGTTTT
>JAPXFY010000021.1:15841192-15856192 GCA_030674185.1 Monoplex corrugatus | reverse complement strand
CGGAAATTCTGCCCATCGTTTCGTCGTTTTGTTATTTCACAGCTGTGGCGTCACTTACCAGTACTTTTCCTCAATTACGCAAAGCATCAGTCTTTTCAATCTGTTTTGTCATTTTATTTCACAGCTATGGCGTCACTTACCAGTACTTTTCCTCAATTACGCAAAGCATCAACCTTTTTCATCTGTTTTGAAATCTTCCATTAAAACAGTGCACATCCTGCTTATAACAGGCCACCCCCTCTCCATCCAAAAATCGATCTAAAAGTTTCTGTCTCTATATAAAGAAAGCAACGCATGGGCACGCATGGATGGCAATGTTAGTGTTTAATGCAGCGTGACCAGGAACGGTGATTGTTTATTAAACAGGTTCCAGCAAAGTGCTGCTTCAGTCTGAGGATAGACTCGTCAAAAATCAGTAATACGTATGCAGGACAATAAAGGGACGTCGGTTAAAGAAACATAGATATATACAGAAAGAGAGGGAGGGAGAGAGGGAGGAAGAGAGAGAGAGAGGATATTATAATATATATATATATATATATATATAATACACACACACACACATATGTATATGTATATATACATGTACTGCATATGTATATATATGTGTGTGTGCGTATATCTGTATGTAATGTATGTGTGTATGTATGTATGTATTTCTGTGTGTATGTATGTGTATGTATGTATGTAATATATATGTATATTTTATGCATTTATGTTTGTATGTATAGGTATGTATGCTTGTATGTACGTGTGTATGTATGTTTGTATGTACGTGTATGTATGTATGTATGTACGTGTATATGTATGTATGTATGTATGTACGTGTGTGTGTATGTATGTATGTATGTTTTATGTATGTATAATATGTACAAATATAATACTTTGTTTTTTTATTATTGTATTTGTCGTCAGAAACACACTGTTCTGTGTTAAAACTACAATTTAATGATTATGAAGGAAACGGTTGCAAGAGCGGATATAAATATATGCACGCATGTGGAAATTAGAGTACATATATCTGAGGTTATGCATACAGTACAACATATACGATTCACACGATGCATGTTTCACACAGTCATAATTCAGAACAACAATAAACAGTTGAAGTGACCGTCATGAAGAATATCGATTGGATTGAATGTGATTGACTGTGGCCAGTGGTTGTTTACACACTGAGTGCATGAACTTACTCTTTTGTGTCTGTCAACGAGCTTTCTGCCCTTATATATAATTATATATATATATATATCTCTCTCTACTCTTTCTAAGTGCGTGCGTGCGTGCGTGTATGTGTGTGTGTGTGCGTGCGTGCGTGCTGTGTGTGTGTGTGTGTTGTGTGTGTGTTGTCTGTCTCTCTTTCTCTGTCTGTCTCTCTCTCTCTGTCTCTGTCTGTCTGTGTCTCTTTCTCTCTCTGTCTCTCTATCTGTGCCTCTCTCACCTCTCTCTCTCTCTGTCTCTCTCTCTTTCACTCTTCGTCTCTCTCTGTCTCTCTCTGTTTTTCTCTCAGTCTCTGTCTGTTTGTCTCTGTCTCTCTATGTCTCTGTCTCTGTCTCTCTCTTTCTCCTTTCTCTGTCTGTCTCTGTCTCTCTCTCTGTCTCCTTTCTCTGTCTGTCTCTCCCTCTCTGTCTCTCCCTCTCTGTCTCTATCTCTTTCACTTTCTGTCTCTCTGTTTTTCTCTCAGCTGTCTGTCTCTGTCTCTGTCTGTCTGTCTGTCTGTCTGTCTTGTTCTTCCTAAATCTGACCTTAAATATACTGTACAAAGGGAGGTTTGTGGTGGTGGTGTGTGTGGGGGGGGGGGGGGAGGGCGGTTATTATTCTGGAGAAGTAGATGCCTGTGTGTATATACACTTTTGTATACATCTATCGAGTGTGTGTGTGTGGTGTGTGTGTCCGCGCGTGCGTGTGGTTGGCGTGCGTGCGTGTGTGTGGTGTGTGTGTGTGTGTGTGTGTGTGTGTGTGTGTGAGGAGCAAATATATCTTGGCTGTTTGTATGTGGACTCTTTTCTAGAAACCAAATTTGCGTCATAGTTCCCTTTTTACGAGTTTTTTTGCAAATGCGTCAGTTTGCTTTTATGAATATACGGTGACGCAAAACAACGACGAAAACAGTGTGTTTTGTTATTTGTTGTTATTTAGTGTGTTTTCTTCGTTTGTTTTTTGTTTGTAATTTTCTCTCTCTCTCTCTCTCTTCTCTCTCTCTCTCTCTCTCTCTCTCTCTCTCTCTCTGTCTGCCTGCCTGCCTGCACATCTATCTGCCTGTCTGTCTGTCTGTCTCTCTATCTATATATCTACTTTTTTTCTGCATGTTTCTATGTATTTTGTTTCTCTCTCTCTTCTTTCTCTCTCTCTTTCTCTCTGTGTGTCTCTGTCTGTCTCCTCTCTCTCTCTCTCATACCCTACACACACACACACCCCACACACACACACACACACACCCCACAACACACACACACACACACACACACACACACACACACACACACACACACACACACGCTCAAATGGGTTTTCTAGTGGCAGGTGTGTCGATCGGGAGCAAACAATATTTGGCCTGTCTCACCTGTTCATCCGGATTGCCCATCCCATGTTTTCTTACAACAGAGCGTAACGCTTTTCGTCAAAATGATTTGCTGAAGTACAACCACTTAACACGGTGTTTTTATTTTTATTTTTTTTTAAAAATTTTATTTTTTTTTAGAACTGTTTGCTTCCGGGCTTTTGAATTAAGTAGCCCTGTAATGAATTTGAATATGTTGCCTAGAGTTTCTCCTTCCTCCCTCCTCCTCTCTCTCCTCTCTCCCTTTCTGCGCCCTTTCTCCTCCTCTGTTGTGTGTGCGTGAGAGATAGAGAAAGACAGAGAGAGAGAGAGAGAGAGGGAGGGAGGAGAGGAGAGAGAGAGGGCAGAGAGAGAGACAGAGAGAGACAGAAAGAGAGAGAGACAGAAAGAGAGAGAGAGAGAGAGGGAGGGGAGAGAGAGAGAGAGGAGAGAGAGACACACACAGACAGGCGAGAGAGAGAGAGAGAGAGAGACAGGACAGACAGACAGACAGACAGAAAATAGACAGAAAGAGAGAGAGGGGAGAGAGAGAGAGAGAAGAGAAGAGAGAGAGAGAGAGAGAGAAAAAGAAGACAGACAACAGAAGACACACAGAGTGATACAGAGGGCGAGAGAGACAGAGAAGAGACAGAGACAGACAGACAAAGAGACAGACAGAGAGAGACCGTAGCTGTATATGAATGGAAGTTTACCAAGATTAGACTGCAGTCAGAGGGTTTTCTTTTATCACAGAGGCGTCAGATCACTGTGAGTCGTTTGCTTTCACATGAGCTGTAGCATTCTACCATAAAAATGCCAGCTGTAAACATTGAAAACATACAAACAAACATACAAACAAACAAACAAAAAACAACACACACTCACACGAAAGTTTAGGAGCAAAAATGAAATCAAGGAAGTTAAGTAATCAAAGAACAACGACGGCGACGACGACAACAACAACAACAACATCAGTAATAATTGATAATGGTGTGTATGATGATGACTGACGACGACAACGATAGTGGTGGTGGTGATGATGATAATGTTATGATGATGATGATGATGATGATGTAAATCATTGTGTAAAGCGCTGTTTCTAAGCTATTTTTTGTCTCGCTATCAATGATACGTTTTGACAAGACATAAAATGTTATGTACATAGAAATATATATATATATATATATATATATACAATATATATACACCACACACATTGGCACCATACACGCACGCACGCACACACACGCACATACACATATTTCAGAATACACATTAATAACCATGCAGAAATTAATAATTATAACTATATTAACAATGTCTAACCTTAGAACATACTCATATATCTGTGTTCATAAACCTGTACATAAACGTGTACATACATACCCCCGTGTGGTTGCTGGGGGCTCTTTCAGTACAAATAGTAACCCACGTTTTGCAAATTCTGTGCAAGAAATTTCCCTCTTTGCTGTCGCTCTCTTTGTTTCTGCCTTGTTCCTTTGCTTTCCATCATTTCTTCCTGTCATTTTCTGCCGTGCTGGTCCATTCACCTGTATGTGTTCGATAAAGTCTTACGTAATTTGTCTTATAATTGGGTACATGTATTAAGTGCATTTTTGGCTCTAGGGAAATGAGATATGCGGAAGCGATTTTAGGTAATTTAGGCCCGTTTTTATGTATGTTTTAGATTCTTTAGTTATGTTGATTTTGGTGTACAGGTTTGTTTGTTTTTTAAATCCCCTTTGCGATAAATTGAACTGAGTGGTCATCGCCAGGACTCTCCTTAAAATTATGTGCACGAATGCATTGATATATGCACACAGTTTTCTTTCCTTTTTTGTCTTGTTGAAATATTGCTATGTTTTGAAATGATTATAGCCCTGATATGGCTCTACACAGTCGGCTGGTCTTTAAACAAAATAACAGTAACAGTGTACATACATGACTAATCACACGCTGCCACGTGATCGGTAATTACAGGTATCACGTGAGAGTCACGCTGTGCTTTGTCCTTTTCTTAGAGGAACCCACACGCAGCACGAAACAAGGGACTAATTTGCTGGCAACAGACGGTGCAGGACACATAATAACAATGCTAATAATAGTGGAGCTTTATAAAGCGCTTTCTGAAACCTTTAGCGTTTTACCATAGAAATGTACAAATTAGTAACAAACACGACACGAGTTTGGCATTTAGAGTTTGTTCATGCGGGAATCATTACACTCGAACAATTCCATATAGCGCTCCACCAAATCTGCTTGTAAATATCTGGCAGACTCCCGAGCCTACGCAAAAATGAGCTGGAAAAGGTCTTGAATGAGGAGCAGACAGAAGGGGGGAGGGGGGAGGGAACCTATGAAACACTAAGCTGACATCACCAGAATGATGGAAATGTTACGACTGACAGCACACAGACCAATGTTTGATGTTGCGGACTGGGATTGAACTCATGATATCAGATGCTGAGTCTACGACCCCACCGAAAGAACCACTCAGCCCGCATAATGACACAGTAATTGTACATTACGGATCAGTCACTGTAGGGCAGCTGTTAGCTTAAGGGACCAAAGACCGGATGATGTGAGTTCAAATCCCGCCAATCCTTTCGAAATCATTATGGGATTTTCGGCTCTAACCAGCTCCTACCCATAGTTGAGTGTGCTAGTGGACTCATTTTGAAGACTGGGACCACACAGGCGAGTCTCGTCCATTTAACGGATGCATCATTAAGGGTATTGCTTTGAATGTTCTGACCAAAACTGCAGGTGTCTGTATTTCTCGGGCTTGACGTTAGGATATAGCACGAAAGTAAACTAGAGTACAGCCCTGTCACGCAGTTCAGTCTTAGGTGGAACTCCGTAAAGTTATGATTATCATCCCCACCGTCATGCATCGTCATAGGATTATAAAAATGTCAAAAAGACATCTGTGGCAGCTGAAGCGACTAGAAGTTGGGGCAGAAGACAACAACAACAAAACAACAAAAACAACAACAGCGGCAGCAGCAATAACAATGACAACAACAACAACGACAACAACAACAGTGACAAAAACAACGACAACTACAGTGACAACAACAACAGCAAAAAACAACAATGACTGCAACAACGACAACAACAACGACAACAACAAGAAAAAAACGACAACAATGACAACAAGACAATAACAACACAACAACAACAACAGCAACAACAACAATGACAACAAGAACAACAACAGCAACAACAATGACGACAACAACAATGACAACAAGACAACAACAGCAACAACAATGACGACAACAACAATGACACAAGAACAACACAGCAACAACAATGACGACGACAACAACAACAACAACAACAACAAAGGAATGAATCCATAGATATGAAGACTAATGATCTAGATTTTCTTTGAGGACGAGGTAAACGAGGTTATGTTTCTTGAAGGTCTCCATTGTAAGGTGTGCTTTGAGGGACTCTGGATTCCTGCAGACAGAAGCAGAGTACTTCAGACTAGACTAATGGACAGCGATTCTTGGAGTTTCAGGATGTCACTTTACTTTGGTGTCGTCTGTCATTAATTTATGGGGAATCTGCTATAAGCAGTGGGGTACGCCGTGTCATTATGTTGTGCATGCATTGTCTTTTGTTATAGTCTCGTCTGCCATTTAGCTGGAGAACTTTACGTTTTATACGGTCTGAGTTATGTAAACTTTGGTTTTTATGAAAGGTAAGTTTCATTATTTGGTTTAGAGACTAACAATGGGCTTGAGAGCATTGGCTCTTCTCTCCCTTTCTCTGTCTGTCTGTCTGTCTGTCTTTCTTTCTTCTCTCTCTCTCTCTCTCTCTCTCTCTCCTCTTCTCTCTCTCTCTCTCTCTCTCTCTCTCTCTCTCCCTCTTGTCTCTATCTGTCTCTCCTTTCTCTGTCTGTATATGTCTCTCTCTCTCTCCTTTCTCTGTCTGTCTCTATCTGTCTCTCTCTCTCTCTCCTTTCTCTGTCTGTCTCTATCTGACTCTCTCTCTTTCCTCTGTCTGTCTGTCTCTCTCTCTCTCCTTTCTCTGTCTGTCTCTATCTGTCTCTGTCTCTGTCTCTCTCTCCTCTCTCTCTTGTGTCTCTATCTCTTTCCCCCGTCAGTGTCCCACAACGTCGACGCGTAGTCTAACGATGACTGGATATAATGCTTATAGAAATAATTTCCTGGAATTGGAGGTCCACCAAATGCTTGATTTTTGTGAGTAGATAGACTTTTATGGAGATTTTTTTCCCCTAATAATTTGTTCTTGAGGAAGTCGTTTGCTGTGACCACATTATATTGTTATTGTTACACCCAGAATTTTTTTTGATTATCAGCTTCTTCTATGGTTCTTTTCTTTTTGACATGGTGTTAGCCCTGATATGGCTCTAGTGGTCGGCTGGGCCATACGCAATATGAATGAATGTATGAATAAACTTCTTCTATAGGTTATCATTATTGCGGATCGAAGAGAAAATATAAGGGACATTTTGGGGGAGGGGAGAGAGAGAGAAGACACACAGAGAAGAGGGAGGAGAGGAGAGAAGAAGAGTGGATGTTTGGGAGGGATTGAAGCGCTGAGGTCATCCACCACTAGTATGAGGTCAATTCCACCAAGGTATGAGGTCAATTCCACCATAGGTATGAGTCATTCCCCATAGGTATGAGGTCATTCCACCCATAGGTACTGAGGTCAATTCCCCACCCACTAGGTACTGAGGTCAATTCCCCACCCACTAGGTACTGAGGTCAATTCCCCACCCACTAGGTACTGAGGTCAATTCCCCACCCACTAGGTACTGAGGTCAATTCCCCACCCACTAGGTACTGAGGTCAATTCCCCACCCACTAGGTACTGAGGTCAATTCCCCACCCACTAGGTACTGAGGTCAATTCCCCACCCACTAGGTACTGAGGTCAATTCCCCACCCACTAGGTACTGAGGTCAATTCCCCACCCACTAGGTACTGAGGTCAATTCCCCACCCACTAGGTACATTTCAAGAACCACAACTTGCGGTAGACTACAACCGTCTACACCACAAACTGATAACGACTTGAAAGTCTGTGGTCTACTTACAAACTCTACAACTGTGCTAACATCTTGAGATCAATGTAGACACAGCAACCGAATGGTTTAACCCTTTGACTCCCCACCCTGTCCACCTACTGCAAAAAAAAAACTTAACCCTTTGACTCTCTCACCCAATCCACCAGCTTCCTGCAGGAAGCTGGTGGATTGGGTGAGAGAGTCAAAGGGTTAAGTTTTTGCTTTGTTAGCATGGTTGATAATGATGGATGCTGATGGACAGCTCTACAGGAGTCAAAGGGTTAACGCATTCACAAACTGTACACCACACGCAAAGGCAACCACCAGAAATACAAAAAATCGTGCCTTTATTTGCTACGTGTGTGGTAGAAAGACGGATGTGCCTGTAATGTTTTACTAAATACATCCTGTAACCTCCTCGTCCATTGTCGCATCCCCTTTACTATGTGTGTTATCTCCCCCCTCACTTTGTATTCTCATCATATGTACCAAGTGTGTGTGTCTTGTCACTGTGTCTACAAATACTTTGTTTTTCGTTGATGTACCCTGTGGGACACCCAAAGGTCGAAATCGTCAGGTGTTATGTTTTCTTTTGTGTTTGTGTGAACAATGTTCCAATCCTCAGGTGAGCTAAGTACATTTCTTTTTCATACATTCAAATTCAAATTCATATTTATATTTCACATACGAATATGAAAATGAATGTGAATACGAATGTTCCTATCCTAAGGTGAGTACAACACATTTCCTGTTCATATATTCAGATGCATATTCATGTCTCATATATGAATATGAATATGAATGCTCCAATCCTAAAGTGAGTACAACACATTTCCTTTTCATATATTCAGATTTATGTTTCATATATGCATATGAATATGAATATTCTAGTCCTAAGGTGAGTGCAACACATTTCCTTTTCATATATTCAGATTTATATTTCATACATGAATATGAATATTCCAATTCTAAGGTGAGAACAACAAATTTCCTTTTCGTATATTCATATTCGTATTACATACATGAATATGAATATTCCAGTCCTAAGGTGAGTACAATACATTTCCTTTTCATATAATTCGATTCATCTTTCATAAATGAATATGAATATTCCAGTCCTAAGATGAGAATAGTATATTTCCTTTTCATCATCAAAACAAAACAAAACAAAACAAAACAAAACAAGACAAAACAGAAAAACAACAACAACAAAAAACAAATAAACAAACCAGCAAACAAAACAAAAGACAAACCAAGACAAAAAGAAAACCTAACATTTTATTGTCTTCATTAGGAAGGGTAGAACTCCTTCTGGTTCGATGTTAAGACATTCATACAGATACGGTAGGTCTTAGCTCGTTACATTGCCAAGCTTCCCCACGGCCAGGATGGATGCCAGAGTGCTGAACTTAGGGACGGCTGTAAAATCAGGATTTTCTATTTTCTCACGACTTTGACATTTTCTTCTGGCTTTTCCCGTGTTCAAATGTCTCTCTTCTGTCGATTTACAGGTTTTAAGTGTGCTTAGTCAGAGTCTTCTGGAAAGAGGAGAGGAGAGGAGGAGGAGGGAAAGTAGGAGAAAGTGGACGGAGGAAGAGGAGAAGAAGAAGAGGAGGAGGACGAGATGGAGGTGAAGAAGAAGAAGAACAGCAGCAACAGCAGCAGCAGCAACAACAAACAACAACAACAACAACAACAACAACAAATAAATAACAGCAAGGTAGTGATGGAAGAAGAATACGAAGAAAAAGAAAAGAGAAGAGAGAGAGAGAGAGAGAGAGAGAGAGAGAGAGAGAGAGAGAGAGAGAGAGAGAGAGTGTGTGTGTGTGTGTGTGTGTCTGTGTGTGTGTGAGTGAGTGAGTGAAGGAGTGTGTGTGTGTGTGTGTGTGTGTGTGTGTGTGTGTGTGTGTGTGTGTGTGTGTGTGTGTGGAGAGAGAGAGAGAGAGAGAGAGAGAGAACACATTTCTACTTTGGAAGTAGTGGTATAAGAACATTAATATTTTTTTACATCTAGCCCTTGCCCATAGGGGTCTACATTGATACAAGTACACTCTAATGCTCAAAGAAAATCTATGGAGAGAGAGACAGACAGACAGACAGACAGATAGAAAGAGAGAGAAAGAGAGAGAGAGAGAGAGAGAGAGAGAGAGAGAGAGAGATTGGAAATATTCGAGAATGGAAGAAACAAAGGAGGGGGGGGGGGATGGACACCGAAAACTAGAAAATGAAAGGAAAACACAACCAACCAACCAACCAACCAACCAACCAACCAACCAACCAACCAACCAATCAACCAACCAACCAACCAACCAACCAACCAACCAATCAACCAACCAACCAACCAACCAACCAACCAACCAACCAACCCAACCAACCAACCAACCAACCAACCAACCAACAATACATACATGTTTTAAGTTTATTAATTTTATTCACAAAATATAGAGAAAAACATCATGGAAGATCCCAGCACGTAGCGCAGGCCTAAAATAGTAACGCTTTTGATGTATCACCTTTTTTTTTTTAAAAAACGAAGGTAAAATAGAAGAAAAGAGTGATGGCCATGTCACGGTTTAAACATGAACGATTATAATAGTCACGGTTTAAACATGAACGATTATAATAGTCACGGTTTAAACATGAACGATTATAATAGTCACGGTTTAAACATGAACGATTATAATAGTCACGGTTTAAACATGAACGATTATATATAAAAAAAAGTTTTGATATTTACCCCTAACACTGAGCTCATGTGAGAGTGTGGTGGTAGACACCTCAATTTTGTCACGGCCAGAAATTTGAATGCGGTGCCCATTTCTTTCTCTTGTTGCTTTACCTTCCCTACCTTTGAAGAAATCCAACCCATTCACAGGTGAGTAGACTGGAGGCGGCACCTACTTGAAACTGTTCCCTGGGCGTGATTCACACCCGGGCAAAACCTGGCGTAAGCAGATTGAAAGGTGAGTGCATGGGTTAAAATAGCAGTCGTTATACTAATGATGGTTCTCATACCTGGAATCTTTCCCTTCGATTTGTTTTAACTCTTTAACTCTCCCACGCTGTTCACTTGTTTCTTGCAGTTTCATAAACCTTTCCTTGTTTCTTTCTGTATGATGTTGGTGGGTAGAATGAGGGTCTGAAAGTGGTAGAAAGCTGTGAGTAGAATGAGGGTCTGAAAGTGGTAGAAAGCTGTGAGTAGAATGAGGGTCTGAAAGTGGTAGAAAGCTGTGAGTAGAATGAGGGTCTGAAAGTGGTAGAAAGCTGTGAGTAGAATGAGGGTCTGAAAGTGGTAGAAAGCTGTGAGTAGAATGAGGGTCTAAAAGTGGTAGTAAACTGTGAGTAGAATGAGGGTCTAAAAGTGGTAGAAAGCTGTGAGTAGAATGAGGGTCTGAAAGTGGTAGAAAGATGTGAGTAGAATGAGGTGAAGTGTAGAAATGTGGTAGAAAGTCTGTGTAGTTGAGTGAATGAGGGTCTAAAAGTGGTAGAAAGCTGTGAGTAGAATGAGGGTCTAAAAGTGGTAGAAAGCTGTGAGTAGAATGAGGGTCTAAAAGTGGTAGAAAGCTGTGAGTAGAATGAGGGTCTAAAAGTGGTAGAAAGCTGTGAGTAGAGTGAGGGTCTAAAGTGGTAGAAAGCTGTGAGTAGAATGAGGGTCTGAAAGTGGTAGAAAGCTGTGAGTAGAGATGAGGGTCTGAAAGTGGTAGAAACTGTGAGTAGAGTGAGGGTCTAAAAGTGGTAGTAAACTGTGAGTAGAATGAGGGTCTAAAAGTGGTAGTAAACTGTGAGTAGAATGAGGGTCTAAAAGTGGTAGAAAGCTGTGAGTAGAGTGAGGGTCTGAAAGTGGTAGAAAGATGTGAGTAGAGTGAGGGTCTGAAAGTGGTAGAAAGCTGTCAGTAGAATGAGGGTCTAAAAGTGGTAGAAAGCTGTGAGTAGAATGAGGGTCTGAAAGTGGTAGAAAGCTGTGAGTAGAGTGAGGGTCTGAAAGTGGCACAAAGCTGTGAGTAGAATGAGGGTCTGAAAGTGGTAGAAAGCTGTCAGTAGAATGAGGGTCTGAAAGTGGTAGAAAGCTGTGAGTAGAGTGAGGGTCTGAAAGTGGCACAAAGCTGTGAGTAGAATGAGGGTCTAAAAGTGGTAGAAAGCTGTGAGTAGAATGAGGGTCTGAAAGTGGTAGAAAGCTGTGAGTAGAGTGAGGGTCTGAAAGTGGTAGAAAGATGTGAGTAGAATGAGGGTCTAAAAGTGGTAGAAAGCTGTGAGTAGAGTGAGGGTCTAAAAGTGGTAGAAAGCTGTGAGTAGAATGAGGGTCTGAAAGTGGTAGAAAGCTGTGAGTAGAATGAGGGTCTGAAAGTGGTAGAAAGCTGTGAGTAGAATGAGGGTCTGAAAGTGGTAGAAAGCTGTGAGTAGAATGAGGATCTGAAAGTGGTAGAAAGCTGTGAGTAGAATGAGGGTCTGAAAGGGGTAGAAATCTGTGAGTAGAATGAGGGTCTGAAAGTGGTAGAAAGCTGTGAGTAGAATGAGGGTCTGAAAGTGGTAGAAAGCTGTGAGTAGAATGAGGGTCTGAAAGTGGTAGAAAGCTGTCAGTAGAATGAGGGTCTGAAAGGGGTAGAAAGCTGTGAGTAGAATGAGGGTCTGAAAGTGGTAGAAAGCTGTGAGTAGAATGAGGGTCTGAAAGTGGTAGAAAGCTGTCAGTAGAATGAGGGTCTGAAAGGGGTAGAAAGCTGTGAGTAGAATGAGGGTCTGAAAGTGGTAGAAAGCTGTGAGTAGAATGAGGGTCTGAAAGTGGTAGAAAGCTGTCAGTAGAATGAGGGTCTGAAAGTGGTAGAAAGCTGTCAGTAGAATGAGGGTCTGAAAGTGGTAGAAAGCTGTCAGTAGAATGAGGGTCTAAAAGTGGTAGAAAGCTGTCAGTAGAATGAGGGTCTGAAAGTGGTAGAAAGCTGTCAGTAGAATGAGGGTCTAAAAGTGGTAGAAAGATGTCAGTAGAATGAGGGTCTGAAAGTGGTAGAAAGATGTCACTAGAATGAGGGTCTGAAAGGGCTGGTGAGGCCAAGGAATTTTAGGACACATCCTTGTACATTATTGCAGTATAAACATGGCAATGCAGAGTAAGCATAGTTCATCAAGAAAAGCAACAAATGATAACATAAAATCAGAAATTTGTAATAATTCCACTAGTCCACAAAAAATTTATCAGGAAGAAAAATATATTAATTAATCGTTTCGTACATGTCAATCTTCCACACTCACGCTGTGACATACACACACACACACACAAATCACACACAAATACACACAAACATATGCTCGCGTTCTCTCTGTCTCTCTCTGTCTCTCTCTGTGTCTCTCTCTCTCTTTCACACACACACGCGCGCGCGCGCACACACACACACACACACACACACACACACACACCACACACACACACACACACACACACTCGGGGGAAGAGAAAGATAGAGGGGGAAGAGGGAAGGAGAAGGGAATCAGTCGCAAAATGATTGAACATAATTGATCTCTGCAGTTTTGTCGATGTTTCTGAAAGAGATGTTTTAAGACGTGTTTTCTTTTCCTTATAATATTCAGACACTTGACGCCGGGAGAGAGTTCCATGATGTTGGGCTATTGTACAAATAATATGTTTCGGCTCAGACCGACTTCTGTCTGGAGTAAGCCCTGATACAAGCCTAGCTGGTAAAACTAGGACCATACAAAAGTCGACACCCACTAGCTACTTCAGGGATGCATTTTGATGATGGTGAATACATTCTTGTCATGCATTCTCAATCTATAATGGAAGTTCAAAGCATTACCGTTGTTACCCCTACCCTAAACCTCTTCACGCGCAGCATTCCTAAATCTGCTTCAGATTCTGTAGCGTCCACACACCCTTCGAGGTGACCCCATACCCTTCGAGGTGACCCCATACCCTTCGAGGTGACCCCATACCCTTCGTGGTGACCCCATACCCTTCGTGGTGACCCCATACCCTTCGAGGTGACCCCATACCCTTCGTGGTGACCCCATACCCTTCGTGGTGACCCCATACCCTTCGAGGTGACCCCATACCCTTCGTGGTGACCCCATACCCTTTGTGGTGACCCCATACCCATCATGGTGACCCCATGCCCTTTGTGGTGACCCCATACCCATCGTGGTGACCCCATTCCCTTCGTGGTGACCCCATACCCTTTGTGGTGACCCATACCCTTTGTGGTGACCCCATACCCTTTGTGGTGACCCATAACCCTTGTGGTAACCCATACCCTTTGTGGTGACCTCATACCCTTTGTGGTGACCCCATACCCTTTCGTGGTGACCCCATACCTTTCGTGGTGACCCCATACCATTTGCGGTGACCATACCCTTTGTGGTGACCCATACCCTTTGTGGTGACCCCATACCCTTTGTGGTGACCCCATTCCCTTCGTGGTGACCCATACCCTTTGTGGTGACCCATACCCTTTGTGGTGACCCATACCTTTGTGGTGACCCATACCCTTTGTGGTGACCCATACCTTTTGTGGTGACCCCATACCTTTGTGGTGACCCATACCCTTTGTGGTGACCCATACCCTTTGTGGTGACCCCATACCCTTTGTGGTGACCCATACCTCTTGCGGTAACCCTATACCCTTTGTGGTGACCCATACCTTCGTGGCGACCCCGTACCCTTCGTGGTGACCCATACCTTTGTGGTGATCCAATATCCTTCGTGGTGACCCTATATCCTTTGTGGTGATCCAATATCCTTCGTGGTGACCCTATACCTTTGTGGTGATCCAATATCCTTCGTGGTGACCCGTACCCTTCGTGGTGACCCTATATCCTTTGTGGTGACCCATACCCTTCGTGGTGACCCTGTATCCTTTGTGGTGATCCAATATCCTTCGTGGTGACCCCGTACCCTTCGTGGTGACCCTATATCCTTTGTGGTGACCCATATCCTTCGTGGTGACCCTGTATCCTTTGTGGTGACCCATACCCTTCGTGGTGACCCTACCTTGTGGTGACCCTATACCCTTTGTGGTGACCCATATCCTTTGTGGTGACCCATACCCTTCGTGGTGACCCTGTATCCTTTGTGGTGACCCATACCCTTCGTGGTGACCCTGTATCCTTTGTGGTGACCCATACCCTTCGTGGTGACCCTGTATCCTTTGTGGTGACCCATACCCTTTGTGGTGACCCATTATCCTTTTGTGGTGACCCTACCTTCGTGGTGACCCCATACCCTCCATCACCCCACTCCTGCAGTTTCCATGCCTCATGTAATATCGTGTCAGTGTGTGTGCGTGCGTCGCGCGTTGTGTGTGTGTGTGTGTGTGTGCGCGCGCGCGCGCGCGGTATGTGTGCGTATGGTGTGTGTATGCTTATGTGTGTGTGTGTGGAGGGGCGTGTGTGTGTATGTGTGCGTATGTGAGT
>JAPXFY010000021.1:15826192-15833692 GCA_030674185.1 Monoplex corrugatus | reverse complement strand
CTGCCCATCAACATGATTAATGTCTCCATCACAAACTCCTCCAGTCACATCTTTTTCCCCTGATCAAGGGAAAAAATCAAGAACACAAAAACAAAACAAAAAAATCAACAATGCCCAAAAAAAAATCCAAAAAAAATCAACAACACAAAAACAAAACAAACAAAATACCAATAACACAAAAACAATATAGTGATAATAATAATAATTATTATTATTGCATAGTATTATCATTGTTGTTATCATTGTTAGTATTATTATTGTTAGTATTTTCATTATTACTGTTATTGCGTATGATGATTGTTATTATTGTACTTGTTATTATTAATATTATCATTATTGCAAATTGTTGTTATTGATATTATCATTATTTTCATTGTGTATTATTATTGTTATTATTATTATCATTATTATTATTATTATTATTACCAAAACAACGAAACCTCTAAAGATACACTCACCATGAAAAGTAAGACAGACAGAGAGACAAACAAACAAACAAACAAAAAGATCCACCACCACTACCAACACGATATATCACATTTTGCCCGCAACATTTCTTTTCGCCATCCCAGCAATTATCTTTCCCATTTCCTTAACTTCCCTTGATCTGTAAAACCCTCGTACTTTCCATTCCACGCTGCACGAGTCTGCACAGTGTTACTTTTGAGATAGTACCAGTGTTTGTCTGATTTATGTATGGCTCTCGCTTTTCGTTTTCAAGGTGGACTTTCGGCCACTCCCACGCTGTAATTATTATCATTATTATTATTATTTTTAATATTATTATTATTTTTAATATTATTATTATCATTATTATTATTATTATTATTATTATTATTAGTAGTAGTAGTAGTAGTAGTATAACTTCTTGTTGTTCTTGTCGTCTTCGTCGTCGTCGTCATCATCATTTCTAATTTTGAATATTGTTGTTGTTGTTGTCGTCGTCGTCATCATCATTACTATTTTTGAATATGACTAACTATATTGTACTGGTGAATGAAAAACCCAGTAGAGAAGTGTGTGTGTGTGTGTGGGGGGGGGGGATACGGAAGGAAGGGATCTTTTAATTAATGTCTGTTGACAGTAGTGATCTTACATACACACACACACATACACACACACACACACACACACACACACACACACACACACACACACACACACACACACACACACACACAACACCACGCACGCACACACACACACACACACAAACACACACACAAACACACACACATACACACACACACACACATACACACACACACAGAGATCTATGTGTATGTATATCTATATATCTGTATATATATATATATATATTATATATATTGTGTGTGTGTGTGTGTGTGTGTGTGTGGGGGGGGGGGCTCGAACTAAGAAGACTGAATCATGGAAATCGGTTAAAATACACACACACAAACGCGCGCGCGCACACACACACACTGCGCGCGCGCGCGCAAACAAACAAGAGAGACCCCCTTATGTGAAATAACAGCAAATGGCACAACATTCTAACAAACTGGCAAGATTAAATATGTGGTAACAATCATCTCACCAGACGGCAGATGCACAATAGAAATATCCAGCAGAATTGGCCAAGCTAAAACAACATTCAAGAAAATGGAAAGTGTTCTCACCAACAATGCCTATCAATTAACTTCAGGAAGAGAATTCTTCAGTGTTACATAAAACCAATATTATTGTACGGATGCGAAGCATAGACAGTCAGCACGCAAAGTCAGAACAAGATTGAGGCAGCCTGAAATGTGGTTTCTAAGAAGAATGTTGAGAGTTCCATGGGCAGCAAAGAAAACAAACGAGACAGTCTTGAAAGAGACAGACACAAAAAGAACATTAACGAAGAAGATTAGGAAAGACAAGCAACATTTCCAGGACATTTTATGAGGAAAGAGAAATTAGAGCACACATAATCACAACAGGAAAGCTGGAGGGGAAAAGAGCACAAGTAGACCCGGGAAGAAAATATTGGACTGATTTGCGGATTGAATGAAGGCAGAAAATGAGGGAGATGTACTTTGCAGGACAAGGGATAGGTTCGTATGAAGGCTATGATCGCCAAAGCCTTGCTAGCAGGGCACATGATGATGATAGATGATGTGAAATGGATAAAAGATGAGGTAAAAAAGGTCGCTCAGCTAAACTGAAATCATTTGCGACAGTTTTTTTTTTCAACCAAATTTCTTGTTTTCATAACGTGGCCAAGCTTATGCTTTCTGTCGCATGACTTGCCAGAATCTGGGAGTGATGGTATCAGTAAGCGAGGTATCAGCTGACTCCTTTATTATGGTTGTGGGCAAGTGCCTGTGCTGCAACAAAACTCTCGCTGACTGGGGGTTATTTTCTTTATTATTCATTATTTCATTATTTTATTATATTACTACTCTATCATATTTGTTATCGATCAGCTCATCATTATTATCATTACTTTATCATTATTATTGTTGTTTTTTCATTTATTATCTTCTCGCGTCGTTGTTGTATGTTATTGTTATTATTTTTGATAGAGATGGACTCAAATTTGCTGATCTCCAGTTCAATCTCAACCCGCACATTAAATACTGGCCTGTTCGCTGCCCATCTTAATGTTTCCATCATTCTGTGGTGTCAGCTCAGTGTTACATGGTCCCTGTACCTCATCTCCTATTTCAGTACATTCCTAGTGCATAGGGTTTTGCGCAGGATCAGAGAGTCTGCCAAATAACCGTTTGCAGATTTGGATGGAGCGCATATGGAATTATCCGAGTGCGACGAATCCATCAGCGATATTTGTCAAGCTGTGTTGTCTTCCTTCTTTGTACCCATCTTATCCTCCGTTTGCCTCGTCTTCACTTTCCTCGTATCACGCCCAGCAGGATGGTCTCAGAGAGCCCTCTTTGATCTTGTTAGACAAAGAGCCGTCCACCATCCCCCCATGGGGATGCCAGGGGCTCTTTCAGTATAAATAGTATCCCCACCACCTGGAAATTCTGTGCTAGAAATTTCCTCTTTTCTGTCACTCTCTTTGTTTCTTTTTTCCTCCTTTGCTTTCTGTCATTACTTCCTATCATTTTGTGCCTTGATGGTCCATTCACCTGTATGTGTTCGATAAAGTCTTACGTACTTTTTCTTAGGATTGATAATTGGGTAAATGTATTAAGTGCATTTTTGGCTCTAGGAAAGATGAGACATGCGAAAGCATTTTAGGTAGTTTAGGCCCGTTTTTGCGTGTGTGTGTTTTGGTGTCCTAGGGCATGCTTAAATTTGTGTTCAGGTATGTGTTTTTAAACCCCCATGTGCGATAAATTTGGACGGAATGGTCAACGAAGGGAAAATGTTCTTAGATTGTGTGTGTGGGTGCATTGATGTGCGTACTTAGTTTTCTTTTCTTTTTGCCATGTTGACGTTTTGTGTGTTTTGAAGTGTTATGGCCGTAATATGGCTCTACGCAGTCGGCTGGGCTTTAAACAACAATAACATTAACAATAAGCCGTCGACAAAAACACCGAGGCAATCCCCCCCCCCCCCCTTTTTTTTTCTTTTTTGTGGTTGTTGTTATGATCATCACACTCAGAAAAGTTACCTTTGTGCTCACCTTTTTTTTTTCGTCCCATTTTCTACGCCACCTTAATGGCCACAGAAGCTGGCACTATATTTTCTTTTACAATGCATGATGATGATGACGATGAGGATGATAATCATGTTGCTGTGGAATTCCATCTAGGATTGAGACTGCGTGACAGGGCTGTACTCTACGCTTACTATCAAAATATATCCTGGCGTCAACCAGGCCCGAGAGATACAGACATCTGCGCTGTTGGTCAGAAGATTTAACCAAACACCCCTGATGACACATCTGTGAAGCGGATAAGGTCGACTGTGTGGTCCCAATCTTCCCAATGAGCCCATAGCACGCTCAGCTCTGGGTAGGAGGAGCCGTTAGAGCCGAAAAATCCTACAATGATATAGTTTTGAAGGGACTGATGAGGATTCCGAACCCACAACCTTCCAGTCGGTAGTCCGTTGCGTTGACCACTACGCCACGGCGACTACTACCGAGCGAGACATCCTTACTGAAATACAGGATCCCTGTCCTGCACATAGTCGTTGAGTTCTGTTTGTAGGAGAGTTGTCATTACAGTGTACACACTGGGGTAGTTTTACATGGGCTGTGTGCTCAGGCATCTTGACATAATCAAATAGACAGGCAGACTGTGTGTGTGTGTCGATCTAATTCATCGTCATTTCCAATATGCATACTAAAGATTTTTTTCCCCTTCTTTTTTCTTCTTTTCCACATTTCGATCTGATCTCTCTCTCTTTCTTTCTCTCTCTCTATTTCTCTCTCTCTTCCCCTTTTCCTCTCTCTCTCTGTCTCTCTCTCTTTTCCTCTCTTTTCTCTTTTTCCTCTCTCTCTCTCTCTTTGTCTTTTCCCCCTTTTCCTCTCTTTTTCTCTCTCTCTTTTTCTCTCTCTCTTTTCCTCTCTCTCTCTCTTTCCTCTCTTCTCTTTCTCTCTCTCTTTCTCTTTTCTCTCTCTCTTCTCTTCTCTCTCTTTTCTCTCTTCTCTCTTTTCCTCTCTCTCTTTCTCTCTCTCTCTTTCTCTCTCTCTCTCTTCCTCTCTTTTCTTTCTCTCTCTCTTTTCCTCTCTCGTCTCTCTTCTTTTCCTCTCTCTCTGTATGTGTGTATCGTGTGTGTGTGTGTGTGTATGTGTGTGTGTGCGTACGTGCGTGCGTGTGTGCGTGCATACGTGCTGTGCTGCGTTGTGTTTGTGCGTGCGTAAGTGTGTGTGTGTGTGCTGTGTGGTGGTGTGTGTGCGAGTGTGTGTTCGTGCGTGCGTCATGCGTGTATGTGTGTGTGTGTGCCTTTTTGCATGAGTGTCTTTTGTGGGAGTGTCTATGTATGTGTCGGTCTGTATGTCTGTGACAGTAATGTATGGATGCATAAGATTTTCGAGGCAGCTATGGCTATTAACGAGTCGCAAAAGATAAGCGTAAAATATATCATACACATACACAGACGCACGCACGCATATACTCACGCACACACACAGAGACACAAACTGACACACGTCCACACGCGCACGCATTAATTTACGACAAAAGGCTACTTACACGTACATCCACTGCACAAGATATACAATTCAGTTTATCATCTGAAATTGTGTCCAGATATTTGTGTTTCTCCCCATGTTGAACTTTCTCAACACTAAAATGATAAACACACCAACACACACACACACCACACACACACACACACACACACACACACACACACACACACACACACACACACACACACACACACACACACACAGACACACACACACACACACAACACACACAACACACACACACACACACACAACACACACACACACACACACACACACACACACACACACACACACACACACACACAACACACACACAAACACAAACACACACAACACACACACACACACAAACACAAACACACACACACACACACAACACAAACACACACACACACACACACACACACACACACACACACATACACACACAACACACACCACACACACACACACACACACACACACACACACACACACACACACACACACACACACACACACACACACACAATCAGAACGAGTATTTAATATAACCAGACAAGACAGGCGCAAATTTTCGGCAAGTGGCCTTTTCTCCCACTGGACGAAGCAACAAACAGTTACAGTCTTTTTCTCTTAATTTTTGTCTTTGGTGTATGTTCATTTGTGAACTTACGTCTACGCTTGACAAAGGTCAGTTGGCCGAAAATTTGCACCTTCCAGAATGGCAAGGTGGGTCGACGCAGAGGAAGACAACTCATCTTCCAGTCTACCTGCATGTGTTTGCACTCTTGCGAATCACACCCGTGGAACTTTATATGTGCATGCAGCTTCCAAGTCTATCCAGCTGTGAATGTGTACACGACCTTCTTCACAAAGTTATGGAATGGTAAACAGCGAGGGAGAGGTGATTGGCACTACCCTCGTAATGCTGGCCCCGAGAAAAGTTGAGATCTCTACCACCTCATTCCCCTACGACCTCGGGGTTATAGGACAAGTAGTTCTCTGGCTCTTGCCTTTCCTGGAATGGAATGGAATGGAATGGAATGGAATGAATGGAATGGAATCTTTATTTAATGTCTGTTCACAATAGTGATTTTAGACAACACACACACACACACACACACACACACACACACACACACACACACACACACACACACGCACACACACACACACGCACGCACGCACACACACACACACACACACTCACACACACACACACACACACACACACACACACACACGCACACACACACACACATACACAGGGAGCAACAACAACAACAACAGCAAAAAACAAAAAACAAAAAAAAGGGTGGGGGACGGGGATGGGAAGGGGTAGTGGGAGTTTGAATGTAAGAAGGGGAACAATTTCAATTAAGAATTCAGAACATTAAGTTAACAGTATCAATCAATAACAGACAACAATTAATTAACTCTTCATAACAATTTGCCAACAGGGGATCTGAGAATCAGCTGGACTACCGAAATAATATCAATATTTTTGTTGTAAAGGATATCTCTAGAATCAGTACATGAAAAATCGAGATTGTTATTTCTATATATCGTGAGTAAAATAGGACATTCAAAGAGCAGATGGTGGACAGATAATGCTTTTGAACAAATACATACATTCTGTGTATATTTTGTTTTCCAAGAGTTAAGCCTTAGTTTGTCTATCAAGGACGCTAGCTGTCTGGGGCAGTTAGGTATCAGGCTTTGGGTATTTGAAAAATTTGTATAAAGTGAACATTCTAACACAGAACCAAGTTCATGAACTGACAGTGGTATGTTATGGAAAGTTATGGTATTTGCATTATTGGATGCACCGTCTTTTGCCTTTCCTTTGGGCGTTTATCAGCGGTGCGGAGAAGGGAGAAGATGGGCACCACCCTCGTGATGCTGGCCCCGAGAAAAGTTGAGCTCTCTACCACCTCAGTCCCCCATGACTTGAGGGTTATGGGACAAGTTTTTCTCTGGCTCTTGCCTTTCCCTTGGAATTCTTCAGCGGTGTGGAGAAGGAAGATCTGTTTCGTGGGCAAAAACTGTCTTCCATATATTCTGTTTCGTGAGCAAAAACTGTCTTCCATATATTCTGTTTCGTGAGCAAAAACTGTCTTCCATATATTCTGTTTCCTGAGCAAGAACTGTCTTCCAATATATTCTGTTTCGTGGGCAAGAAGTGTCTTCCATATATTCTGTTTCGTGAGCAAGAACAGTCTTCCATATATTCTGTTTCGTGGGCAAGAGCTGGTCTTCCATATATTCTGTTTCGTGAGCAAGAACTGTCTTCCATATATTCTGTTTCGTGAGCAAGAACTGTCTTCCATATATTGTGTTTCGTGAGCAAGAACTGTCTTCCATATATTGTGTTTCGTGAGCAAGAACTGTCTTCCATATATTCTGTT
>JAPXFY010000021.1:15816192-15821192 GCA_030674185.1 Monoplex corrugatus | reverse complement strand
AGCTACGGAACTGTGAGTAGCGATTTTTACACTGTTGGGAGACCTTGTTCTTCAAAATTGGTAGCATTAGGTTATAGACCTGATATGGCTCTACGCAGTCGTCTGGGCTTTAAACAACAATAACAATAACAATAAGATAAAAAGAGAAGGATAAGATCATAGTTGTGACGAAGAAGGGAAACAACTTATCCCGACCTACCAGCATGCTGACATAAGCGTTGAGTTGTGTTTTGAAGAAGGGAAACAACTTACCCCGACCTACCAGCATGCTGACATAAGCGTTGAGTTGTGTTTTGAAGAAGGGAAACAACTTACCCCGACCTAACCAGCATGCTGACATAAGCGTTGAGTTGTGTTTTGAAGAAGGGAAACAACTTACCCCGACCTAACCAGCATGCTGACATAAGCGTTGAGTTGTGTTTTGAAGAAGGGAAACAACTTACCCTGACCTAACCAGCATGCTGACATAAGCGTTGAGTTGTGTTTTGAAGAAGGGAAACAACTTACCCCGACCTACCAGCATGCTGACATAAGCGTTGAGTTGTGTTTTGAAGAAGGGAAACAACTTATCCCGACCTACCAGCATGCTGACATAAGCGTTGAGTTGTGTTTTGAAGAAGGGAAACAACTTATTCCGACCTACCAGCATGCTGACATAAGCGTTGAGTTGTGTTTTGAAGAAGGGAAACAACTTATCCCGACCTACCAGCATGCTGACATAAGCGTTGAGTTGTGTTTTGAAGAAGGGAAACAACTTATTCCGACCTACCAGCATGCTGACATAAGCGTTGAGTTGTGTTTTGAAGAAGGGAAACAACTTATTCCGACCTACCAGCATGCTGACATAAGCGTTGAGTTGTGTTTTGAAGAAGGGAAACAACTTATTCCGACCTACCAGCATGCTGACATAAGCGTTGAGTTGTGTTTTATCAATAGGCGCGTGATACAGAAACGGAGAAAAGTCAGCTCTGTTGTCTGAGAATGTCACACGTTGAATTTCCAGGAACAAAGAAAAAAATATTCACTGCTGTTCACATCTCTCGGTATTCCCAGCGAGCAGGCAGCCTGTGATTGGTTGAAAAAAAAAATGTCGTGATCGTGAATGAATTTAGTAGGGCGTAGTCCTTGACCTCGTGTGTGTGTGTGTGTGTGTGTGTGTGTGTGTGTGTCTGTGTGTGTGTGTGTCTCTGTATGTCTCTCTCTCTCTCTCTCTCTCTGGGTTTGTGTGTGTTATGTGTGTGTGTGTTAGACAATGTTTGTGTGTTTATGTGTGTGTGCGCGCGTGCGTGCGCGCGGTCGTGTGTGCATGATTGTGTGTGCGTGAATCTGACTCCGAATCAGTTTTAATAACTGCCATAGAAACCGGAGTGTTTATCGACACAACGAAGCTGGGCAAAACAAAGCTGTGTGTGTGTGTGTGTGTGTGTGTATGTGTGTGTGTGTGTGTGTGTGTGTGTGTGTGTGGTGTGTGTGTGTGTGTGTGTGTGTGTGTGTGTGTGTGTGTGTGTGTGTGTGTGTGTGGTGTGTGTGTGTGTGTGTGTTGTGTAGGTTTTGTGTGTGTGTGTGTGATGTTGATGTGTGTGTTTATGTGTATGTGTGTGTTCGTGTGCGCGTGTGTGTGTTCGCGCGCGTGCGTGCGAGTTATGTTGATATGTGTGCACGCGTGTAAAAGATTTCCCGCCTCAGCAGCTGTTTTGCACTATGTTCCAGCCTTGCAGACAGGGTGGCTTCACACACGAACGCACTCACAGCAAATCGCTGGCTGCTGCCGCCGCCAGCTTCCCCGAGACCTTTCCACAGCTGACAGCTGCTAACTGTGAAAGCACGCGCGCTGCTCGCCCTGCAAGAATGAAATACAAGTCTGCTTCCCAGTAGAGAGAGAGGTCTCGTGATACCTTCAACAAGTAGTTTTTTTCCCCTCCAAGTGCGGACATCCACCTCACACACACACACACACACACACACAGAGCCGTTCATAAAGTTGGTTCTTTCCTCTCTGCGGATTCTGACTTCGTTCGACGCCCGAGCTGACGAGGGGGAAACAGTGCAAGTTGTCTTTGTGTGTAAACAGAGCGAGTTGTCTTTGTGTGTAAACAGAGCGAGTTATCTTTGTGTGCAAACAGTGCGAGTTGTCTTTGTGTGCCAACAGTGCAAACTGTCTTTGTGAGCAAACAGTGCGAATTGTCTTTGTGTGCAAACAGGGCAAGCTGTGTGCAAACAGTGTAAGTTGTCTTTGTGTGTGCCATCAGTGCAATTTGTCCCTGTTCGGTTTTGTGAGAGAAGTTAGTGCATTGCAGCATTGTCGCTACTACCGCTGATTCAAAAACCTACCGCTGTTTTTGAAAAATCTGTCACAATCTGTGTAATGGATATTTCTTCAGGAACATTCCGTTAGCCGATACAAGACATAGTGCGAGTGTCGTTCACCAAGTTCTAACGGTGACAACAACGTTTTGAGTAGTTTTGCTTTTTTGAACGAGGCAGCCGGAAAAACGGTTTGAGGTGGGGGTTACGCGTGTGCGTGTGACACATAGCCCATGAATTTTGGGGACTCCGCCTACGAACACCGTGTGTGCTCGACTAAGTGTCGGAGAGGGCTACTGCTGAGTGTCGGTCTCCGATTACGTAGGCCGAAAGCGAGTGTCACCCACCGTAAGGCGGGCCGTCATGTCTCCAGATCAGTCAAACTTCTATGGTCACATTTGCCTGTCTGACCTTCGCTGACAGTGCCCACACAAAAACCCTGTGTAGTTAAGGGGGAACTAAAAAAGAAAGAGAGAGAGAGAGAGAGAGAGAAAGGAAGAAAGAAAAGAGCAGGGGTTAGAAAAGTTGGACCAGTGTCGTCTGCTCCGTGTGAGGGTAGAGAGAGAGGTGCAGTGAAAGTTGGTCATGCGCTTGTCGCTGTTTTTTAGGCAGTGCGTCCCCCGTGGTTGACTTGGGACACTGACGTAAATTGCTATCACTATTAATAGACTATATGGTGACCATCTTAGAGTGTGTGTACGTATCTATATGTGTGTTGTCGAGTCACAACTAACGGTCGTCACTCAGTGTACGACTGTCATAGGTTTGTCGACAACTTAAAAAACTTCAGTCAACATCCTAGTTTGTCTTTTTCTGGTAAACCCACGCCAAGTTCCCGCATACCGGGTTTAGACTTGCAGCTGCAGTGTAGGCTACTAACTGCCTGTCTTTTCTGTTTGTGTGTCACTGTGAAAGGAGTATACGCAGTACTCGACACATTCAACAGTTGTGAAATGTTAACTACCGAGCAGTTTTGAACTTTTCTTTTCAGCGGGACGATGGGAAACTAAATTCAGTTCTGTTAGCCGTTTTGAGAATGCTATTTTCGTAATTGTGTAAACCTGAACCGAAGTCGGGGAAAGTCTATCGTTTCGCTTATATCGATGAGTTATTTCTGAAGGAAAAGCGAGTTTACAGTTTTGCTGTTGTCCTAAAATTTTCTGTGATTTGCCTGGTCGGAGAGAAGACTTAAGCCGGGTGTTGGCGTTTATACAGGATACTAACACAGGACTTCTTTGTCGGGTGTGTGTGATTTTGTGTGTGTGTGCCATACTTACTGTTGGTGTTTGGATCAGAACGAACAACCCTTCCTTCACAACGCCGCCTGTCTTTTGCGTCAGTGTGTCGCCTGACGCTTGGCCATCAACCATTGTCATTGTCAGGTGTTAAAAAAGGTCAGTTGAAACTTTTTCTTTTGATCATCATCGCACTTAGGCAGTTTCATTTTGTGTTCACTTTCTTTTGTCCCATTTTTCTACGCCATGTTAACCCTTTGACTCTCGCACCCTATCCACCAACAAGAAAAACTTAACCCTTTGACTCCCGCACCCTATCCACCAACAAGAAAAACTTAACCCTTTGACTCCCGCACCCTATCCACCAACAAGAAAAACTTAACCCTTTGACTCCCGCACCCTATCCACCAACAAGGAAAATTTAACCCTTTGACTCCCGCACCCTATCCACCAACAAGAAAACTTAACTCTTTGACTCTCGCACCCTATCCACCAACAACTAAAACTTAACTCTTTGACTCTCGCACCCTATCCACCAACAAGAAAAACTTAACTCTTTGACTCTCGCACCCTATCCATCAACAACTAAAACTTAACTCTTTGACTCCCTCACCCTATCCAACAAGAAAAACTTAACCCTTTGACTCCCGCACCCTATCCACCAACAACAAAATCTTAACTCTTTGACTCCCTCATCCTATCCATCAACAAGAAAAACAACTCTTTGACTCCCTCATCCTATCCACCAGCTTCCTGCAGTAAGCTGGTGGACAGGATGAGGGAATCAAAGAGTTAAGTGTTTTGATTTGCTAGCATGGTTGACAATGTAGAATGCTGGTGGACAGGGTGCGGGAGTCAAAGGGTTTATGGCCACTGAAGTCGGGACAGTTTTACAATGCTATGATGATGATGTAGATCACTCATAAGGAAGATTAGGAAAAGACAGGCAACATTTATAGGCCATTTTATGAGGAAGGGGGAATTGGCACACCTGGTCACAACGGGAAAGCTGGAGGGAGATCATTCATAAGGAAGATTAGGAAAAGACAGGCAACATTTATAGGCAATATTATGAGGAAGGGGAATTGGCACACCTGGTCACAACGGGAAAGCTGGAGGGAAAGAGAGCACCAGGTAGACCCAAGGAGAAGATACTAGACGGACTTGCAGAGTGGCTGGGGACAAAGAGGGTGGAAGAGATGCTCGAGGCAACAAGTGATAGAGACAGATGGAAGTCCATAATCGCCAACGCCATGCGGCAAGGCACCTGATGATGATGATGAGGAGGAGGAGGAGGAGGCTAATCACAATAATTTAAAGTTCCCTCAAGGATTGAGACTACATGACAGGGCTCTGTACTCTCCGCTTACCATCATAATATATCCTGGCGTTAACTAAGCCAGAGAGATACAGACACCTGCGGTACTGGTCAGGAGATCTGAGCAACAACCCACAATGACG
>JAPXFY010000021.1:15801192-15811192 GCA_030674185.1 Monoplex corrugatus | reverse complement strand
ATAAACACCCGTTTAGTGGCCTTGTGGTAAAGTACCCGTTTTGTGGCCTTGTGGTAAAGTAGCCTACCGGTATAGTGGCCTTGTGGTAAAGTAGCCTACCCGTATAGTGGCCTTGTGGTAAAGTACCCGTTTAGTGGCCTTGTGGTAAAGTACCCGTTTAGTGGCCTTGTGGTAAAATACCCGTTTAGTGGCCTTGTGGTAAAGTGCCCGTTTAGTGGCCTTGTGGTAAAATACCCGTTTAGTGGCCTTGTGGTAAAATACCCGTTTAGTGGCCTTGTGGTAAAGTAGCCGTTTAGTGGCCTTGTGGTAAAGTACCCGTATAGTGGCCTTGTGGTAAAGTACCCGTTTAGTGGGGTTATGGTAAAATACCCGTTTAGTGGCCTTGAGGTAAAGTACCCGTTTAGTGGCCTTGAGGTAAGGTGCCCGTTTAGTGGTCTTGTGGTATAAACACCCGTTTAGTGGCCTTGTGGTAAAGTACCCATTTAATGGCCTTATGGTATAAACACCCGTTTAATGGCCTTGAGGTAAAGTACCTGTTTATTGGCCTTGTGGTATAAAGCACCTGTTTAGTGGCCTTGAGGTAAAGTACCCATTTAATGGCCTTGTGGTAAAGTGCCCGTTTTGTGGGCTTGTGGCAAAGTACCCGTTTGGTGGCCTTGTGGTAAGTACCCGTTTAGTGGCCTTGTGGTAAAGTACCCGTTTAGTGGCCTTGAAGTAAGGTACCCGTTTAGTGGCCTTGAAGTAAGGTACCCGTTTAGTGGCCTTGTGGTAAAGTACCCGTTTAGTGGCCTTGAGGTAAAGTGCCCGTTTAGTGGCCTTGTGGTAAAGTACCCGTTCAGTGGCCTTGAAATAATGTACCCGTTTAGTGGCCTTGTGGTAAAGTACCCGTTTAGTGGCCTTGAGGTAAAGTACCCGTTTAGTGGCCTTGTGGTAAAGTACCCGTTTAGTGGCCTTGTAAAACACCCGTTTAGTGGCCTTGAGGTAAAATACCCGTTAAGTGGCCTTGTGGTAAAGTACCCGTTTAGTGGCCTTGTAAAACACCCGTTTAGTGGCCTTGTGGTAAAAGTACCCATTTAGTGGTCTTGTGGTAAAGTACCCGTTTAGTGGCCTTGTAAAACACCCGTTTAGTGGCCTTGTGGTAAAGTACCCGTTTAGTGGCCTTGAGGTAAGGTGCCCGTTTAGTGGCCTTGCGGTAAAGTACCCGTTTAGTGGCCTTGTGGTAAAGTACCCGTTTAGTGGCCTTGTGGTAAAGTACCCGTTTAGTGGCCTTGTAAAACACCCGTTTAGTGGCCTTGTGGTAAAGGAACCGTTTAGTGGCCTTGTGGTAAAGTACCCGTTTAGTGGCCTTGTAAAACACCCGTTTAGTGGCCTTGTGGTAAAGTACCCGTTTAGTGGCCTTGAGGTAAAACACCTGTTTTATTGGCCTTGTGGTAAAGCACCCACTTAGGATATGAAAAACACGGGTTTGATTCTTTCTTGGACAAGGCAGATTCCTCTCCCTCTTCCCTTCCCCACTCCGTCCACTCGACCATGGTTGCTGATTTGGGTACTGTGCTATTCGGATGAGACGATGAACCGAGATTCCGTGTGTAGCAATCGCTTTGGTCGCGTTAAAGATCCCAGGGCAGGAAAAAGGGAAAAAACAAACAAACAAACAAACAAAGAAACAAACAAACAAACAAAAACGCATTTATAGGACATTTTACAAGAGAAATTAGAGCACCTGGACACAACAGGAAAGCTGGAGGGAAAGAGAACACCAGGTAGACCCAGGGAGAAAATATTAGACAGACTTACAGGGTGGCTGAGGACGGAGAGGGTGGGGGATGTACTTCCAGCGACAAGGGATAGATTCGTATGGAGGGCCATGATCACCAACGCCATGCGTCAGGGCTCATGATGGATGGATGGAAGCTTGCAAAACACAAACAGATCAATGATTTACGCGCGCGCTTGCTTACGCGCATGCCAGTTAACATGCACACGGGAAATGTATCTTTTGTAATTTTTAACGTTTATAAATGCACAAAGTAGGAAAGAGTGAAAATAGCCAAAAGTAAACGTGAGGCAGAGAAGGAGAAAGAAATGGGAAGTTCTACAAGGATAGATTGAGTGGTGATGGGGGGGGGGGGGTGGTCAGAGGGGGAGAGACAGTGAGCATGGGGTGTGGGGATGGGGCGCTAATAAGCCCACAGGCGTGTATAAAAATCAAAGTCAGATGAGACCATTACGAAATCATATTGCTTTCGTGAGTTCGGTCAATAGATGTATATATATATATATATATGTCTTTTCCCCCCCGAAAGACATTAAAACATTCGTGCTGAGAATAATTATGTTCTGTAGATCGTGTATATGATATCTTTTCACCCCGTAGGACATTAAAATACGTGTTAAGAATATATGAAATGGTGTTCCATAAACAACCAAGAGAGGGAACGAGTGACTGAATTGTGCTTTAGTTTCCAAATGTGAAGGTAACTTACTGTGCAGTACCTTTAATACTTGGGTCAGTTTTCCGTGCCTGCCGTGAGAGAGAGAGAGAGAGTGGGGGGAGGGAGGGAGGGAAAGAGAGAGAGAGAGAGAGAGAGAGAGAGAGAGAGAGAGAGAGAGCGAGCGGCGCAGTAACGTGATACATGAGTCAGTTTTCCGTGCCTGCCATGAGAGAGAGAGAGAGGGAGGGATGGAGAGAGGGGAGAGACAGCGAGAGAGAGGGAGAGAGGGAGGGAGACAGAGAAAGAAAGACAGAGGGGGAGATAGAGAGAGAGAAGGAGATAGAGAGAGAGAGAGGGAGAGAGACATCGAGAGAGAGACAGAGACGGATGGAGAGAGAGAGAGGGGAGAGAGAGAGAGAGAGAGGGACGGATGGAGAGAGAGAGGGGGGAGAGAGACAGACAGAGAGAGAAAGAAAGAGAGAGGGAGACAGAGAAAGAGAGAGACGAGAGAGAGAAGGAGAGAGAGACAGACAGACAGATACCGAGAGAGAGAGACAGACAGAGGGAGACAGACAGAAAGAGAGAGAGAGAGAGAGAGAGAGAGAGAAGGGGAGAGAGAGAGAGCATTGAGTATCTACACAGAACAACTCCCACCCCCACCGCCACCCCCACCCCCCACCAAACCGGATAGAGACTGCACTCATAAGGAAACAGTTGTTCGTCCGCTTTTTACTTCTACACGCCTTGCTCAGCGAAGTTGTCATTTTAAATCGAGTTCACGCGGAGGGGTGCGCCGCTTTTGTGAGAAACAACATCCGTCTTGCATTCATGCGTGTATGTATAATACGTGCATATATTCGTACGCACACCTATGTACCTAGGTTACATTACCTTTGGCTGGGCCGACGTTTGGCGCTGTGCAACATGTCACGAAGGAAAAGGGCACCAGTGGAGTGCTGGTCCAGTGATTGTTATTTTTATTCTTATTGTTGCTTAGAGCCCAGCCGGCTGCGCAGAGCCATATCAGGGCTATAACCATTTCAATGCACATACAGCACTATATCAGGGTTTTAACTGTTTTCAAAACTTGCGCACTACTTCAACGGGAAACGAAGGAAAAGAACTTTCACTGATTCCCCAATTTTGACGATGAGACCATGTTTGTGTACCAAATGACAAGGTGGGGGGGGGGGGGGGGGCGGTGATTAATCGCTGTCCACCGAAGATGAAGTTTATATACTGAACAGTGACATCCTAATGATTGAGGAGCATGGAACAAACAGTTACAACAGTTTATAATGTGCACACAGCACCGAGCGAACGTAGAAGAAGGAAAAGAACATACTATACTGGTTGTGGTCGGATGGTCAGTACTGATACTTGCTGTCTTTGCTGTTTTGTCGTGGTTGTTGTTGTTGTTGTTGTTGTTTTTGGTATGAGGATCGTGTGGAATTTCATGTGTTGATATCAGTTCTCTCTCTCTCTCTCTCTCTTTCTCTCTCTCTCCCTCTCTCCCTCTCTCCCCCCTCTCTCTCTTTTCGAACTTGTTGAAGTTGTCCTTTGAATGTAACAACAACAATAACAACAACAAAAGTGACAACAACAGTAACAACAACAGTAACAACGACAACAACAACAACAACAGTAACAACAACAACAACAGTAACAACGACAACAACAGTAACAACAACAACAACAACAGTAACGATACAACAACAACAAACCAAAGAAACAAGGTAAGAAATCACTGTCCACCTATACCAGGCACACGGGACTATCGTTGCTGTAAACTGTCTGTGCCTGTCGCTGTCCCTGTGTGCACGCTGTTGATGGTCAGCACTGGTCATTGCCGCTGTCCCCACAAGGCAACCAGAAGGATCAACAGTTAGACAATTGCCACTTGTGGCATGAAGAGTGCACTGGGCTCCTGTGGGTGACTTTTAACAGGGGTCTTTGGGAATGGGACATCCTGGAGAAATAGAATGAGGTGGGGGTTGATAGTTCGTGAGCTTGCGCGTGCTCTCTGTCTCTGTCTTTCTTTCTGTCTGTCTGTCTGTCTGTCTGTCTCTCTCTCTCTCTCTCTCTCTCTCTCTCTTTCTCTCCAGAAGCTGGAACAGTTTTTACAATGCGATGATGATAAAGTCGATGAGGATGATAATCATGATGCTATGAAGTTCCGTCTAGGATTGATACGACGTGACAGGGCTGTACTCTATGCTTACTATCATAATGTATCCTGGTGCCAGCCAGGCCCGAGAGACACAGACACCTGCGGTGCTGGTCAGAAGATTTTAGCAACGCCGTCAATGACGCATCCGTGAAGTGGATGAGACTCGACTGTGCGGTCCCAGTCTTCCCAATGAGACCATAGCACGCGAAACTCTGGGTAGGAGCCAGTTAGAGCCGAAAAATCCCACAATGATATAGTTTTGAAGGGGCTGATGGGGATTCGAACCCACAACCCAAAAGAAAAAAGCTGACCACATATCTCCTCTCCTGGCACAACTTCACTGGCTCCCTGTATCAAAGCGCATACAGTACAAACTAGGCACCATGTGCTACAAAAGCCTCAATAACGCAGCCCCCGATTACCTGTCAAGCCTACTTGAGATCTATGTTCCCTCACGTACCCTCTGCTCTGCCTCCGATCCTCTGACTTTTCGCTTTCCACGCACTAAGCTCAATACCTATGGTCCACGAGCCTTCTCTGTTTCTGGTCCACTTTCCTGGAACAAACTTCCTCTTTCAGTCCGTCAGCAACCTACTTTTGTCTCCTTCAAGTCCGCTCTCAAAACTCACCTTTTCTCCTCTGCATAAAATCCTGACCTCACTCAATCCCCTCTGCAGCCTGTCTCCACTCGGAGGGGAATCACATTGTAATTTATAATTGTATATAATATGCTCTCTATAATTTTCCATTGCTTTTATTTTTTCTCCCCATTTATAGCCGTTGTGTGTGTGTGTGTGTGTGTGTGTGTGTGTGTGTGTGTGTGTGTGTGTGTGTGTGTGTGTGTGTGTGTGTGTGTGTGTGCGCGTGCGTGCATGTGCGTGCGTGCGTGTGTATCTGTTTTAACGCTTAGATTTGAGTTTATCAAGATGTTGCGCTATATAAATAAAATATTGTATTGTATTGTACAACCTTCCAGTCGGTAGTCCGTTGCGCTAAACCACTACACCACGGCGACTTTTACCTTGACCATCTTAGTTTTTGTTCCCCGTTTAAAAAAAAAATTATCTGACGCTGGTGGTCTTTCTGTCACTGTGAGTAGCCCTATTACTCCCCCTCCCCGTCATCCTCCCCCCCCCAGCCTCTTCCTCCCTCACCCCATTGTGTTGAGAACAAAGGAAAACCGAACATGAACAGAACGTGGACACAACAAAACAGCTCCCCACAGGCCCAAGGACAAAGGGGCGTTTTAATTTCACAGTCTACAGCACTAGAAGCTTGGGGGGGTGGGTGGTTGGGTGGGTTTATTACGCGCGCAACTACGTACGTGTGTGTGTGTGTGTGTGTGTGTGTGTGTGTGTGTGTGTGTGTGTGTGTGTGTGTGTGTGTGTGTGCGCGAGTATGTGTATGTGTGTGTGGGTGTGCGCGTGCGCGAGTGTGTGTATGTGTGTGTGTGTGTGTGTGCGCGCGAGTGTGTGTATGTGTGTGTGTGGTGTGTGCGCGCGCGCGCGCGTGCGAGTGTGTGGTATGTGTGTGTATGTGTGTGAGAGAGAGAGAGTGAGAGACAGACAGACAGACGGACAGGAGAGAAAGGAGAGAGAGAGAGAGGCAGACAGACGGACAGAGAGAGAGAGGAGAGACAGAGGAGAGAGAGAGAGGGAGAGAGAGAGAGGCAGACAGACGGACGGAGAGGAGGAGAGAGAGAGAGGGAGAGAGAGAGAGAGAGGAGAGAGAGGAGTGGAGGGGCAGACAGACGTACAGGAGAGAGAGAGAGAGAGAGGGGGCAGACAGACGTACAGGAGAGAGAGAGAGAGAGAGAGGGGCAGACAGACGTACAGGAGAGAGAGAGAGAGAGAGAGGCAGACAGACGGACAGGGAGGAGAGAGAGAGAGAGAGAGAGAGAGAGAGAGGAGACAGACAGACAGAGAGAGAGAGAGACAAAGAGGAGAGAGAGAGGCAGACAGACGGACAGGGAGAGAGAGAGAGGAGAGAGAGAGGCAGACAGACAGAAGGAGAGAGACAAAGAGAGAGAGGAGAGAGCAGACAGACAGACGGACAGGAGAGAGAGAGGCAGACAGACAGAGAGGAGAGAGACAAGAGAGAGAGAGAGAGAGAGCAGACAGACAGACGGACAGGAGAGAGAGAGAGGAGAGAGAGAGGCAGACAGACAGAGAGGAGAGAGACAAAGAGAGAGAGAGAGGCAGACAGACGGACAGGAGAGAGAGAGAGAGAGAGAGGGTGACATTTTAAGCTCGTCATATATACAAGATGTATGCACTTACATAAAACAAATAGACCAAACAATCAATCAATCAATCAATCAAACGAACAAAAACCAGACAAGGAAGTACGCTAACGAACGGAAAAACCAAACCAAACCAAACCAAAACACCAGGATCAGTTCTGAGATATCTAATTAGTATAATTGGGCCGTCAGGCGTCATCACCTTTGTCTGAGTGTACAAAACAAAACTTATCCGGGGGGCAGATCTAGCATGAGGGTGTTTCTGATGTGGTTCAGAAATATATCATTATCCACTCTTATCTTTCAGAATCGCCATGCCCAGAATTCTGTGTGTTTGTATGTATTTTATTTATCTCTTATTGTTCATTTTTACTTATGTTTTGTTGTTGTTGTTTAAGTTTGGTAGTACAAAGTAAAAAATGTGTCCTGGCACAAAGTTTGTGTAGGTGGGGATTTGATGTGTTTCATGTTTTTTTCTCTGCTGTTGGGAATTGCAACGCCAGAGTTATGTGTGTTCATTACTTATTTGTTGTCGTTGCTGTTGTTGTAAAGTTTTGTGAATTACAAAAGTGTCCGGGGGTACAACTTCTTGGGGGGGGGGGGGGCTTTTAACGTGTTCAGACGGGCACGATAGTCCAATGGATAAGCGTCGGACTTACATTCGGAAGGTTCTGGGTTCGATCCACCTGGACACCTCCACCTTTAGATTATAAAGTGGAGATTTTTCCGATCTTCATGATCAACAGCATCTATGCAGATGTGCTATTGCCTGAATTTCTGTTATTGTTATTGTTGTTTAAAGCCCAGCCCACTACGTAGTTTGATTTTGATTGATTTGATAGATCTAACCATCCCAGGGAAGTGGGATCTATCTAATCCTATACCGACACCACCAGAACAACAATGATGTTAAGATTGGACAGTCAAAAGGCCAGTTTTAATGTTGCGCACCCCGGGATTCGAACCCGCAAACATTACCATGTGAATCAGACGCTCAAGTCAACTGAGCTACTGAGGCTCGCTGACTACGAAGAGCCATGTCAGGGCTATAACCGTTTCAGAACATAATAATAATAGTGATAATGATAATAATAAATCACATTTATATAGCGGTATTCTCCCACACATAGGTAAGGACTCACTGCGCTTTACATTAATTAGTTCTTACACGCACATACATACACAAACACACACATACACAAAGATACAACGAACAAACAAACAACAAACAAACCACACCACAGACACACACACATACACAGTACTTCAAACAAACAAACAAACCACACCACAGACACACACTACACAGTACTTCAAACAAACAAACAAACCACACCACAGACACACACATACACAGTAAACCACTCCGTCCAATTTATCGCACAGGGGATTTAAAAAACATTCCTGAATACAAATTGAAACATAACTAAAGACACTAAAACATATAACATAAAAACGGGCACAAATTACCTTAAATTACCTTCGCATATCTCTCTTCCATAGAGCCAGAAATGCACTTAACACATGTACCCAATTATCAATCCTAAGAAAACGTACGTAAGACTTTACCGAACACGAACAGGTCAGTGGACCAGCAAGGCAGAAAATGACAGGAAGGAATGACAGAAAGCGAAGTAGGAAGAAAGAAACCGTCTAATATCATTTATAGTGAAAAGACGTTAAATCAAAGAACGAACGAAGAAAGAAACAAAGAGAGTGACCTAGTACATATTTTATCGAAAGCTTATTTTAATGCAGGAGTGTAAATCACTGTATAGATCTGTATGTAGTTTTCAATGTATGTTTTGTCCTTTGTATCACTTTGTTTGTAGATGTGTCGTTCTCCCTCTTTTTTAATTTGTGGCCCTGGAAAGGTTTTAATCTGTAATTTTATGAAAGTTTTAAACTATCTATTTCATCTAAAAACAAAACAAAACTAAACATTATCTTAAAGCTTGATCTAAAAATTTTATTTGCTAGTCCTCGCATACACTATGTGTGGTAGGACTTTAAGCCTCAATGGAAGAAGAAGAAGAAGAAAAGAGAGTGACAGAAAAGGGGACACTTCTACTCAGAATTTCCACAAGATGGGGATACCATTTATACTGAAACAGCCCCCGGCATCCCCACGGGGGTGCCTCAACTCTTGTCGTGTGTAGACACATGCAGGATACCACAGATGCTCTTTTTTTATGCAAGTTATATCAGTGGATGGTGTGTGGATACATGGGGGAAATAACCCAGCTTGCTCATCCACTGGATACGGAGTATGCACACTGTGCAGCAACTTTCGGCCTGCGCTGTTTGGCTGCACATCCGAGAAAAATCGGAACGCTGAAAACAAGAGAAATGGAAAGAAAAGAAAACAAGCAAACAAACAAACAAACAAGCAAACAAACAAAACAAACAAACAAACAAACAACAAACAAACAAACAAAAGCAAAACAAACACCACCACCAACCAAAAAACAAAACAAAACAAAACAAAACAAAACCAAACCCCCAACCTCTTTAGATCAGTCATGCCAAGCCAACCATTTTAAATAGTCTTCAAATGGAATTATTATTATTATTATTATTATTATTATTATTATTATTATTATTATCATTATCATCATCATCATCATCATCATCATCATCATCATCTTTATTATTTCTATTGCAGATAAACTCTTGTTAATGTTACGGTTGGTAACAAAAACAAAAAAAACAAAAAACAAAACAAAGCAAAACAAAAAACCCCAACATATTTAAATCATTATCATTATTATTTCTATTCCAGACTAAGTCTTTGTTTAATGTTACGGTTGGTGTGGCTGGCATGTCTCAAGACGCAGAATCACACACTTGCTGTGACTTGTTGGGCGTATTATGGGTGTGGAGTAACAAGATCATGTGTAGGGTTTGTGTGGGGGTTGTGTGGGGATCGCGCCGCATAACACTGCCATTGTTAGGATACGTCTTTTAGATTAGGTGCCGTCTGAATCCCCTGGCTTGGATTTCATGCCCTGATAGTGCTGCTGTGTTCGAGGATAGCTCTTTGGTAGTAACATAATATTCTGCAACAAGATACATATGTATATGGCTTGTGTTTGCGTTGGACGGTATAAAAGACAGTGGCACATTCATGCGATGGTTCAAGTTCATAGTCTT
>JAPXFY010000021.1:15786192-15791192 GCA_030674185.1 Monoplex corrugatus | reverse complement strand
GAATGGATTTTTTAGTATATGAAATGTTATTCATGTTTAAAGTATTATTAGGTTTGGATAATTCCTATATTGTAAAGCTGTATAGATGGATGGAATTTCCTTTATGAAGCATTATCGATGGATGGATTTTGCCTCTATAAAGGGTTATAAGTGGAAATGTTCTTGTATAAAGCGTTATAAGTGGATAGATTATTCCTGCGTAAATCCTTACTGGTGGATGGAATGTTCTATATCAAGCGTTAATGATCGGATTGTTTCTGTATAAAGCGTTGTCAGTGAATGGAATGTTGGTGTATAAAGCGTTGTTAGTGAATGGACTTTTCCTGTATAAAGCGTTATTTAGTGAATGGACTTTTCCTGTATAAAGCGTTATTAGTGAATGGACTTTTCCTGTATAAAAAGCGTTATGAGTGAATGGATTGTTCCTGTATAAAGCGTTATTAATGAATGTATTGTTCCTGTATAAAGCGTTATTAATGAATGTATTGTTCCTGTATAAAGCGTTATTAATGAATGTATTGTTCGTGTATAAAGCGTTATTAATGAATGGATTGTTCGTGTATAAAGCGTTATTAGTCAATGGATTTTTCCTGTATAAAGCGTTATTAGTGAATGGAGCGTGATTTATGAATAGAGTGTTCCTGTTTCAAGCTATATCTCAATGGACGGATTACTGTTGTGTAAAATGATATCGTTGCTTTTTATGTCCGCTCAACCGTGTTTCCTCTAGTTCGTCATGAATGATGCATACGGTTTCACCCACCCACGAACCACTCACAGACCTCCTCTGTCTACAGCTGTGTATATGAAACGCTTTCTCTCTCTCTCTCTCTGTTTCTATCTCTGGTGTTATTCGCTCTGTATCTCTCTGTGTCCCTCTGTCTCTCACTCTCTGTCCCCCCCTCTCTCTCCCTCCCTCCCCCTCTCTCTCTCTTTCTCGCTCTGTATCTCTCTGTGTCCCTCTGTCTTTCACTCTCTGTCCCTCCTCCCTCTCTCTCTCTCTCTCCCTCTGTGTGTCTGTCTGTCCATGTGTCTCTGTCTGTCTCTCTCTTTCTCGCGCTGTCTCTCACTCTCTGTCCCCCCCCCCCTCTGTCTCTCTGTCTCTCTCTCTCTCTCTCTCTCTTTCTCTCTCTCTGTCTCTGTCTCTTTCTCTCTCAGAGAATGTATATGATATGTGGAAGAACTGTCAAGGCCGGTGAATCGGGTCTTACACTAACAGTGTAGCCATTAGTCATTGACTGTGACAGGTTTCCTTTCACCATTCCTAAGGGTGGGTGCTCTTTACCGCTCGTGGTCCAACCATTAAAAAACGGTTAATATTTTATAACCATTTAAGACTTGAGTGTCCCCCCCTTGCGGTAGGCCGGGGGGGCTCTTTCAGTATGAATAGCTATTATCCCCACTATCTGGAAATTCTGTGCTAGAGATTTCCTCTTTTCTTTCATACTATCTTTTTTCTGTATCACTCCTTTACGTTTTGTCTTCTTTTCCTATCATTTACTTTCTCGCTGGTCTGTTATCTGTAAGTGTTATAGTAAGTCTTACATATTTTCTGTTAAGATTGATAGTTGAGCAATGTATTCGGTGCTTTTTTTTAGGCTCTAAGAATATTTACTGTACAGAAGCAATTTTGGGTAATTATGCCGGTTTTTTTTTTATGTTTTAATATCCTTGGTTGCGTTTACATTTGTATTCAGGCTTTTTTTTTTAGTCCCCTGATTGTGAATTGGGTGGAACGATCAACGCCAAGGGTACATCCGTAGATTGTATGCACGAATGTATCGATGTATGTATGTACTTAGTTCTCTTTTCCGGTATTGGTAAAGACTTGAGTGCGTTTTGAGGTGGTAATCCGTTTGAAAGAACCGTGAAACTTTTAACACATTTTCAGTCTTTTTGGTCAGGTCCGTAGTAAATTGTCATTATCATGTGCCCTGCCGCATGGCGTTGGCGATCATGGCCCTCTATACGAATCTATCCTTTGTCGCTGCAAGTACATCTCCTACACTCTGTCTGTCTTCATCCACTCCGCAAGTTCGTCCAATATTTTCTCCCTGGGTCTGCCTGGCGTTCTTTTTCCCTCAGCTTTCCTGTTGTGACTAAGTGCTGTAATTTCTCTTATCTCAAAAAATGTCTTATAAATGTTGCTTCGTCTTTTCCTAATCTTCTTCATTAATGTTCTTTTTGTATCTGCTTCCTACCTGTACTGGTTATATTTTATGTTGAAGAAAGTTCTGATTGTTTTTATTTATGTATTTATTTTTGAATAAAAGTATTTTAGTTGTATGTTGAAGAAAAGTTCTGGTTATGTTTTGTGCAAAGAAAAGTGCTTTATGTTGTGTGTGAAGAAAAGTTCTGTTATGTTTTGTGTTCAAGAAAGTGCTTTATGGTGTGTGTGAAGAAAAGTTCTGGTTATGTTTTGTGTTGAAGAAAAGTACTTTATGTTCTGTGTGAAGAAAAGTTTTGGTTATTTTTTTGTGCTGAAGAAAAGTACTTTATGTTGTGTGTTTAAGAAAATAACTTTACATTGTGTGTTTAAGAGAAGTACTGGCTATGTTTTGTGTTTAAGAAAATACCGGTTATGTTTTGTGTTTAAGAAAATACCGGTTATGTTTTGTATTTAAGAAAATACCGGTTATGTTTTGTATTAAAAAAAAATACCGGTTATGTTTTGTGTTTAAGAAAATACCGGTTATGTTTTGTATTTAAGAAAATACCGGTTGTGTTTTGTATTTAAGAAAATACCGGTTATGTTTTGTATTTAAGAAAATACCGGTTGTGTTTTGTGTTTAAGAAAATACCGGTTATGTTTTGTGTTTAAGAAAATACCGGTTATGTTTTGTGTTTAAGAAAATACCAATTTTGTTTTGTGCTTAATAAAAGTACTTTAATAAAGTTGTGTGTTTTAAGAAAAAAAATACTTAAATGCTTGAGCGCTGTAAGTTCCGTCATAGTCTTGCACCAAGTTTTGTTTTCACATGTACGAAGTAACCGATCCGGTAGACGGTTTCACAAGAGGGGACACACTCACAGAATCAAGTACCCCTACAGTAAATGTTAAAATCGAAAAGGATCTCTTTCGGGATCACAATACCAACGTAGTGCCATTAAAGCTGGAGTGACTGTTAACACTGGCCTTTGAGATTGTAAAGATCATTTCTGCTGTACTTGGCTTCTTGGAAATGACGCCTTTATCTGTACGTCTGTTTCTTTCTTATTGTGTGGTGAAGGATGGTGTCATTTCATTGAAAAAATGGTGAAGAATAAGATATTTATCATGTTATTTTAGTCGGTTGGTGGTGTATTTATGTAGAAAACAGCACAGGTCAAGAGTTTTAGCTGTTTTTACTCCCATCCACCCATTTTAACAATCTCCCTTTAAAAGATAAATAGATAAAGGCACACGCGCGCGCGCACACATACATACACGCGCGTGCGCGCACGATTATTTCATAGCAGTCAGAATTGTGTGTGTATTGGTGTGTGTGTTGTGTTGTGTGTGTGTGGTGTGTGTGGTGTGTGTGTGTGGGTGAGTAGTGTGTGTCGTGTGTGTGTGTGTGGTGTGTGTGTGAGTGGTGGTGTGTGTGTGTGTGTGTGTTGTGTGTGTGTGTGTGTGTGTGGTGTGTGTGTGAAAATATGTCAGTGAGTGCATGCACACATGTTCATGTTTTAAGGAGGATTGAAAAAAAAAAAAGTGCATGGGGGGAGGGGGGGGGCAGGGGTTTGATGGGGGTGAGTGGGAAGATAAAAATAGTAAGATCTCTCGAACTGTGTTGTTTTCGTCATGAAGACATTGACCGACGAATATAACAGATAATGAAAGTTGCATTGTTTACAAGGGGCGCAAAGAAACCGAAACTGTCGCAAACGGATTTCAGCAGGAAACGAACACAGTATTGAGAGACTGGCGTGTCCAGCGGATGCCGCAGGTCACGTGTAAAAAATCCCCGCGTTGACAGAACAAAAAGCCAGTTGTGTGATGGCATCTGCCGCCTCCACATCGCCTCAACACAGCTGAGCGAAACTGAAAGTGTTCGTTAATCAGCTCAGCGCTGAGTCGTCGTAAATTCATTGTGCTCAGCCCCAATCTGCGTACGTGCAGGAAGGACGTGACTGTACTCGTTTGTATCCGCTGACAGGAAATGAGGGGTGACTGTGTGTATAGTCTCCCTTCCTTTTCCCCGGCGATGGTAATCTCCGGCGAAGCTGAGGATCTTCCGTATTCATACTCGTTCATTCGTGGATTCCTTGTATGGGAAGTAAATCACAGTAATGTATCGTTGACAGACACAGACAAACAGATACGACTTTAGTTCTGTTAAGATCTATCCTTGATGAGCAGCTTGATCAGACAGAAGGCTACACACTGTCCATGATCCTGAGTGGCTTTACGTTATTGGATACATGACGGCTGACTGAGCAGACGTAGCTAAAGACACAGGACTTTGATGGTGGTAATTATTGTAGTTTATGAATTTTCTGTGTTCATTATTTGTCTGTCTTTTCTTTACTTTTCTGATCTCGTTTAGGTTTTAAAAGCTCCCCGTGAGGATGCCAGGGGCTGTTTCAGTATAAATAGAATATCCACTTTCTGGAAATTATATTCAGGAAATTTCATCTTCTATCACTCTTCGTCTCTGTCTTCTTTTTTTTTCTTTTCTTTCTGTTTCTGTTTCTATCCCGTCTTCTTGTTATTTGTTGCCTTACTGCGTCTTTCATCTGTATGTTTACTCTTAGGATTGATAATTGGGCGCATGTTTGGCTCCAAGAAAATGTCTGATGTGGAGAAGCAGTTTTAGGTAATTCAGGCCAGTTTTAACGTATGTTTTAGTTTACCGAGTTATGTTTTTTTGTTTTTTTTTTTCATTTTATTCAGTTTCTTACACCCCCTTGTGATGATATGCGTGCTTAATTTTCTTTTCCAGGCATTTTGTTGTTGTTGCTGGGTCAGCAAAATATTCTGTCTGTTTTGATATAGTTATTGCCCTAATGTGGCTCTG
>JAPXFY010000021.1:15766192-15781192 GCA_030674185.1 Monoplex corrugatus | reverse complement strand
GTACCTCTGATATACATCTGCCATTTATCTTACTGTACCTCTGATATACATCTGCCATTTGTCTTACTGTACCTCTGATATACATCTGCCATTTATCTTACTGTACCTGTGTTAACACATCTGCCATTTATCTTACTGTACCTGTGTTAACACATCTGCCATTTATCTTACTGTACCTCTGATATACATCTGCCATTTGTCTTACTGTACATCTGATATACATCTGCCATTTATCTTACTGTACCTCTGATATACATCTGCCATTTATCTTACTGTACCTCTGAATACATCTGCCATTTATCTTACTGTACCTCTGATATACATCTGCCATTTATCTTACTGTACCTCTGATATACATCTGCCATTTATCTTACTGTACCTCTGATATACATCTGCCATTTATCTTACTGTACCTCTGATATACATCTGCCATTTGTCTTACTGTACCTCTGATATACATCTGCCATTTATCTTACTGTACCTCTGATATACATCTGCCATTTATCTTACTGTACCTCTGATATACATCTGCCATTTATCTTACTGTACCTCTGATATACATCTGCCATTTGTCTTACTGTACCTCTGATATACATCTGCCATTTATCTTACTGTACCTCTGATATACATCTGCCATTTATCTTACTGTACCTGTGTTAACACATCTGCCATTTATCTTACTGTACCTGTGTTAACACATCTGCCATTTATCTTACTGTACCTCTGATATACATCTGCCATTTATCTTACTGTACCTGTGTTAACACATCTGCCATTTATCTTACTGTACCTTTGTTAACACATCTGCCATTTGTCTTACTGTACCTTTGTTAACACATCTGCCATTTATCTTACTGTACCTTTGTTAACACATCTGCCGTTTATCTTACTGTACCTTTGTTAACACATCTGCCGTTTATCTTACTGTACCTTTGTTAACACATCTGCCATTTATCTTACTGTACCTTTGTTAACACATCTGCCATTTATCTTACTGTACCTTTGTTAACACATCTGCCATTTGTCTTACTGTACCTTTGTTAACACATCTGCCATTTATCTTACTGTACCTTTGTTAACACATCTGCCATTTGTCTTACTGTACCTTTGTTAACACATCTGCCATTTGTCTTACTGTACCTTTGTTAACACATCTGCCATTTGTCTTACTGTACCTTTGTTAACACATCTGCCATTTGTCTTACTGTACCTTTGTTAACACATCTGCCATTTATCTTACTGTACCTCTGATATGCATCTGCCATTTATCTTACTGTACCTTTGATACACATCTGCCATTTATCTTACTGTACCTGTGTTAACACATCTGCCATTTATCTTACTGTACCTGTGTTAACACATCTGCCATTTATCTTACTGTACCTCTGATATACATCTGCCATTTATCTTACTGTACCTGTGTTAACACATCTGCCATTTATCTTACTGTACCTGTGTTAACACATCTGCCATTTATCTTACTGTACCTTTGTTAACACATCTGCCATTTGTCTTACTGTACCTTTGTTAACACATCTGCCATTTATCTTACTGTACCTCTGATATACATCTGCCATTTGTCTTACTGTACCTCTGATATACATCTGCCATTTATCTTACTGTACCTCTGATATACATCTGCCATTTATCTTACTGTACCTCTGATATACATCTGCCATTTATCTTACTGTACCTCTGATTATACATCTGCCATTTGTCTTACTGTACCTCTGATATACATCTGCCATTTATCTTACTGTACCTCTGATATACATCTGCCATTTATCTTACTGTACCTGTGTTAACACATCTGCCATTTATCTTACTGTACCTTGTGTTAACACATCTGCCATTTATCTTACTGTACCTCTGATATACATCTGCCATTTATCTTACTGTACCTTGTTAACACATCTGCCATTTATCTTACTGTACCTTTGTTAACACATCTGCCATTTGTCTTACTGTACCTTTGTTAACACATCTGCCATTTATCTTACTGTACCTTTGTTAACATCTGCCGTTTATCTTACTGTACCTTTGTTAACACATCTGCCGTTTATCTTACTGTACCTTTGTTAACACATCTGCCATTTATCTTACTGTACCTTTGTTAACACATCTGCCATTTATCTTACTGTACCTTTGTTAACACATCTGCCATTTGTCTTACTGTACCTTTGTTAACACATCTGCCATTTATCTTACTGTACCTTTGTTAACACATCTGCCATTTGTCTTACTGTACCTTTGTTAACACATCTGCCATTTGTCTTACTGTACCTTTGTTAACACATCTGCCATTTGTCTTACTGTACCTTTGTTAACACATCTGCCATTTGTCTTACTGTACCTTTGTTAACACATCTGCCATTTATCTTACTGTACCTTGATATGCATCTGCCATTTATCTTACTGTACCTTTGATACACATCTGCCATTTATCTTACTGTACCTGTGTTAACACATCTGCCATTTATCTTACTGTACCTGTGTTAACACATCTGCCATTTATCTTACTGTACCTCTGATATACATCTGCCATTTATCTTACTGTACCTGTGTTAACACATCTGCCATTTATCTTACTGTACCTGTGTTAACACATCTGCCATTTATCTTACTGTACCTTTGTTAACACATCTGCCATTTGTCTTACTGTACCTTTGTTAACACATCTGCCATTTATCTTACTGTACCTTTGTTAACACATCTGCCGTTTATCTTACTGTACCTTTGTTAACACATCTGCCGTTTATCTTACTGTACCTTTGTTAACACATCTGCCATTTATCTTACTGTACCTTTGTTAACACATCTGCCATTTATCTTACTGTACCTTTGTTAACACATCTGCCATTTATCTTACTGTACCTTTGATACACATCTGCCATTTCTCTTACTGTACTTTTGATACACATCTGCCATTTCTCTTACTGTACCTTTGATACACTTGTGCCATTTCTCTTACTGTACTTTTGATATACATCTGCCATTTCTCTTACTGTACCTTTGATACACCTGTGCCATTTCTCTTACTGTACTTTTAATACACATATGCCATTTCTCTTACTGTACTTTTGATACACATCTGCCATTTCTCTTACTGTACCTTTGATACACTTGTGCCATTTCTCTTACTGTACTTTTGATACACATCTGCCGTTTCTCCTATTGTACTGTTGATACACATCTGCCGTTTCTCCTAGTGTACTGTTGATACACATCTGCCGTTTCTCCTACTGTACTGTTGATACACTTCTGCCGTTTCTCCTATTGTACTGTTGATACACATCTGCCGTTTCTCCTACTGTACTGTTGATACACTTCTGCCGTTTCTCCTATTGTACTGTTGATACACATCTGCCGTTTCTCCTACTGTACTGTTGATACACATCTGCCGTTTCTCCTATTGTACTGTTGATACACATCTGCCGTTTCTTCTATTGTACTGTTGATACACATCTGCCGTTTCTCCTATTGTACTGTTGATACACTTCTGCCGTTTCTCCTACTGTACTGTTGATACACATCTGCCGTTTCTCCTATTGTACTGTTGATACACATCTGCCGTTTCTCCTACTGTACTGTTGATACACTTCTGCCGTTTCTGCTAGTGTACTGTTGATACACATCTGCCGTTTCTCCTATTGTACTGTTGATACACATCTGCCGTTTCTCCTATTGTACTGTTGATACACATCTGCCGTTTCTCCTATTGTACTGTTGATACACATCTGCCGTTTCTCCTAGTGTACTGTTGATACACATCTGCCGTTTCTCCTATTGTACTGTTGATACACATCTGCCGTTTCTCCTAGTGTACTGTTGATACACATCTGCCGTTTCTCCTACTGTACTGTTGATACACATCTGCCGTTTCTCCTATTGTACTGTTGATACACATCTGCCATTTCTCCTAGTGTACTGTTGATACACTTCTGCCGTTTCTCCTACTGTACTGTTGATACACATCTGCCGTTTCTCCTATTGTACTGTTGATACACATCTGCCGTTTCTCCTACTGTACTGTTGATACACTTCTGCCGTTTCTCCTAGTGTACTGTTGATACACATCTGCCGTTTCTCCTAGTGTACTGTTGATACACATCTGCCGTTTCTCCTACTGTACTGTTGATACACATCTGCCGTTTCTCCTAGTGTACTGTTGATACACATCTGCCGTTTCTCCTAGTGTACTGTTGATACACATCTGCCGTTTCTCCTATTGTACTGTTGATACACATCTGCCGTTTCTCCTAGTGTACTGTTGATACACATCTGCCGTTTCTCCTAGTGTACTGTTGATACACTTCTGCCGTTTCTCCTACTGTACTGTTGATACACATCTGCCGTTTCTCCTATTGTACTGTTGATACACATCTGCCGTTTCTCCTACTGTACTGTTGATACACTTCTGCCGTTTCTCCTAGTGTACTGTTGATACACATCTGCCGTTTCTCCTAGTGTACTGTTGATACACATCTGCCGTTTCTCCTAGTGTACTGTTGATACACATCTGCTGTTTCTCCTAGTGTACTGTTGATACACATCTGCCGTTTCTCCTACTGTACTGTTGATACACATCTGCCGTTTCTCCTAGTGTACTGTTGATACACATCTGCCGTTTCTCCTACTGTACTGTTGATACACATCTGCCGTTTCTCCTATTGTGCTGTTGATACACATCTGCCGTTTCTCCTACTGTACTGTTGATACACATCTGCCGTTTCTCCTATTGTACTGTTGATACACATCTGCCGTTTCTCCTACTGTACTGTTGATACACATCTGCCGTTTCTCCTATTGTACTGTTGATACACTTCTGCCGTTTCTCCTACTGTACTGTTGATACACATCTGCCGTTTCTCCTACTGTACTGTTGATACACATCTGCCGTTTCTCCTACTGTACTGTTGATACACATCTGCCGTTTCTCCTAGTGTACTGTTGATACACATCTGCCGTTTCTCCTACTGTACTGTTGATACACATCTGCCGTTTCTCCTACTGTACTGTTGATACACATCTGCCGTTTCTCCTACTGTACTGTTGATACACATCTGCCGTTTCTCCTACTGTACTGTTGATACACATCTGCCGTTTCTCCTAGTGTACTGTTGATACACATCTGCCGTTTCTCCTATTGTATTGTTGATACACATCTGCCGTTTCTCCTAGTGTACTGTTGATACACATCTGCCGTTTCTCCTATTGTACTGTTGATACACATCTGCCGTTTCTCCTACTGTATTGTTGATACACATCTGCCGTTTCTCCTACTGTACTGTTGATACACATCTGCCGTTTCTCCTATTGTACTGTTGATACACATCTGCCGTTTCTCCTACTGTATTGTTGATACACTTCTGCCGTTTCTCCTATTGTACTGTTGATACACATCTGCCGTTTCTCCTATTGTACTGTTGATACACTTCTGCCGTTTCTCCTACTGTATTGTTGATACACATCTGCCGTTTCTCCTACTGTACTGTTGATACACATCTGCCGTTTCTCCTATTGTACTGTTGATACACATCTGCCGTTTCTCCTACTGTATTGTTGATACACTTCTGCCGTTTCTCCTATTGTACTGTTGATACACATCTGCCGTTTCTCCTATTGTACTGTTGATACACTTCTGCCGTTTCTCCTATTGTACTGTTGATACACTTCTGCCGTTTCTCCTACTGTACTGTTGATACACATCTGCCGTTTCTCCTAGTGTACTGTTGATACACATCTGCCGTTTCTCCTATTGTACTGTTGATACACATCTGCCGTTTCTCCTAGTGTACTGTTGATACACATCTGCCGTTTCTCCTACTGTACTGTTGATACACTTCTGCCGTTTCTCCTACTGAACGCGATGTTCGGAAAGTTATCTGCTGATGTGTGTGTGTGTGTGTGTTGTATGTGTGTGTGGTGTGTGTGTGTGTGTGTGTGTGTGTGTGTGTGTGTGTGTGTGTTTTGCGTGTACCCGCGCGCGCATGTGTGCATGTGCGTATGTGAGTGAACTATTTTGCGTTTATTCTTTGTTGTGTTTTGTTCACGCTTGAATAGGTCTAGTTAGCCGAAAAAGACTCTACCACCTAACTTCCCCAAATCCCTGTCAAATCCCCCCTTGTTGTCTTTTGAGCCTTGAATGTCGGCTGGTGTGTGTGTGTGCGTGTGTGTGCGTGTGTGTGTGTGTGTGTGTGTGTGTGTGTGTGTGTGTGTGTGTGTGTGTGTGTGTGTGTGTGTGTGTGTGTGTTTGGTTGTGTCTGCGTGATACCTGTAAGCGCTTAGGGCTCTTGTTTTCATCAGATTAGGCGCTATATAAATGCTCTTTATTATTATTATTATTATAAATTTGCGCCTGTGTTTTCTTACGTTATTAAACAAACACGTTTTAATTCAATTTTATTTTTGTATTTTTCTGGTATGTCTTTGTACCTTGAAACAGTGCTAAAGACAAGTTTGGTAAATGGGGTTATGTTATGTAACAGTAGTTTGCTCCTTTTGTGTATTGACGTGCGCGGTAGTCTAATGGATAAACGTCGAACTCCCTTGGGTTCAATTTGCCTACACACCTCACGCCTGGTGTGTGAAGGAGGAGGGGAAAGAATTTTCTGATCTCCCAGGTTTACATGTGTGCAGACCTGCCAGTGTTTAAACCGCCGTAGTGTGTATACATACGCATGCAGAACATCAAAACACGCACGTCAAAGATCCTGTAAGTCATGTCCGTGGCTGGCTTTTGGAAACAGAAAAACACCCAGAATGTACGCATACGCGAGACGCGGACTGTGCAGCAATGTAAGCGAAGTGTGGTCGGCTGGCCCAACAGCTGGAGGTCTCCGTCTGATCATGTGTAATGAGCATTGAATCCCAATGAGTTTGATCAAAGCCCACAATGTTTAACCCTTTGACTCCTGCACCCTGTCCACCAGCATCCTGCATCATCACCAGTCATAGCCAAGCAAAAACGTAATCCTTTGACTTCCTCACCATATCCACCAGCTTCCTGCAGGAAGCTGGTGGATAGGGTGAGGAAGTCACAGGGTTAAGTTTTTGCGGTTGGTGGATAGGGTGCAGGAGTCAAAGGGTTAACATTTTGGCCTGTCCGCTGTCCATCGTTGTGTTCCAATCATTCAGGTGGTGTGGGGTTAGTGTTTAAAACCCTTTGACTCCCGCAGCCTGTCCACCAGCATCCTGCATTGTCAACCATGGTAACAAAGCAAAAACTTAACTCTTTGACTCCCTTACCCTGTCTACCTTCCTGCAGGAAGCTGGTGGATAGGGTGAGGGGGTCAGAGAGTTAAGTTTTTGCAGTTGGTGGATGGGGTGCGGGAGTCAAAAGGTTAACAAGTCCCCTCTGTTGTACCCCCTCTCCATTTCAAAACCTTGCCAGCGCATAGGGTTTTACACAGGCTTAAGGAGTCTGCCAGATATTTGCTGGCAGATTTGGAAGGAGCACATAACATATGGAAGTGCCCGAGTCGATGAATTCCTTTTTCACCAATTCCAAAACTCTTGGAGAATAGTGCTACCCAAAGAATGATAATGATGATGATGATAACAACAGCAGCAACAACAACAATAATGGTAGTAATAATAATTAATAATAATAATAATGATAATAATAGTATAGTAAAAACTTCACCCTTTGACTCCCTCACTCTAACCACCAGCTTCCTGCAGGAAGCTGGTGAATGGTGTGAGGGAGTCAAAGGGTTAAGGTTTTGCTTTGCTAACAGTCAAAGGGTTAAGGTTTTGCCCTTGCTAACATGGTTGGCATTGCAGGATGCTGGTGGACAGGGTGCGGGAGTCCAAGGGTAAATAATGATAATAATGATAAATCTCGTGTCGTCTTCTGTTTCAGTGTTAGGCTTCTTTTTTTTAATATATCGTAAACCTTTTCCCGTTCAGAATAATGTCTAAATGATTGTGTATCGTCTTTTGTGTTTCTAATAACAAAACCGATAACCTGTGAAAGTAGTTAAGTAACTCAGCAATGTTATTTGGCTCTGTTTGTGCTTGCGAGCCCAGAGTACGACAGGGCAAGGCGCCTGTCTCCCTCCCTGTCTTTGTTGCAGTCAAAACAAAACGGTAAAACAAAATAAAACAAAACAAAACAAAACAAGACAAAAACATGCGGTTGGAGGGACTTACTTACGGGTGACTTCAGCGGTTTTTTATTTTTTTTATATTTTTTAATATTTTTTTTAAACTTTATACACATGTTCCTTTTTCTGAAGATAAGATACACACATACACATGTCATTTACATGTAACCAAGATTATTCCAGCGGTAGGCTGATGCAGTACCAGTATAAAATATAGACTAGGTAAAACATAGTCTAGGTAGGGCCTGAGGACATGGCCAGTCCATGGGTTTATGTGCAGGCTTAAGGCTTGTGCCATGATCACCATACACATGGCACCTGTGACGTTAGTGCTATGGAATTCGTTCCGAGCGCAGAGACGTCGTCGGCACAAATCAATGATTTTATTTCATCTCTGTATAATAGGCACAGGTCAGTACATTTTATTTCAACTCTGTATAATAGGCACAATCAGTACATTTTATTTCAACTCTGTATAATAGGCACAGGTCTAGTAAACAATTCATTTATTTCAACTCTGTATATAGGCACAGATCAGTACATTTTATTTCAACTCTGTATAATAGGCACAAATCAGTGCATTTTATTTCAACTCTGTATAATAGGCACAAATCAGTGCATTTTATTTCAACTCTGTATAATAGGCACAAATCAGTGCATTTTATTTCATCTCTGTATAATAGGCACAAATCAGTGCATTTTATTTCATACTCTGTATAGATAGGCACAAATCAGTGCATTTTATTTCATCTCTGTATGATAGGCACAAATCAGTGCATTTTATTTCAACTCTGTATAATAGGCACAAATCAGTGCATTTTATTTCAACTCTGTATAATAGGCACAAATCAGTGCATTTTATTTCATCTCTGTATAATAGGCACAAATCAGTACATTTTATTTCAACTGTGTATAAAGTGCTATTGGTTGACATCAAGAAGGGAGTTCTTGAATATTGTATAGAACCGGTACTGTCATACGGTTGTGAGGCGCGGACAGTCAACAAGCAAAGCCAGAACAAGACTGAGGCGGCCGAGATGTGGTTTCTGAGAAGAATGTTGAGAGTTCCCTTGGACAGCAAAGAAAACAAAGAGACATCTTGAAGGAGGCAGACACAAGAAGATCATTCATAAGGAAGATTAGGAAAAGACAGCAACATTTGTGGCACATGGGGAATTGGAGCACCTGGTCACAACGGAGAGCTGGAGGGAGGGAGAGCACCTAGGTACAACCAACAAAACAAACAAACAAACCAAAACAACAACAAACAACCCAATGAATAATGGAAATCAGTGACATTAAACGTAAACCGTCAATAGAACTGAAGTCTACATTGGAAAGAACCTTTTACGGACCAGTTCAAACAAAAACCCTGGTAGTTTGAAGCAGGTTTCGTCTGGGCCGTTTCCAATAAAAAAAATCCTGTTAGTTTGAATCCATCCGCTCAAAAAGGTGCATGTGGTGGTGGAACTGATGGTGGCACCACCTGTATGCAGAAGTATTAGTACACCTGGACACCTGTTCTTTCCCTCCATCCTCCACTGCTGTGTCCTCTGCTGTGTCACTGCCACTTAAAACCCGTCGCGTTGGTTTGTTAACCTCTGGGTGGGGCTTGTGTCTCTTGTGTGTGTGGTTTTTTTTCGGCTCTGTCTGTCTGTCTGTCTCTGTGTCTTTCTCTGTCTGTCTATCTGTCTGTCTGTCGTCTCTGTCTCTGTTCCTCTGTCTTTGCCTCTGTCTGTCTCTGTGTCTCTCTCTGTCTATCTCTCTGTCTGTCTCTTCCCTCTCTTCCCTCCTTCTCTCCCCGCCTGGCTCTTTGTCTTTATCTCTCTCTTTCTTCTAGTCTCTGTCTCTCTCTCGTCTGATCTCTCTCTCTCTCTCCTCCCCCCCCTCTCTGTCTCTCTCTTTCTCGGTCTCTTGTCTCTTTCCTCTTCTACTGTCTTTGGTTGTATCTTCTCTCTCTGTGTCTCTTCTGTCTCTGTCTCTCTGCTTCTCTCTCTCGTCTGTCTTCGTCTCTCTCTGTCTTCTGGTCGTCCTCTGGTCTTCGTTCTGTCTGTCTTCTCTCTTCTTCTTCTCTGTTCTGTCTCTCCTCTGTCTGTCTGTCTTCTTGCTGCTGTCTGCCCGTCTTGTCTGTCTGTCTGTCCTCTCTCTTGTCTGTCTCCCGTCTGTCTGTCTGTCTCTCTCGTCTCTGTCTTCTCTCTCTCTCTCTCTCTCTCTCTTCTCTCTCTCTCTCTCTCTCGTCTTTCATTTGACGTCTTTTCGCTCCAAGTGATATTAGACGAGAGAGTGTATCTGTGCTAGTCGTGTGTTTGTTTACATTGTCACGCAGTCATTATCGTTATGAAGTATTTCTGTTTTTCTGACAATTTCCTTCTTTTTACTGTTTGCAGACAGAAGATCAATCAGTCGCCCTTTCACAGGCAGAGGAAAGACAGACAGACAGACAGAGAGAAAGAGAAAAAAAGAGAAGTGTGGATTTTGTTGATGATACTTCTGGAGGTATGTCGTTGTGTTTCTTCAGTCTTTTTGTCAGCTATAGAATTGTTTTTCTGCATCCTTTGTTTTCTCCCTCTTTGTCCCGTTTGTTTTCTTCTGTTGCCAGATATTTGCTGGCAAGTACGGGTGAGCGTGTATGGAATTGTCTGGGTGCGATGAACTTCTCTGAACAGACTCCTTTTTGTTGTTGTTGCAGTATATGCTGTCTGAAATGAGTTTTCGTTTTTTTTTCTCGATTTGTTTCGGTTTTGTTTTGTGTTTGGTGTGTGTAGTGTGTGTGGGGTGGGGTGTGGGGTGTGTGTGTGTGTGTGTGTGTGTGTGTGTGTGTGTGTGTGTGTGTGTGTGTGTGTGTGTGTGTGTGTGTGGTGTGTGGTGGTTGTGTGTAGTGTTAGTGTGTGTAGTGTGTGTGTGTGTGTAGTTGTGCGTGTGTGTGTGTAGTGTGTGTGTAGTAGTGTGTGTGTGTGTGTTGTGTGTGTGTGTGTGTGTGTTTGTTTGTGTGAGTGAGTGTGTGTGTGTAGTGCGTGTGTGTGTTGTGTGTAGTATGTGTCTGTAGTGAGTGTGTGTATGTATGTGTGTTTGTGTAGTGTGTGTGTATGTATGTGTTGTGTAGTGTGTGTGTAGTGTGTGTGTGTGTGTGTGTGTGTGTGTGTGTGTGTGTGTGTGGGAGTGAGGAGAAGTTTATTTGTTTATTTTGTAATACTCTTGTCAGTCAGACAGGCAGTATAGATCTGGTGAAAACTGAGGGATATATACATGTCATACTCCCACATCATCTTCACCCATTGTTTGCCGTATTCTGCTTCCTGATGGATTATTTGGTGAATTATATATTTTCATTAGTGCATTTGTTGTGCGTTCAGTTTCCTCGTGGAATGCCGGACCTGTTTCAGTATGAATAGAATCCCCACCTTCGGGAAATTTTGAGCTAGAAATTTCCTTTTTTTTCTATCAGTCTTCTTTCTGCTTTGCTCCTTTTGCTCTCTGTCATCTCTCCGGCCATTTTGTGCCTTTCTGGTCCATTCACCTGCTTTCTGGTCCATTCACCTGCTTTTGGTCCATTCACCTGTAGGCGTTATATCAAGCTTTACGTACTTTCTGCTAGGATTCATTATTGGGTACATGTATAAACGCATTCTTGGCTCGGAAGAAAATGTGATGTTTAGAAATTGTTTTAGGTCATTTAGGCCAGTTTATATTTATTTATGTTTTCGTCTTATGCATTTGTGTTAAGATTTTTTAACCCCCTGGTGATAAATTGGGCAGAATAATCATCGTCTGGAGCATATCCTTACATTATGGGCGGTGATGATTTGATATGTTTATTAAGTTTTCTTTGCTAGTTTTTTTTCCCAGGGTCAGCAAGATGTGTGTGGTTTGAGATGGTTATAGCCCTGATATGGTTCTGTGCTGTCGGCTGGGCTTTAAACAATGATATTACTATTGATGATGATAATTCACCCACGCTGCGCTGTCGTTTAGCATATGTCTTGTGCATTTCATTGACAGAAATTGGTTTCAACCAAAGCGTCTGAGTTTGTCATCTGTATATTTCTGTTTATTGTGAGCCAGAACAGCATTGCCTCGGTGCTAAAGATGAATGGTTGTCCCTTGACACAAAGGTTGTAGGACAGAGGTCCACTTGGAAATTCTGTGCTAGAAAATTCCTCTTTTCTGTCCCTCTCTTTGTTTGTTCCTTCCTCTTTTTTGCTTTCTGTCATCTCTTCCTATCATTTTCTGCCTTGCTGGTCCATTCACCTGTATGTGTTCAATAAATCTTTACGAACTTTCTCTTAAGATTGATAATTGGGTACATGTAATGACTGCATGTTTGGCTGTAAGGAATTGCGCTGTGCAGGTACAATTTTCGACCATTTAGACCGTTGTTTATGTATGTTTTAGTGTCCTTAGTTATGTTCACATTTGAAATCAGATTTGTTTGTTTTGTTTTGTTTTGTTTTTTGATTCCTCTGTTGATAAATTGGAAGGAATGGTCAACGCCAGGGGCATATCTTTAGATTACGTGCGTACATGCATTGATATGTGTACTTAATTTTTTTCCAGCTTTTTTTCCCGCCAGCCAGATGTTGTGTTCGTTTTGAGATGGTTTTAGCCCTGATATGGCTCTGTGCAGTCGGCTGGGCTTTAAACAGTAAGAATGATAATAGAGAAACCTCAGCTTCACGCGGGGCCACTATGATGAGGACAGTGCCCGTCACCTCTTCCTCGCTGCTCTACCTTCTCCGGACTAAACAGCGTTATCTGCCCATTCACAACTACATGTATGTGACCCTGCAGGCGCGAAGTTTATGAACTTTGTCGACCCTGGCAGTCGGGCTGGAAAAGGGGGAAGGAGGTGGGAAGGTCTCTGCCACAGACATCTGTGCCCCCTCCTTCCCCTGTGCCTGTGACAACAAACAGAGCTTAATCAGTAATGTAGATCTGTGTGTCTGAAGTGTCTGGATTTAGCTCGAGTCGACAAGTAGCAGTCAGTAGGTGTCGTTTTACACTTGTTTGTGGACTCAGAAAGAGAGACAGAGACGGGGGGGGGGGGGGGGGGGGGGAGGGAGACGGACTGATAGAGAGAGATGTACAGACTTCAGAGTATTTTATTACGAGAGAGAGAGAGAGAGAGAGAGTTCAGACTTTAGATTACTTTATTACAAGAGAGAGAGAGAGAGATGTACAGACTTCAGATTACTTTATTACAAGAGAGAGAGAGAGAGAGTTCAGACTTCAGATTACTTTATTACAAGAGAGAGAGAGAGAGAGTTCAGATTTCAGAATACTTTATTACGAGAGAGAGAGAGAGAGAGTTCAGACTTCAGAATACTTTATTACAAGAGAGAGAGAGAGAGAGAGTTCAGACTTAGATTACTTTATTACAAGAGAGAGAGAGAGAGAGAGAGTTCAGATTTCAGAATACTTTATTACGAGAGAGAGAGAGAGAGAGAGTTCAGACTTCAGAATACTTTATTACAAAGAGAGAGAGGAGAGATGTACAGACTTCAGATTACTTTATTACAAGAGAGAGAGAGAGAGAGTTCAGACTTCAGATTACTTTATTACAAGAGAGAGAGAGAGAGAGTTCAGATTTCAGAATACTTTATTACGAGAGAGAGAGAGAGAGAGTTCAGACTTCAGAATACTTATTACAAGAGAGAGAGAGAGAGATGTACAGACTTCAGATTACTTTATTACAAGAGAGAGAGAGAGAGAGAGAGAGTTCAGACTTCAGATTACTTTATTACAAGAGAGAGAGAGAGAGAGAGAGAGTTCAGACTTCAGAATACTTTATTACAAGAGAGAGAGAGAGAGAGAGAGTTCAGACTTCAGATTACTTTATTACAAGAGAGAGAGAGAGAGTTCAGACTTCAGATTACTTTATTACAAGAGAGAGAGAGAGAGAGTTCAGACTTCAGATTACTTTATTACAAGAGAGAGAGAGAGAGAGTTCAGATTTCAGAATACTTTATTACGAGAGAGAGAGAGAGAGAGTTCAGACTTCAGATTACTTTATTACAAGAGAGAGAGAGAGAGAGAGTTCAGACTTCAGAATACTTTATTACAAGAGAGAGAGAGAGAGAGAGAGTTCAGACTTCAGATTACTTTATTACAAGAGAGAGAGAGAGAGAGTTCAGACTTCAGAATACTTTATTACAAGAGAGAGAGAGAGAGAGAGAGAGTTCAGACTTCAGATTACTTTATTACAAGAGAGAGAGAGAGAGAGTTCAGACTTCAGATTACTTTATTACAAGAGAGAGAGAGAGAGAGAGAGTTCAGACTTCAGATTACTTTATTACAAGAGAGAGAGAGAGAGAGAGAGTTCAGACTTCAGAATACTTTATTACAAGAGAGAGAGAGAGAGAGTTCAGACTTCAGATTACTTTATTACGAGAGAGAGAGAGAGTTCAGACTTCAGATTACTTTATTACGAGAGAGAGAGAGTTCAGACTTCAGATTACTTTATTACAAGAGAGAGAGAGTTCAGACTTCAGATTACTTTATTACGAGAGAGAGAGAGAGAGAGTTCAGACTTCAGATTACTTTATTACAAGAGAGAGAGAGAGAGAGAGTTCAGATTTCAGAATACTTTATTACGAGAGAGAGAGAGAGGGATAGATAAGAGTTCAGACTTCAGAACGGTTTATTACGAGAGTGAGAGAGAGAGAGAGAGAGAGACAGACAGACAGACAGACAGACAGACAGACAGACAGACAGAGATAGAATTTCATTTCAATTCAGTTCAAACACTTTATGATTCGAAGACAGTAATATTGGGTCCCATTTGGCCTGGTTTGCAGCTGGTCATTCCACGCTACACACGGAATATACGCATAAAAAGGAAAAGAAAGAAAGAAAATGAGTTAAAGATAAACAAATAGAAATAAAATGAATTGTA
>JAPXFY010000021.1:15748692-15751192 GCA_030674185.1 Monoplex corrugatus | reverse complement strand
TAGATTGTAAAGGTTTCAAACTTGCACTGGGTCTTCCAATGCATGCTTCCTGTCTTCGGACATATAATGAAATCAAACTGTTGCCACTTGATGAGCAAAGGAAAGTCGTTTCTACTACATTTTTGTTAAGACACACCACCGTAGAAAACATCTCCGAAACAGAAATTAAACTGAGATCAGATACCGACTTTCCAAAAAGAGCTAAATCAATATCTTCACAGGTCACTCTTGCAACATTCACATCTGACGTCATGAAAGGCTCAGGAATTGATCTACACGTAGATCCTGTATCTATAAGACCTTCCTTTTCGCCAGTACCCAGTTGGGAACTCCAAAGAGCACAATTTGACGTACACCACACTAATTTAAAAAAAGGAGACAACATAAACTTACTGGCAAGTCAGATTAAATGTCATATAGAGGACTTATATTCCGATCATTTGAAAATTTACACTGATGGATCAGTAATTGAAAGAAAAGCAGGCTCAGCATTTTTAATACCTGCTCTCAAAATTGAAAAATCTTTCTACATAGGACTTGATAAATCTGTCTTTACAGCTGAACTCTTTGCAATATTAATGGCTTTAAACTTTATGATAAGTCTTCCTAGGACAATTTTTCAAACACTTTTTTGCGTTGATTCAAAATCAGTACTTCAGGCTCTTGAATTATCAAAATTACAAACAAGATCAGAAATGATTCTGGAAATTAGTCACTTGATTCATAATTTATCTTTAAGAGGCACTGATATTACTTTCTGCTGGATACCTTCTCATAGTTCTTTTCGTTATAATGATAAAGTTGACAGGGCTGCCAAACGGGGAGCTAATAACTCACCAGATTCAAACAATATCCAGCTTTCTCTCTCGTTGCACGAGAATTACACTTTAGTAGACAACTACGTCTGGAAGCAGTTCCAATTAAAACAGAAAAAGTATGATAAATGTCACATGAACTTTGAAGTTAGCAAAATACTTAAGCAGCTTCATGCCAGCAGAATTATACAATCCCTTATGTATAGATGGAAACTTGATGCATTCAAAACAAAATACACCAAGAACATAGTGTGTCTGTGTGGAAAGAAGATAACACATAGTCATATTCTTTCTTGCGTTAAGGTAAAACGACATATTCCAACACTATCTATGAGTACAGTTTCTGATATATTTGCCTCATCATCATTACTGTATGAATTTTTTGTTAGCCTGTCAAAAAGTCCTATAGCGAATTACCTTTAAAATGTTATTTCACTTGTTCACTGTTATGGTTAGTCAATTATTAGTTATATTTTTTCTGCATTTCTTCCAGATATTTATTAATTTTGTTTGTTAGTTTGTTTGTTTAAATCGTTAATTATGGTAACATTATTTGTTAGTTTTACCTTCCCCTCTTCAAAACAGTTGTTTTCTGGATCATCTTTTCTCAAGTTCAAAATTGACAATTTTCAAATATTCTCTTCACTCCTCCTCTATCACCCCCCCCCTTTTTTTGTTGTTGTTGTCTAAAATCACTTTAGTGAATAGACATTAAATCAAAGACCACACCACACAAACACACACACACACAAACCCCACACACACACACACACACACACACACACACACACACACACACACACACACACACACACACACACACACACACACACACACACGTTCTCACTCATTCACACATACACAGTGATTGTTTTCAGAGGGTGCAGGGAGATGAGTTGGTTAAAAAAAGAAGTCCTGTAAGCTGTGAAGAAGATGAAGGGGGGAAAGTTAACGTGATGTTGGCACTGCATATAGTAGTGAACTGGGCTGGTCTTTTTGATTGACCGCTCATGTTCCTGTTGGCTTGGTATGCTTATATACTGTGTGTGTGTGTGTGTGTGTGTGTAAGTGTGTAAGTGTGTGTGTGTGTTTGTGTGTGTGTGTGTGTTTGTCTGTGCGTGTGTGTGTGTGTGTGGTGTGCTGAGTTGTGCTGTGGTGTGGTGATAGTGTGTGTATTTGTGTGTGTGTGTGTGTGGTGTGCTGAGTTGTGCTGTGGTGTGGTGATAGTGTGTGTGTGTGTGTGTGTGTGTGTGTGTGTGTGTGTGTGTGTGTGTGTGTGTTGTCTGTGCGTGTGTGTTGTGTGTGTGTTGTGCTGAGTTGTGCTGTGGTGTGGTGATAGTGTGTGTGTGTGTGTGTGTGTGTGTGTGTGTGTGTGTGTGTGTGTCAGTGAGTGAATGAGTATAAGTATGTGTGTATGAGCGTACGGCGTGTGTGCGAGTGTGTGTGTGTGTGTGTGTGTGTGTGTGTGTATGAATGAGTGAGAGTGTGTGTGTGTGCGCGTGCGTGCGTGCGTGTGTGTGTGTGTGTGTGTAAAAAAGAAAAAATACGTGTGTGTTTGTGCTTGTGTGTGTGTGTATGTGTGTGTGTGTGTGTGTGTGTGTGTGTGTGTGTGTGTAAAAAAGAAAAAGAAAAACAAGCAGGAGCTATAAAAGGAACAGGATGTGGGATAGGTCTTGTCTGAGTCT
>JAPXFY010000021.1:15738692-15743692 GCA_030674185.1 Monoplex corrugatus | reverse complement strand
GTGTGGTGTGTCTGAGTGAGTGGTGTGGTGGTGGTGGCGGTGTGTGTGTGGTGTGTGTTCGTGTGTATCTGTGTATGTTTCATGTACTTTACATATCGACTGATTGATTTATTATATTTTTAAAGCTTGATGTATGTAGTTTCTTCTTTCTTGTTTGGTAGAAACAGTGCGTCCTTCTTGGACATAGCCGGCTGTTTTTGTTTTGTTTTTCTTCTCTCTCTTCTCTCTCTCTCTCTCTCTCTCTCTCTCTCTCTCTCTCTCTCTCCTCTCCCTCCCTCCTCCCCACTATCTCGTTCATATGTAATGGCGCATAAAACAGATGGACGACCACCGACATAATTTTATCAGGCTTTACTTACCTTCATTCTGTCTGTCTTCTGTCTGTCTGTCTGTCTGTCTGTCTCTCACATAATTTTGTCAGGCTTTACTTACCTTCATTCTGTCTGTCTGTCTGTCTGTCTCATAATTTTGTCAGCTTTACTTACCTCATTCTGTCTTCTGTCTGTCTTCTGTCTCTGTCTCCCTTTCTCTCTTTTCTCTCTCTCTCTCACTCTTCACCTCCTTCCTCATGTCACTCTCTCCTCTCTTCACATACTACACACGTACACATTCACTCAATCAAACAACACACACACACACACATACATTCACTGTCACACACACGCACACAATCACTCACACACACACACACACACACACACACACACACACACACACACACACACACACACACACACACACACACAAGACAGCACAGACACACACACACACACACACACACACACACACTCACACTCACACTCACACACACAGAGACAGACACAGAGACAGACACATGCACACACAGCACACACACACACCACCACACACACACACACACACACACACACACACACACACACACACACACACACACACACACACAGAGGGACAATCACCAGCCTGGGAAAAAAATCGATCTGCGATGACAACAAATTATTAAACGCTACGGCAGCCACCCGTCAGAGCATGGTGACTTACTGGGGTGTTTCCACCCTGTCTGCCCCCCCCCCCCTTCCTCTGCTGTTTATGCGTGTAGCGTGCGTCGCTTGCTTGATTGCTTGACTTAGCACTAACGCTCAAAGACCAGACTTTGGCCATATCCAGGTATTGGTTGAAAATGTGTGCTTTATGTAACAAACAGATGGACTCTGTTTTTAGTAACCGCTTGCATTTGAATAATACTTAAAATGAAATGAACTAAACTAAACTAAACTAAACTAAACTAAACTAAACTAAACTAAACTAAACTAAACTAAACTAAACTAAACTAAACTAAACTGAACTAAAATAAACTAATAAAATCAAATCAAAAATAGAATAAAACAAAAAAGTGTCATAAAATGAAATGAAAAATATAATAAAAGTAAAGCAAAATAGAATGAATTAAAATGAAATAAAATAAAATAAAATATAATAAAATGAAATAAAAGATGAAATGAAATAAAATGAAATGAACCAAACTGAAATAAAGTATATAAAATGAAATAAACTAAACTAAACTAAACTAAACTAAACTAAACTAAGATAAAATAAGATAAAATAAAAATAAAAAAAAAAAAAAAAGATAAAATTAAAAAAAATTAAATAAAATAAACAAAATAAAACAAAATAAAATAAAATAAATGAAATAAAATGAAATGAAATGAAATGAAATAAAACAAATAAATAAATTGATAAACAGGTCAGCTCTGGTTTTGCACGTTAATCGATGAGCGTTGATCTGTCAGGAAATCAGTTAAAATAAACGTGTCAGACACGGAAGTCTTGTTCCTTGGCTTAAAATGGTCATGTGCACTTATGTGCTTAAAACCAAGCGCCGTGTGATTTGATTGTTGTTGTTTTTTTCCTTGTCACGACTGAATCTATGCGAAGAAAAGGGAGAATCCTTCCTATAGTTTTAACCCTTTGACTCCCGCACCTTATCCACCGACATCCTGCACTGTCAACCATGGTAGCAATGCGAAATCTTAACCCTTTGACTACCGCACCCTATCCACCAACATCCTGCACTGTCAACCATGGTAGCAATGCGAAATCTTAACCCTTTGACTACCGCACCCTATCCACCAACATCCTGCACTGTCAACCATGGTAGCAATGCGAAATCTTAACCCTTTGACTACCGCACCCTGTCCACCAACATCCTGCTTTGTTAACCATGGTAGCAATGCAAAAACTTAACCCTTTGACTCCCACACCCCCTACCCATCGACGTCCTGCTTTGTCAACCGTGGTAGCAATGCAAAAACTTTTAACCCTTTGATTCCTTCACTAAGTCCACCAGCCCTGTAGTTTTAACCCTTTGACTCCCGCACCATACCCACCGACATCCTACTTTTTCAACCATGGTAGCAATGCAAAAGCTTAACCCTTTGATTCTCTCACCCTATCCACCAGCTTCCTTCAGGAAACTGGTGGATAGATGAGGGAATCAAAGGGTCGAGTTTTTGCAATTGGTGGTCATGGTGCGGGAGTCAAAAGGTTTTAAACTGACATCAAAACTTTTCACATCCAGACCGCTTTGAGAATCTTCCTCCTACAGTTGTCCCCCATGCAGTAATAGAAAGAAGACCATGCATGCTTAGCAGATGCAGGTTTGTCTCCCTTTTCCTTCTGCCAACACCACAAGAGGACGAATCCTTAACCCTTTGCTCCCGCACCCTGTCCACCAGCGTCCTGCATTGTCAACCATGCTGACAAAGCAAAAACTTAACCCTCTAACTCCCTCATCCTATCCACCAGCTTCCTGGGTTAAGTTTTTGCAGTTGGTGCGGGAGTCAAGGGGTTAAATTGACATCAAACCTTTTCACATCCATACCGCCTTGACAGTCTTCCTCCTACAGTATTTTTCCCCATGCAGTAATAGAAAGCAGGTCATGCATGCTTAGCAGGTACAGGTGTGTCAGTCTTTTTCTTCTGCCAACACTACAGGAGGACGAATCCTTAAACTGACATCAAACCTTTTCACATCCATACCATCTTTACAATCTTCCTCTTACAGTATTTTTCCCATGCAGTAATAAAAAGAACGTCATGCATGCTTAGCAGATGCAGGTGTGTCTGTGTTTTCCCTCTGCCAGTACTACAGGAGGACGAACCCTTAAGACCAGAAACAGATGTGAAGAGGATTCAGCGAAGATCCAACACAGCCAACGAGCCACCGAAACCATAACTACTCTTTTGTAGACACAACGAGGTGTGAGACCAGCGCTGAGAGGGAAACACACAAAGCAGTTCTATCAGAGAAGAAAACGCGAAGAAAATAAGGAGAAAACCGTGTGGAGACAAACGTTACTGATAGGGAGAGAAGGAGGGAGGTTGAGAGTGAGGGGGCGGGAGAAAGAGAGAGAGAAAGAGAGTGAGAGAGAGAAAGAGACAGACAGAGATAGTGAGGGCGAGAGAGGACACAGAGAGAGAGAGATACAGAGAGAGAAAAAGAAAGAGACAGAGGGAGACAGAGAGAGGAAGAGAACAGGAGAGAGAGAGAGAGAGAAAAGAGAGACAGAGACACACACACACACACACACACACACACACACACACACACACCACAGAGAGAGAGAGAGAAACATAGTGACAGAGAGAGAGAGAAGGACAGGAGAGCAGGAGAGACAGAGAGAGAGGGAGACAGAGAGAGAGACAGAGAAAGAGAGAGAGAGACACACACACACACACAGAAACATAGTGACAGAGAGAGAGAGAGAGAGAAAAAGACAGAGAGATCCAGAGAGGGAAAGAGAGAGAGAGACAGACAAGACAGACAGAGACGCAACTATCACCCCCACTACCATTGAACATCTTAAAACCATTGAACTGAATTGATCAAATTAATCAAGCATGTCTAAATGCGTTTCGTTACACACGCACATGCAGGCAAATATGCGTGCACGCATACACATATTATACAGAACTCACTCCTATATAATCACTACGCTTGTATGCTTCAGACTGTGTCTTGAATCAGAAATGTGATTGATTGCCGGGGCTTCTCCTTAGCTTATATGCGCGAATGCATTGATATATGTGTATTGAATTTTCTTTTCTTTTTTTTTTTTTCTTGTTGAAGTTATGTACGATTTGAAGCGGTTATAGTCCTGATATGGCCTACGCAGTCGGCTGGGCTTTTAAAAACAATAACAACAAGTGCAACGAGCATTCTCTGACATGTATGTTTGCAATACCTGATAATAATAATAGTAATAATAATAATGATAGTAATGATAATGGTAACAATAATAATAGTAATGATAATATACTATGTATACAATAACAATAACAATACTAATACATTATCATTATTATTATTATTATTACTATTAGGTATCGCAAACATACAATTGATACATGTCAGAGAATGCTCGCTGCACTTTACAAACAGCATACACATTGCTATCTGAATACATTAATGCAATACAGTGGTAATAGTATTGGTAATAATAATGATAATAACAATAATACTAATATTATTATTATTGTTATTATTATTGTTGTTATCATCATCATTATTATTATTATTATTATATTATTATCATATTCATCATCATCATCATCATCATCATCATCATTACCGGATTCCACCCTGGCGTGCGTACGGTATAGCTTTCAGGATGTCCCTGCTAGCACACCTGCTGGCTTACTTGCCTTCATCCTGAAGCTACCCGTTCTCATCTTTCCCTGCCTACCTGTAATCATTGATTGGAAGTCGCTGGTGTCGGTAACGGCAGCTCAGCAACTTGCCGCACAGAAAACATCTAACTTTAACCCTTTGACTCCCGCTGCCTGTCCACCAGCATCCTGCATGCATTGTCAACCATGCTAGCAAAGCAGAACCTTAACCTTTCGACTCCCTCACCCTGTCTACCAGCATCCTGCATGCTTTGTCAACCATGCTAGAAAAGCAGAAACTTAACCTTTCGACACCCTCACCCTGTCCACCAGCATCCTGCATGTATTGTCAA
>JAPXFY010000021.1:15711192-15733692 GCA_030674185.1 Monoplex corrugatus | reverse complement strand
TAGGAGGGGATGGGGTAGTGGTGGTGGTGGAAAGGGAATCGATGAAGAGGAAGTTACGGCCTTGATACACTCGTCACGAGTCGTCATAACTGAGAGTGGTTATGATCGTGTTTACAGCATCTGGATTTAATTTTTATTCTCTTACCGTCAGCGTGTGTTTCTGTTTTGATGGTTCCCTTTTTTGGGTGGTTGTAAATGTTGAAGAACAAAAAGGTTAACATGTATGGTATCTTAATAAAGAAAGGGGGAAGGTGAGAGAGAGAGAGTGTGTGTGTGAGAGAGAGAGAGAGAGAGAGAGAGAGAAGAGAGAGAGTAGAGATCTGCTAATGTGTGTGCATAACACATGCATTTGTATGCATGTGTGCTCATAAAAAAGCTGAAAACTAAACTTGTCGATTGCACCCAAATGATAAAAGCTTTCTGATACCTGAATTTTCTCTATGCTTGCCTCCAAAACAACCCCAAAGTACCATTGAACCAAACACACTTTGGATCTGTTCCACATCAATGGGTATGCACCCAGAGCAATAAAGCATATGTTGGCCAACACATCTGCTAATAGTCTCCGTGCCGTGAAACAGGAGGCCATGCACTGGACCTAGTCTCTTTTTCACAGGGAGAAACTGTGTTGGGGGGGGGGGGGGGGGAGGAGGTCATTTGAGGGAAGGAGATTTCGGGCATTGATAGACAAGTAATGCAAGCGAGAGTGGAATTGGTTTTGTTTGTTTCGTTCGTGATATGCACTTGTGATTCCTGGGTTCTCTCTCCACCACCACCCCCTCATCCACCATTACCATGTGTTTCAGTATTGATATTTTCCTGTTTTTTTTTAGGGAAAGGGAAACAATTGATAGAACACCATCAAAACTAATCGTCAGTATATCAGTTCCAGTAAACCAAAAAACCCCCAGTTATCTCCACCTTACTGAGATCCCCCCGTGGGGATGCCGGGGGCTCTTTCAGTGTAAATAGTATCCTCACCTTACGGAAATTCTGTGCTACAAATTTCCTCTTTTCTGTCATCTCTTTGTTTCTGCCTTGTTCCTTTGCTTTCTGTCGTTTCTTCCTATTATTTTCTGCCTTGCTGGTCCATTGACCCGTGTGTGTTACATAAAGTCTTACATACTTCTTCTTGGGATTGATAATTGAGTACACGTATTAAGTGCATTTTTGGCTCTAGAGAGGTGAGATATGCGGAAGCAAGTTTAGGTAATTTATGGCTGTTTTTATACATGTTTTAGTGTCCTTAGATATGCTTAAATTTGTGTTCATGTGTGTTTTTCAAATCCCCATGTGCGATGAATAGGATGGAGTGATCAACACCTTAGGTATGTCCTTAGATTATGTGTGCAAATGCATTGATATGTGTGCTTAATTTTCATTTTTTTTATTTCATTTATTTATTTATTTATTTATTTATTTATTTTTGTCCTTTGAAGTTTTATATGTTTCGAACTTATAGCCTGATATGGCTTTACGCGGTAGGTGGGCTTTAAACAACAATAACAGTAACAACAACCTTATTGCGACGTGCCTGCAAAACATCCCCAAATGATCTGTGACAGCTGAGGCACGGTGACCTTATTCCACATCAGAGCACGTGCAACCAGATCAGTTAATTGAATTTGCCACAACCAATCGAGTTCTCCAATGCCGTAATTAAACGACTATATATACCGTGCCCGCAGTGATTGGATTGTATGTCTTATTTCACAATGAGGAAATGTGTTGGGGAGAATGGATAGGAGAGGGTGGAGAGCAGGCTCTTGAGATAGATGTACTTATATAACTAACACAAGCAATTGGAGTTGTTTGTGTTCGAGCTATACAGTTAGTATTTTGCGAAATGATCAAGTTGTTTGTAGTTCGCAGCATCCAGTTGTGATTTTTGGTTTTTTCAGACCCATGATCGTAGATCGTAATGTATTTCAGCATCGATGTTTTCCTTTCATTAGGAGTTATCAGGAGTTGGAAAGGTGGAAAATCAAAATGTAGTGTACAGAAGTGAGAATGCCTCAAACTATACTATTCTGGAATCATATTTAGTTAAATTTTGTACCATTCACAACTTCTGCTTGACTAACACTTCTGCTGTATCATTACTACTGCTAGACTGAAGATTCCCAGCATATCACTACTACTGTGCTAAACTTGCATTTCTACCACATACTACTAGTGCTAGACTTGACATTTCTTCCATATATTTCAACTGTTAGACTCGACATTTCAGCCACATCACTACTACTGCTTGCTTTTAACGTGATGTTAACCCTGATATGGCTTTAGTAGTCGGCTGGGCTGTGAGCATTATGAATCTGAACCAGAGTAGCATTTCTACTATATCGCTACTATTGCTAGACTGAACATTTCTACTGTATCAATACTAGTGCTAGACTTAACATTTCTACCATATCACTATAGTGCTAGACTTAAACGTTTCAACCATATCACTACTAGTGCTAGACTTAACATTTATATCATATCACTACTAGTGTTTGACTTAACATTTCTATCATATCACTACTAGCTGGAACTTAACATTTATATCATATCACTACTAGTGCTAGACTTAACATTTATATCATATCACTACTACTGGAATTAACATTTCCACCATATCACTACTACTGTTAGACAATTCCAAAACAACTCATGGCAACAGGGACACGTTGACCTTGTTCCTTATCGGTATGTCTGCAGCCAGATCAGTAAAACAATGGTAATGCCTGCCACAGCCAGTGCATTCTGCAATTATCTGCATCTGCAATATTATTAAAACAGGATGTTAGGGCAAGTGGGCCATGGATCTTGTGTCATTTCACGGGGAAGAACGATGTTGGTGAGGAAGGTGGTGGGAGGTGGGTGGTAGGAGATAGAGATAAGGAGCTTGTATGGGTATTGATAGACTTGTGATGTATCCGTGCAAGCGAGACTGGAATAAGTTGTTTGCAGACGTAGTTGTGTTCCTTTTTTCTCTTTCTCCCTCTGTGATTTGATATTTGGTATTTTACAGACGAAGATATATCTGTATGGCTATTTTCTTTTTTTAGAAGAGAAATTTCAAGAAGAGCAAACAGCTAATGTTTAAAATTGTGAAAGTTTGAAGATCCTCAAAAACTACGTCAGATATTATTGATTCCAAGAGAAAAAAATTAAAAGGAAAAAAGGGTGAGGGAGGGGAGGAAGTTGAAAAGCATATTTATTGCCATTTTTGCAAATTTATTTCCAAAACAACCCCAGACAGCCATTGGAATAAAAACGCCAGTTTCACATCGATGCTCGTACAATCAGAACGGTAAAGCATTCCATGATCGCCACAGCTGTTGTAAAAGAGATTCCCCACGTTCATGGATCTTGTCTCATTTCACGCCTTGTCTTCACTTTTTCTCTGGACTTGCCTCCAAAACAACTCAGAAAGACCAGTCACAGCAGGTGCCCATTGATTTTGTTCCACATCGGTACACGCGCAGCCAGAAGACCTGAAAAAACAATTCAGAAACCTTAAAGCACGCCAAGATTGCTACAACCAATAAATTTTCTCCAGTCCTGTAATTAAACGCAGGATGTCGTGCGGAGAGAGGTATAGATTTGTGTCTCACTTCACAGGGAGGAACCGTTCTAGGAGAGCCTGGTAAGGGGTGGGGGGGGGGGGGGGGGAGGGAGAAGAAATTATGGGCATTGTTAAAAGACTTGTAACGAGTCCCTGGATGCTAGACTAGAATGATTGTTTTTGTGCTTGTGGCATCCAGTTGTGGTTCCTGTTGTTTTCTTTCCGTAGTGTTTTTGGTATTGATATTTTCCCTTCTTGTCGGAAGAGAAAGGGTATATGACAAACGGGTTATGTATCGAATTTTACATTGCTTCTCCTTCCCGTTAATACAGATATTACCAGCTCCACGAAACTGAGAAATTTCTCTGATTATTGTTATTGTTATTTTTGTTTAAAGCCCAGCCAACTGCGCAGAGCCATGTCAGGGCTATGACCATTTCAACACACACACAATACTTCAACAGGGGAAAAAAGGAAAAGAAAATTGAGTACATATATCAACGCATTCGCGCACATAATCTAAGGAGATGCCCCTGGCGTTGACCATTGCGTCCAATTTATTATCACACAAGGGATTAAAAAAAAACATACCTGAATGCAAATTTGAACATAACTAAGGAATATAGAAAATATATATGAAAACAGGCCTGATTTACCTAATCAGCTAGAAATGCCTCAAAAACAGTTCAAAACAAAATTCAAGTGACATGTAAATGCACGGTCACATTTTTTTTTAACATTGTTGCACACACACGGCCAGATCAAAGGAAACGGCGAGATAGCGTGTATGATGGCTGCCATAGCCAGTGAAATTGTCCAGTGCTATAAAGCAATATGTCACACTAAATAGATGTTGTCTCATTTCACAGGGAGGAAACTGTGTTGCAGGGGAGGTAATAAAAGGTGGGGGGGAAGAGGAGGTTATGAACATTATTCGATCCGTAATGAGTGCATGCAAACTAGGCCAGAACGATCGCTGATTTTGTGTGCGTTTGAAGCATCCGCTTGTGTGTCTGGATGTGTGTTAGTATTGCATTAGTGGCTGTTTGTTTGTTTGTTATTGTCTTTGTTTGTCTTTGTTGTCTTGTTTTTGTTATTGTCTTGTCTTGTTATGTCTTTGTTATGTCTTGTTTTGTCTTTGTTGTTGTCTTTGTTTTTGCTTTGTTATTGTCTTTGTTTTCTTTGTTATTGTCTTTGTTGTTCTTGTTGTGTAAAGTGCAACGACCATGTTATGGCATGGACTGTTTGCACTGTACAAGTTAACTTTTGTATTGTTTTTATTATTATTCTTATTTTCACCCTCTGCCGTCACCATACGTTTGTGTATCAATATTTTTCTGTCGTGAGAGGAAGGGAATGTTAGGGGGAGTAAAAAGCTGATAATAATAAAAAAAAAAAGGTCTAGAAGTTTCGACACAATTAAATCTAGTCCACAATCTGTCGATTCCTCCAAAACGAAAAAAAAAAAAAAAAAAACACAAAAACCCGACAATAACAACAACGACCAAAAACACCCCTTTATTTCCACTTTGCTCTGGAATTGCCTCCAGAACAATGCAGAACGACCTTGACATTGTTCCACTTGACGTTCAGGCCCCCAAGAATCTTAAAGTCACACCCTGGTTGCTACATAATACAAACAATACAATTCTTCAGTGCTATCATAAAAAAACAGGATATCACTACAAGAGGACTATGGATTGTGCGTCTCATTTCAGAACCGTTGACTCCGCTTCCTATCCACCAACTGCAAAAACTTAACCCTTTGACTCCCTCGCCTATCCACGCTTCTGCAGGAAGCTGGTGGATAGGGCGAGGAAGTCAAAGGGTTAAGTTTTTGCTTTGCTAGCATGGTTGACAATGCAGGATGCTGGTGCATCAGTGTGCGGGAGTCAAAGGGTTAAGGAGGAAGGCTGTTCAGGGAAGCTGGTAGAGGTTAGGGGGTGGAGAGGAAATTACCGACGTTGATGGGCTCGTGATGACTACATGCAAGCGAGACTGGAATCATTGTTTCTCTGTGTTTGTGGCATCTGGTTGTGATTCCTGTTCTCCCCCCCCCCACCCCCCATCCCCACCCCAGCACCGCCAGCATGTCTTTCAGTCTTGTTGTTTCCCTTTCCTAAGGGAGGAAGTGGAAGTGTGGAAAACCACACAACCGATATATCATACGAGCTTGAACACCATCAAAACCAGTCTAGTTTGTCAGCTCCACCAAACTGAAAGCAACCTTATTAAACATTGCCACCCCCGTGGGGTATGCGGGGGCTTTTCAGTATAAATAGTATCCCACCTTCTGGAAGTTCTGTGCTAGAAATTTCCTCTTTTCTGTCACTCTTTTTGTTTCTGCCTTGTTCCGTTGCTTTCTGTTATTTTTTCCTATCATTTTCTGTCTTGCTGGTCCATTCACCTGTATGTTTTCAATAAAGTCTTACGTACTTTCTCTGAGGATTGGTAATTGGTTCCATGTATTAAGTGCATTTTTGGCTCTAGGGATATGAGATTTGCGGAAGGAAATTTAGGTAATATAGGCCCGTTTCTGTATATGTTTTCGTGTCCTAGGTTTGCTTATATTTGTGTTCAGATTTGTTTTTTTAAATCCTCTCTTTGATAGATTGGACGGAGTTGTCAACGTTAGTTAGGGGCGTCTCCTTAGATTATCTGCGTGAATGCATTGATATGTGTACTTACTTTCCTTTTCCTTGTTTTTTTTTTTCCTGTTGAAGTTTTGTATATGTTTTGAAATGGTTATAGTCCGATATGGCTCTACGCAGTCGGCTGGGCTTCAAACAAAAATAACAATGACAACTGAACATTGTCACTTTCTATTGACGTGTTTCGCAAAACAAGTCAAAACGACCAATGTCTGCAGGCGCATGTTGACTGCATGCCCAGGCCAGTAAAGCGTACCATTGCCACACAAGCGACACAGTTCGACAGTGGGTCTTGTCTCATTTCACAGGGAGCAACTGTGATGGGGATAGGAAGTGGAGGTGAGGACAGGGGCATTGACAGACACGTAACGAGTCCATGCAAGCAAGACTGGAATTATCGTTTTTGTTCGTGGCATCAAGTTGTTTCCTGTTTTTTTTTCCCCCGTCCTCATTACTGTGTTGTGGTATTGATGTCTCCCCCCCCTCCCCCTCGTATTTTTTCTTTTAACTCTTTGACTCCCGCACGCTGTCCACCAACATCCGCATTGTCAACCATGCTAACAAAGCAAAAAGTCACCTTAAGCACCAGCTTCCTGCAGGGTGAGGGAGACAAAGGGTTAAGTTTTTGCAGTTGTGGATAGGGTGCAGGAGTCAAAAGGTTAAAGGATTACAGAGGGTGTCAGAGCTAACAGCTAACGTATGAATGTGAATACCCTAACAGTTTAATTCAGCCATCATGTGCTGGTTTTTCAAACTTGAAAAAAAAACAAACAAAACAACAAAAACTTGGTAATATGTCTGCTTAGTTTTGCCTCCGAAACAACCCTGTAAAGTGTCCTTTTTCCTAAGACTTGCCTTCAAAACAGCTAAGTTCACTTTCTTTACACTTGCCTTCAACACTACCTATAATATGTCCATTTTCTTTAGACAGTAAATGCACGTTCGAAATATATTGTGTAGTATGTTCCACTTTCTTTAAGATTTAACTTCAGAATGATTGGTAAACCATGTCTCATTTTTAAGCTGCCGTAGCACAACTCTGTAATATATCCACTGTCTTCAGATTTACCTCCGAAACACTCTGTAATATGTCCCATGTCTTCAGATTTACCTCCGAAACAGCTCTGTAATATATCCACTGTCTTTAGATTTACCTCCGAAAACAGCTCTGTAATATGTCCCATGTCTTCAGATTTACCTCCGAAACAGCTCTGTAATATGTCCACTGTCTTCAGAATTGCCTTCAAAATAATTGTGAAGTATGTCCATTTTCTTGACATGCCTTCAAAACAACTCTGTAATATGTCCCTTGTCTTCAGAATTGCCTTCAAAATAATTGTAAAGTATGTCCATTTTCCTCAGACATGCCTTCAAAACAACTATGTGATATGTCCACTTTCTTCAGACTTGCCTTCTAAACAATTCTGCAGTGTGTCCCCCTTTCTTCAGTCTTGCCTTCAAAACAACTCTGTGATGTGTCCACCTTCTTCAGTCTTGCCTTAGGTTTGTGTTCTTGTTGAAGTATTGTTTACGTCTTGAAACGGCCATAGATCTGACATGGCTCTATACAGTCGGCTTTAATTAATCAACAGTAACAATAACAATGTGTCCACTTTCTTCAGGCTTGCCTCCACAACAACTCCGAACGAGCATTCGTAGCAGACATGTCTTGACCTCCTTTCACATTGATGCCTCTGTGGCCCACGCTGTGTAACGTACTGTGGCTGTGCTGCCAGTAAAATGTCCAGTTCTATAAAGCAGTGTTATGAATAGTGTCTGTCATTTACAGGAAGATATTGAGAGAGAGAGAGAGAAGAGAGAGAGAGAGAAGAGAGAGAGAGAGAGAGAGGAGAGAGAGAGGGGGTGTTTATAGCAGTGAGAGGGTAGGAAATAGGTTACAGGCATTGATAAATTTGTAAGGACCATATGCAGGCAAGACAGACATTGATCAGTTTTGTTTTTGGCAGCGTCTGGTTACGATTCCTGTTATTTTCTCCTGCGATCAGGACTGTTTCAGTAGTATTTCCCTTTGTATACATATAGATGTGTGTGTGTGTGTGTGTGTTGTCTGTCTGTCTGTCTGTTGTCTGTCTGTCTGTCTGTCTGTCTGTCTGTCTGTCGTCATCCATCCATCCATCTACATGGATTAGAATGGTAGTAGACCACATACGTAAATACATAAAGTTTGAACACCGCTTAAAACTAAGAAAACTAAGCCTGGTTCAACTTTAATACCTCCTTCATACGAAAAATATTTCTTTGATATCTGCATTATCTGAAACTTTGATTTCAAAACAGCTCAGACGACCATTCGCAGGAGACACACATCTAGTTCCATTTCTGTCGTATTCATTAAAACAGAAGCCTCAACCACACCATGGTTGCCACAGTCAATAAAAAAAAGTTCCAATACCGTTATTAATGATTCCCGCACCCTGTCCATCAACTGCAAAAACTTAACCCTTTGACTCCTCACCCTATCCACCAGCTTCCTGATAGGGTGAGGGAGTCAAAGAGTTAAGTTTTTGCTTTGCTAGCATGGTTGACAATGCAGGATGCTGATGAACAGGGTGCGGGAGTCAAAGGGTTAAACAGGATGTCGAGCCAGCACTATGGATGGGTTGTCCTATTTCACGGAAGGAACTCGTGTGTGTCGTTGGAGGGGGGGGGGGGAGGGAGGAGAGAGGATACGAGGTGGAGGGAGGAGAGGAGATTGCTGGGGCATTGACACACTCGTAATGCTTCCTTGCAGCAAGACTGGAATGATCGTGTTTGTGTTTGTGGCATCCGGTTGTGATTATTGTTTCCCCTTAACCGTCTGCATGTGATCCAATATGGACATGTGTCTTTATTGAATCTTGAAGGGGAAGGTGGATGGACAAACGTATAGAAGGGTTACGTTGAAAAAAAAAAAGTGAATAATGGCAGAAGACATCAGTATTAAAACAGCCCTTATTTCCTGTTACACAAATATTGGAACTTTATCATCAAAGCAAATCAAGAATTTATCGATTCCACCAAATCGAAGAGAGAGAGAGAGAGAGAGAGAGAGAGAGAGAGAGAGTGTGTGTGTGGTGGTGTGTGTGTGTGTGTGTGTGTGTGTGTGTGTGTGTGTGTGTGTGGTGTGGTTGAGAGAGAGAGAGAGAGACTTCAGAAATTTTTATTCAAGAAAGACCATACCGCCTACTGAAGGGATGCTTATAAGTACAATAAAATAATCAGATATCATATCATAGGATTAACAGTCAACAACAAAATAAACTTATATTACGATAAAGCAAGAGAGAGAGAGAGTGATATAGAATGCGCGCGCGCGCGCGCGCGTGTGAGTGTGAGAGAGAGAGAGAGAGAGCTTCCATTTTTTCAAGACTAGCCTTCAGAGCGGATCAAAACGATCTTGATTTCATTCCACTTTATGTTCATGCAGTCAGGAAACTCAAATCACAACCTGGTTGCTGCAGGCAGTAAATTTTCAGTGCAGTGAATGAAAATAGGATGTCACGCCAAGAAGGTTTGGGGTTGTGCGTTGCGTTCTTGGGGAAAAGGAATCTGTTCACAGCAAGAACAAGAACACATTTATATTTTCGAGGCAGTGGTTTAACCACTTTAATGCTGTTTTACATCCAGCCGAGGGCTCTTTCAACTTAAATGATATCCCACCTTCTGTAAATTCTGTGCTGGAAATTTCCTCTTTTCTGTCAGTCTTTTTGTTTTTTCTTCCTCCTTTACTTTCTGTCATTATTTCCAATCATTTTCTGCCATGCCGGTCCATTCACCTGTATGTGTTCGAGTAAGTCTTACGTATTTTTTTTAGGATTGATTAAGTGCATTTTTGGCTCTAGGGAGGTGAGACATGCAGAAGCAATTTTAGGTAATTTATGCCCGTTTTTGTATATGTTTTGGCGTCCTTAGGTATGCTTAAATTTGTTTTCAGGTGTGTTTTTTAAATTCCCTGTGTGACAAATTGGACGGATTGGTCAACGCCGGAGGCAAGTTTTTAGATTATGTGCGGGAATGCATTGATATGTATACTTTCTTTTCTTTTCTTTTCTTTTTTTTTCCTGTTGAAATTTTGTATGTTTTGAAGCGGCTGTAGCAGTCAGCTGGGCTTTAAACAGTAATAACAATAGCAATAACAATTTCATTGTAGTACTTATGTGTCAAGTGCTTGATTAGTTTAAAGAGAAAAAGAGATGGGATTTAGCGAATGCACGCTTTTAATTCCCTGAGTGGATAGACGGAGGTATTTTGTAGCGTTCCACCAGGTCCATGTTCAAATGGCCAGAATCCTGAAGCACATGGCGACTACCACTATCAGTCATTCTCTCCGATGCTGTCATTAAAAACAGGATGTCGTGCCAAGATTGCTATGGATTATCTCATTCCATAGGCAGTAACTCCATTGGGGAGAACCTGTAAGGCTGTATGTGTGTGTTGTGTGTGTGGGGGGGGGGGGTGAGATGGAGCGAGGGGTGGCAGTTTACGGACGTTGATAGAACAGACTCGTAATGAGTTCCATGCAAGACTGGAACGATCGTTTTAGTGTTTGCGGCATTCAGTTGTGATTCCCATCCCCCCCCCCCCCCCCCCCCCCCCTTCGCCTTCCATCATCATCATGATGTGTTTCTGTATCGATGTTTTTCCTCTCTGGAAGTAAGGGAAGGTAGAAAAGCGAAAAGTTATGTATGTGTATGGGTGTGTGTCAAAGAACAAGAAAGCTAATACATGAATGCATATGTTTGATATATTATATATTATATATATATATATATATATATATATATATATATATATAAGAGAGAGAGAGAGGAGAGAGAGAGAGAGAGAGAGAGAGATACACCCGCATATCTCTCTCTCTCTCTATATATATATATAATTATATATATATATATATGTGAGTGTGTGTGTGTGGTGTGTGTGTGTGTGTGTGTGTGTGTGTGTGTGTGTGTGTGTGTGTGTGTGTGTGTGTTTTACTTACTTGTATGGTGTTTTACTACGCAAGCGTTCAGAAAGAACTCAACACGACTATTTGAAAACAAAACAAAAGAAAAAACAAGAAGAAAACCTCACATCTACTGTGTTCCACTTCAGTGTGCACACATCATGCACGCGTTCCATTGCGACGGTCCTTAAAAAAGTAGAAAGTTTGAAGTAACAGCAAATGAGTATTACAATGTAAACGCTTCCACATCAAATTACCGTGTGGCCAGAGCCTTCCAGCATGAGAAATTATCCTGACAACCGTGTTGATACAACATGTGGCCAGAACCTTCATGGCTCCGTTAGACCCACATCAATGCACAGTATGGCCAGAACCTTAAAGCATATAGTGACCACCACATCAGTACACAGTGTGGCCAGAACCTTAAAGCATATAGTTACCACCACATCAATGCACAATGTGGCCAGAGCCTTAAACCATATAGTGACCACCACATCAATACACAGTGTGGCCAGAACCTTAAAGCATATAGTTACCAGCACATCAATACACAGTGTGGCCAGAACCTTAAAGCATATAGTGACCACCACATCAATGCACAATGTGGCAGAACCTTAAAGCATATAGTTACCACCACATCAATACACAATGTGGCCAGAACTTTAAAGCATATAGTGACCACACATCAATACACAATGTGGCCAGAACCTTAAAACATATAGTGACCACACATCAGCACATCAGTACACAATGTGGCCAGAACCTTAAAGCATATAGTGACCACCACATCAATACACAGTGTGGCCAGAATCTTAAAGCATATAGTGACCACCACATCAATACACAATGTGGCCAGAACCTTAAAGCATATAGTGACCACCACATCAATACACAATGTGGCCAGAACCCTAAAGCATATAGTGACCACCACATCAATACACAATGTAGCCAGAATCTTAAAGCATATAGTGACCACCACATCAATACACAATGTAGCCAGAACCTTAAAGCATATAGTGACCACCACATCAATACACAATGTGGCCAGAATCTAAAAGCATACCGTTAGCCCCACAATGTAACCAAAGCCTTAAAGCATACCGTTAGCCCCACAAATGTAGCCAAAACCTTAAAGCATACCGTTAACCAACAATGTAGCCAAAACCTTAAAGCATACCGTTAGCCCGCACAGTGTAGCCAAAACCTTAAAGCATACCGTTAGCCCCACAATGTGTACCCAAAGCCTTAAAGCATTCCGTTAGCCCCACAATGTGTAACCAAAGCCTTAAAGCATACCGTTAGCCCCACAATGTGTAACCAAAACCTTAAAGCATACCGTTAGCCCCACAATGTGTAACCAAAGACTTAAAGCTACCGTTAGCCCCACAATGTGTAACCAAAACCTTAAAGCATACCGTTAGCCCCACAATTGTACCAAAACCTTAAAGCATACGTTAGCCCCACAATGTGTAACCAAAACCTTAAAGCATACCGTTAGCCCCACAATGTATCCAAAACCTTAAAGCGTACCGTTAGCCCCACAATGTAGCCAAACCTTAAAGCATACCGTAGACCCACAATGTATCCAAAACCTTAAAGCATACCTTAGCCCCACACTGTAACCAAAACCTTAAAGCATACCGTTAGCCCCACAATGTAACCAAAACCTTAAAGCATACCGTTAGTCCCACAATGTAACCAAAACATTAAAGCATACCGTTAGACCCACAATGTAACCAAAACCTTAAAGCATACCGTTAGCCCCACAATGTGTAACCAAAACCTTAAAGCATACCGTTAGCCCCACAATGTGTAACCAAAACCTTAAAGCATACCGTTAGCCCCACAATGTGTAACCAAAACCTTAAAGCATACCGTTAGCCCCACAATGTGTAACCAAAACCTTAAAGCATACCGTTAGCCCCACAATGTGTAACCAAAACCTTAAAGCATACCGTTAGCCCCACAATGTGTAACCAAAACCTTAAAGCATACCGTTAGCCCCACAATGTGTAACCAAAACCTTAAAGCATACCGTTAGCCCCACAATGTGTAACCAAAACCTTAAAGCATACCGTTAGCCCCACAATGTGTAACCAAAACCTTAAAGCATACCGTTAGCCCCACAATGTAACCAAAACCTTAAAGCATACCGTTAGCCCACAATGTGTAACCAAAGCCTTAAAGCATACCGTTAGCCCCACAATGTAACCAAAACCTTAAGCATTCCGTTAGCCCCACAATGTGTAACCAAAACCTTAAAGCATACCGTTAGCCCCACAATGTAACCAAAACCTTAAAGCATACCGTTAGCCCCACAATGTGTAACCAAAACCTTAAAGCATACCGTTAGCCCCACAATGTGTAACCAAAACCTTAAAGCATACCGTTAGCCCCACAATGTAACCAAAACCTTAAAGCATACCGTTAGCCCCACAATGTAACCAAAACCTTAAAGCATACCGTTAGACCCACAATGTAACCAAAACCTTAAAACATACGGTTAGATCAACAATGTAGCCAAAAACCTTAAAGCATACCCGTTAGACCCACAATGTAACCAAAACCTTGAAGCATACCGTTATCCCCACAATGTAGCCAAAACCTTAAAGCATATGGTTAGCCCACACTGTAACCAAAACCTTAAATCATACCGTTAGCCCCTCAATGTGTAACCAAAACATTAAAGCATACCGTTGGCCCCACAATGTGTAACCAAAACATTAAAGCATACCGTTAGCCCCACACTGTAACCAAAACATTAAAGCATACCGTTAGCCCCACACTGTAACCGAAACATTAAAGCATACCGTTAGCCCCACACTGTAACCAAAACATTAAAGCATACCGTTAGCCCCACAATGTGTAACCAAAACATTAAAGCATACCGTTAGCCCCACAATGTGTAACCAAAACATTAAAGCATACCGTTAGCCCCACACTGTAACCAAAACATTAAAGCATACCGTTAGCCCCACACTGTAACCAAAACATTAAAGCATACCGTTAGACCCACAATGTGTAACCAAAACATTAAAGCATACCGTTAGCCCCACAATGTGTAACCAAAACATTAAAGCATACCGTTAGCCCCACAATGTAACCAAAACATTAAAGCATACCGTTAGCCCCACAATGTGTAACCAAAACATTAAAGCATACCGTTAGTCCCCACAAGTGTAACCAAAACATTAAAGCATACCGTTAGTCCCACAGGTGTAACCAAAACATTAAAGCATACCGTTAGTCCCACAGTGTAACCAAAACATTAAAGCATGCCGTTAGTCCCACAATGTTAACCAAAACATTAAAGCATACCGTTAGTCCCACAATGTGTAACCAAAACATTAAAGCATACCGTTAGTCCCACAATGTAACCAAAACATTAAAAGCATACCGTTAGCCCCACAATGTTAACCAAAACCTTAAAGCATACCGTTAGCCCCACACTGTATCCAAAACATTAAAGCATACCGTTAGTCCCCACAATGGTAACCAAAACATTAAAGACATACCGTTAGTCCCCACAGTGTTAACCAAAACCTTAAAGCATACCGTTAGCCCCACAATGTGTAACCAAAACTTAAAGCATACCGTTAGCCCCACAATGTGTAACCAAAACTTAAAGCATACCGTTAGCCCCACAGTGTAGCCAAAGTCTTAAAATATACCGTTAGACCCACAATGTAGCCAAAGTCGTAAAGCATACCGTTAGCCCCACAATGTACCAAAACCTTAAAGCATAGCGTTAGATCCACAATATACCAAAAACCTTAAAGCATACCCGTTAGCCCCACATGTAGCCAAAAACCTTAAAGCATACCGTTAGACCCACAATGTAGCCAAAAACCTTAAAGCATACCGTTAGACCCACAATGTAGCCAAAAACCTTAAAGTATACCCGTTAGACCCACAATGTAAGCCAAAACCTTAAAGCATACCGTTAGCCCCACAATGTAGCCAAAAACCTTAAAGCATAGCGTTAGATCCACAATATAGCCAAAAACCTTAAAGCATACCCGTTAACCCCACACTGTAGCCAAAAACCCTAAAGTATACCCGTTAGACCCACATCAGTGCACACTGTGGCCCAAGTCTTCGTGGATACGTAGCTCTTGTGGACGATAGTTCCCCAGTACCGTAAATCAGGATGTAAGGCCATCAGAGTTATGGATCTTGTGTCTCATTTCACAGGGAGGGACTCTGTCATGAACGCAGAGGATCAGGGGATAGGCGAGGGAGGGAAGGGGGAGAGGCTAAAAGAGCTACGGGGAAGGGGATGATGGGTATTGATAGGCCTGTAATGAGTGTGTGACTGAGGCTAGGAATGGTCGTGTTTGTGTTTTACAGCTTCCCATTCTGCCTGCAGCGTGTGTGTTTCACTATTGATGTTTTTCTTTCTGTTTTTTGTTTGTTTTTGTTTTTAACTTAGAGAATAAAATAAAAGATTCAGAGAGGATTAAACGAACCAGGCTTCGAGTATTGAACAGTAGACTTGTACATGTAATGAATCTGCAAAACATTGGGTAAAGCTGATTATACTTTCGTGGTTCTCACCTGTCTCACCTGTCGGCGTCACCGGGAACAGTGTTGGCCGCTGCACATGATGTCCTCACAAGTTGCCTCCAGCACTCTCGATCTTGGCTAAGTCTGACCACCTCCTGGAGTTTCTTGCCACTGATGTTTGTAATGTTTCTAGCAAGTGATGCAGGTGGCCGTCCTCTGTTTCTCTTTCCTTCCACTTTACCTTGGAGGACAGTGGACATCAAGTCTGTGGTTAAGGGTGGGTTAAGAATATTGAAGGATGATAATATTGATAATAATAATGATAATGATAACAACAACAGCAACAAGAACAGCAACGATAACAATAATGACAACAACAACGACAACAATAACAACAACAACAACAAATGTAATAACAACAATAAATGATAATACAATGATGATGGTGACAACAGCAGCAGCAGCAACAACAACACTAACAATAACGACAACGACAATAATAATCAGTATTAACATTTGTGGTTTGGATCGATTGTGTTCGCAAGCATCTAGTTGGCCAGCATGTGTTTCAATATTGATATTCCTTTATTTGTGTATTTTTGTTTCAGCCTGAGGAAGGGTTGGCTGAAAGGATATTTCAGACGGTGATAGATTGCATCCATGCTACTTAAGCTTGGTATGATTGTGTTCGCAGCATTTAATTGTCATTCCGTTTTTCCCTTCCATCATCAGTATAGTTTCGACATTGATTTATCGGGGATAGTGAATAGCAACCGAAAAGATTTGGCGCGTGTTTGCATGTGTGTGTTGTCCACCATATGGTCAGTGCCTTCATGTGTATTCTGTCCACTGCATCAGTACATGATATGGCCAGAGGCTTCCAAAATAGATTGCGACTACATCAGTACATAGTGTGGCCAAAGCTTTTAAGCGCATGATGAGCACCACATCAGTACATTACATGGTCAGAGCTTTAAGCATAGCGTGACCACCACATGAATGCCCAGAGTAGCCAGAGCCTTCAGCCGTACCATGATCACCACGTCAATACTTAATGTGGCAGAGCCTTCAACGATACCATGACTACAACATCAATGTACAACAAGGCCAGAGCCTTCAGTCGTACTGTAACCACCACATCATACTAATGTGGCAGAGCCTTCAACGATACCATGACTACAACATCAATGTACAACAAGGCCAGAGCCTTCAGTTGTACTGTAACCACCACATCAATACTTAATGTGGCAGAACCTTCAAGTATACCGGACTACCACATCAATACACAACATGGCCAGAGCCTTCAACCATACTGTGACCACCACACAAATGCACACTGTGGCCAGAGCCTTGAAGTATCCTGTAACCATATCAATACACAACATGGCCAGAGCCTTCAAGTATCCTGTAACCACATCAATATACAACATGGCCAGAGCCTTGAAGTATCCTGTAACCACATCAATATACAACATGGCCAGAGCCTTCAAGTATCCTGTAACCACATCAATATACAACATGGCCAGAGCCTTGAAGTATCCTGTAACCATATCAATACACAACATGGCCAGAGCCTTTAACCATACTGTGACCAAGACATGAACGCACACTGTGGCCAGAGCCTTCAAGTACCCTGTAACCACATCAATATACAACATGGCCAGAGCCTTTAACCATACTGTGACCAAGACATGAACGCACACTGTGGCCAGAGCCTTCAAGTATCCTGTAACCACATCAATATACAACATGGCCAGAGCCTTGAAGTATCCTGTAACCATATCAATACACAACATGGCCAGAGCCTTTAACCATACTGTGACCAAGACATGAACGCACACTGTGGCCAGAGCCTTCAAGTACACAATGTAGGAAGAGCCTTCAACCGTACTGTGACCACCACATCAATACATTTCTTTCTTTCTTTCTTTCCTTGTTAATACATAACGATTAAAGGGAAGGTCAGCAGAAAACAGGTTGCGGGAAACGATAGAGTGGTAGCACAACCGAGGCTTGGAATTATCAACTTTGGAATGCGGATTGGTAGGCTGGAAATGAGGCTGTTTGGCCACAGCGTGCAATCATCATCTTTGTATTGCGTCCTCCTGTTGTGTGATATAGTGTTTCCCCCGCAGCAAAGCTCTATTAGCGCGATTACTGTTTAGATGTTGTTGTTTTTTTCTTTGGTAGCCAGGATAGGGCACGCGTTTTGAGCTGGGTAAAGAGCAACAGGAGTACAGGGGGAGGGAGTAAGTGAATTTGTGTGCAGCTGTGATGGAGACGAAGATACATGTATATTATGTAAAATAATGTGTGGAGAGAGAGAGAGAGAGAGAGAAGGAAGAGAAGAAGAAGAAGAAAAATGAGCATTATAATGTACTGTAAAAGAATTACATATGATTGAAAGAGGAGGGAGAGAGAGGGGGGGGAGGAGGGAATTTTCCATTAAAGCTGATGCGAAAGAGAGAGCATTTACCAATACAAACATATGTATCTTTACACACACACACACACACACACACACACACACACAACACACACACACACACACACACACACACACACACACACCACACACAACACACACACACACACACACACACACACACACACACACACACACACAAATATATATATATATATATATATATATATATATTATATGTATAATTATATTCACACACATATATGCGGAGAGAGCATTTTCCAATACAGTTCTTTAGAATCACTGGAATCATTTTCCAATACAAACTGTGAGAGAGAGAGACAGACAGACAGACAGACAGACAGACAGACAGACAGACAGACAGACAGACAGAAACATTTCCTAATACCAGCTGATGTATCCAAAGCGAGCGTTGCCTGCCACAGACGATAAAATTTCTCCAGTGCCGTAATGCAGAATATCGTGCCTGGAGAGATGTACTATGGATTTTGTTTTACGTCTCCAAGAGTTCTTGACAATGGCATTGACAGGCAGATGGATGTTGTGGGGGGGGGGGGGAGGGGAGGTGGGGGAGGGGGATGGTGAAGAGTGCGAGGTTGTCTGGGTAACGTTTGTGTGTGAAGTGAGGGGTAAACGTGTTGATGGACTCATCACAACAATGACAGTATTGCAATGTTTCTGTGTGAAGGAGTCGGTGTTTACACGTAATGTATCCATTGTGTGCTTTTTTGTTTTAGACAGAAAGGACTCCGTTATTGTTAACTTGTGTTTAAGAATAGTATCAGTTGTGTATGATGATCATGTTATGATATGGTATATGATGTGGTATATATGAATATAAAATGATATGGCATATGATATGGTATGATATATGAATATGATATGATATGATGATATGATATGATTGATATATACATATCTATCTATCTATCGATCGATCTATCTATATCTATCTGTCGATCGATCGATCGATCGATCGATCTGTATCTATCTGTCTATCTTGTCTCTGTCGATCTGTATGTGTGTGTGTGTGTGTGTGTGTGTGTGTGTGTGTGTGTTGTGTGTGTGTGTGTGTGTGTAGATAGAGAGAGAGAGAGAGAGAGAGAGAGAGAGAGAGATGAATAGATAAATAGATACTATTAGTGCAACTACGCGCGTTGTGTATGTCCAGCTTCTGAGGCTAATAATTACAGTGTCTGTATTGTGATAAATTGTTCTTCCTCCCCTTAACCCCACCACCTTTGTTTAGAGAGGGGACTCTAGATGGTGTCTAGAAAGACAAGAGATGCAGAAGATTGTGTGTTTATGTGTTTGAATGTGTAACAAGAGAAAGAGAGAAAGCGGATAGATGGACAGGGGATCATTTTCCTATACAAGCGGATGTCTACAAGGGGTACTGTAATAGCAGCAGAATGTGATCAGAGAAATGGGCGAACAGTGGAACTGCGTGTGATCTCTTGTCTGTTAGTGCTTTCCCCTTTAGGCAATCCGGCCGTGATTTTTTTGTTTGTTTTGTTTTTGTTTTCTGTGCATTTTTCCAAGGCGCTTCCTTTATTAATAATCTCCCTTTTCTAAATAAGAATACAGAGATCGATTCAGATGGACTGGATGAGGTGTGAGTGTCTCGCGTTTTGACTTGATTGTGTCTGTCTTGATGGAGGCAGACACAAGAAGATCATTCATTAGGAAGATTAGGAAAAGACAGGCAACATTTGTAGGCCATTTTATGAGGAGGGGGGAATTGGAGCACCTGGTCACGCGGGAAAGCTGGAGGGGAAGAGAGCACTAGGTAGACCCAGGGAGAAGATACTAGACGGACTTGCGGAGTGGCTGAGGACAAAGAGGGTGGAAGAGATGCTTGAGGCAACTAGAGATAGAGACAGATGGAATCCATGATCGCCAACGCCATCGGCAAGGCACCTGATGATGATGTGTCTGTGTATCATCATCACGCCCAAATCAACGTGTCCGGGCTTTATTGTCCGTAACGTGTGCTGTCATGTCTACAAATGAACGATAAAAATCAACAAATTGAATTGATGTCCGTGTTTGCTATCTTTCTCTAATATTGCTAGTCGTGCACATTTCTGTTTTAAAGTAAAGGAACCGCCCTGGCAAAACAAGAAAAAAGTGTATAATTTTATGCTGTTTATTGAATGTTTAACTTTAACAGTATTTTTAAATCATAAAGGACTAAGGTGAAGTTTTTTTGTGTGTTTTTATGTTGTTTTTTTATAGGTATGATCTGTCTTAAGATCGTTGAAAAAGATTAAACACTGAATTATGTATTTTGTACCAGGACATACCGTTTTTCCAAGATGTGGAGAGGCAACAGATGTGAAGGGAAACTATTCCAGTTTGTTGGGTCCCCTTTTTCTTCTTTGGGACTTCAAGAGTTGTTGTTAACCTTTCCAGAACAACAAGGAAACTTGGTCCGTGGGCATGTCAATGTTATAACCTGTTACACACTCACATACACTCATACACACACACACACACACACACACACACACACACACACACACACACACACACACACACACACACACTCTCTCTCTCTCTCTCCTCTCACTCGCTCACTCATTCACACACATACACACAACGCACTGGTGTGTACAGACAACACAAGATGTTTCACATCAACGTCATAAGATCATAGCGTTTGAAGCCCCCTTTACACACACACACCCACACACACACACACACACACACACACACACACACACGCACGCACGCACGCACGCACGCGCAACCGTGCGCAGGCTTGCAGAGCAGTCGAACCATCAACTGACGTAAAACTGAGTAAAAATTTAAAGTGTTGTATTATTTTTATTACTGATATTATTACTGTTATCATCATCATCATCATCGTCATCGATCATCATCATCATCATCGTTATATATTTATTATTATTTTTATTTTTTTTTTTTTCTTCTTCTTCTTCTTCTTCTTCTTCTTTTTTATTATATTATATGCAGTTGTTACTTGCCTTTTGTTTCTGTTGCTGCTGTTGTTTTGAAGATTTGTCTACATCTGTGAACTATAAACTGTTATTGTATTTACTTGCTTGGAAATATTTATTTACTTATTTGTTTGTTTGTTTATTTGTTTGTTTATTCATTTATGTATTTATTTATGTATTTATTTATTTATTTATAACGTTTATTTATTTATTTATTTAGATATCTAGTTGTTTGTTGATCTGTTTGTTTATGTATATGTTTCTTTCTTTATTCATTTATGCGCGTTTTTAATATTTAAGTTTTAATTTTGTTTATTTATACACTTTTTAAGGTGATGATGGGCAGAGGAAGGCAGGGGTGATTGTAGCGTATGCTGTCGTTGGGAAGGAAATGTGTAGCATGGCTTGACCATCTGGAGTTGTTTGTGTGTGTGTGTGTGTGTGGTGTGTGTGTGTGTGTGTGTGTGTGTGTGTGTGTGTGTGTGTGTGTGTGTGTGTGTGGTGGATAGTTCCCTGCAGAAACTGTCAAAGACATCAAGACGTTTTTGTGGAGATGTTCTAGGCTTTGGCAGGTCGCGTTTGATATCAGGAATTGAAATCAACACTTTCTCTCACTGTCTCTTTCTTTTCTTTTTCGGTGAGACGGGTAAGCGAGCGAGCGAGCGAGAAGAGAGAGAGAGAGATGAGAGAGAGAGGAAGTTAGTTTTTCATACCAATTTCTGTATCCAAGAAGTTACTTGAGAGGCCAGAAGAGAGAAAAAAGGAAGAGAGAGAGAGAGAAGGAGAGAGAGAGGGGGAGGGAAAGAAGAAACGTTTTTTTGATACCAATTTTTCTATTCCAGAAGTTACTTGATAGAGAGCTAGTAAAAAAGGAAGAGCGAGCGAGAGAGAGAGAGAGGGGGGGGGGGGAGAGGAAGAAACAGTTTTTCACACCAATTTCTCTATCCCAGAAGTTACTTGAGAGAGAGCTAGAGAAAAGGAGGGAGGAGAGAGAGAGAGAGAGTTTGTTGCTGTTTGTCTGTATCTTTCTCTCTCAAGGAGTGGGGAAATGTAGGTTAAGGGAGAAAAGAGCTTTTTATATATGACACCCCCCTCCTCTCTCTCTCTCTTTTCTTAGGGAAGCGAAAGCTTTTCGGTTGGCTTGACAGTCACTTTCGTTGTTTATTCTGTTATTCCAGTTTTTCTTGTTCTTCTTCTTTTTTTCCCCCTCAAATTTGGCAGTACAACTGTAGTTAATCTGACAGTAAATGGTGGCCCGTTGAATTAAACATGCGTTATGTTTTAATTATTAATGATCGTAGTCCATGTTGCCAGTTGATGTACTTATCTTATGCCCGCATAATATTACTTCAAATTTCAAGGTTATTCCACATCCCATTCTAATTATTTCTTAATCCCCCTCTGTCTCTGTCTCTCTCTCTCTCTGTCTCTCTCTCTCTGCA
>JAPXFY010000021.1:15688692-15691192 GCA_030674185.1 Monoplex corrugatus | reverse complement strand
TTTTACTACCGGCTATAGGCACCTGTCCCTGCTATATGTGTGCTAAATATCAAGGAAATCGGATGAAAACTTTTGAACATATTATGTCTGATGTATACATCAGGGTAGGTCTGGATAGGTCTACCCCCTTAATGTTGGCATCATTCTGATGGTGTGAACTTAGTGTTTCATAGATCTTCACCCGCCTCTCCTCCTTTCTGCTCTTCAGTTCAAGACCTTTGCCAGCGCATAGGGTTTTGCACAGGCTCAGGGAGTCTGCCAGATAATTTGCTGGTAGATTTGGGTGGAGCGCATATGGAATTGTCCGAGTGCGACGAATCCCTCTTGAACAAACTCCATTGTTTGTTATTTGGTTCATCCAGCTGGTGCCGAGGATGTGCCTGATGTTTTGCATGAGAAAAGTGTTGACTTTTTGTTAGCTTGCGCATAAGAAAAATGTTGAGCTTTTCCAAGGTTGCACGTAAGGAAGAGTTGAGCTTTTCCAAGGTTGCACGTAAGGAAGAGTTGAGCTTTTCCAAGGTTGCACGTAAGGAAGAGTTGAGCTTTTCCAAGGTTGCACGTAAGGAAGAGTTTAGCTTTTCCAAGGTTGCACGTAAGGAAAATGTTTAGCTTTTCCAAGGTTGCACGTAAGGAAGAGTTGAGCTTTTCCAAGGTTGCACGTAAGGAAGAGTTTAGCTTTTCCAAGGTTGCACGTAAGGAAAATGTTTAGCTTTTCCAAGGTTGCACGTAAGGAAGAGTTTAGCTTTTCCAAGGTTGCACGTAAGGAAAATGTTGAGCTTTTCCAAGTTTGCACGTAAGGAAGAGTTGAGCTTTTTCAAGGTTGCACGTAAGGAAGAGTTGAGCTTTTCCAAGGTTGCACGTAAGGAAGAGTTGAGCTTTTCCAAGTTTGCGGGTAAGGAAAATGTTGAGCTTTTCCAAGGTTGCACGTAAGGAAAATGTTGAGCTTTTCCAAGTTTGCGGGTAAGGAAAATGTTGAGCTTTTCCAAGGTTGCGGGTAAGGAAAATGTTTAGCTTTTCCAAGTTTGCGGGTAAGGAAAATGTTTAGCTTTTCCAAGTTTGCGGGTAAGGAAAATGTTTAGCTTTTCCAAGGTTGCACGAAAGAAAAATGTTGAGGTTTTCCAAGGTTACTCATAAGAAAAATGTTTAGCTTTTCCAAGGTTGCGCGTAAGGAAGAGTTGAGCTTTTCCAAGGTTGTGGGTAAGGAAAATGTTTAGCTTTTCCAAGGTTGCGGGTAAGGAAAATGTTTAGCTTTTCCAAGGTTGCGCGTAAGGAAGAGTTTAGCTTTTTAGCTTTTCTAAGGTTGCAGAATCGGCCAAGCCAAAACAGCATTCAAGAAGATGACAAGCATTCTTACCAACAAATACCTATCAATTAACATCAGAAAGAGAGTCCTTGAGTGTTATATAGAACCAATACTGTTGTACGGATGCGAGACGTGGACAGTCAGCAAGCAAAGCCAGAGCAGGATTGAGGCAGCCGAGATGTGGTTTATCAGAAGAATGTTGAGAGTACCATGGACAGCAAAGAAAACAAACGAGACAGTCTTGATGGAGGCAGACACAAGTAGATCACTCATAAGGAAGATTAGGAAAAGACAAGCAACATTTATCGGCCATTTTATGAGGAAGGGGGATTTGGAGCACCTGGTCAAAACGGGAAAGCTGGAGGGAAAGAGAGCACCAGATAGACCCAGGGAGAGAATGCTGGACGGACTTGCAGAGTGGCTGGGGATGAAGAGGGTGGGGGAGATGATGGGTGCAACGAGAGATAGAGATGGTTGGAAATCCATGGTCGCCAACGCCATGCGGCAGGGCAACTGATGATGATGAAGGTTGCGCATAAGGGAAGTGTCGAGTTTTTTTTTTTTTTTTTTTGGGGGGGGGGGGGGGTTGCGCATAAGAAAGTTGTCGAGCCTTTCTTAGGTCGCGCATGTGAAAAATGTGGAGCCTTTCTTAGATTGTGCATAAGAAAATTGTCGAGCCTTTCTTAGGTTGTGCATAAGAAAATTGTCGAGCCTTTCTTAGGTCGCGCATGTGAAAAATGTGGAGCCTTTCTTAGGTTGCGCTTAAGAAAATTGTCGAGCCTTTCTTAGGTTGTGCATAAAAAAATTGTCGAGCCTTTCTTAGGTTGTGCATATGAAGAATGCTGAGCGTTCTGTCTCGTTTGGAGTAGAGTTCCACATTTCGCTGTGGTATAGCAAGACGCTGATGACACAGACGCTCTGCACTGCCTGGCAATCTTTGTCAGATTTACCCTATCAGTGTACCGTGAACAGAGACGAGCTGACACAACTTTTGTTTTCTGTTGTCTCTGTTACTATACCTGTGGAGTGGGTTCATTGATTGTGGGTGTAATATGGTATAGTTCATTGTCTTGATACTGATACATACACCAGTCTTGTTGTTGAAGTAGTCTGCCGTTTGTTCTCTGTAGTGCTTGATCCTGTTTTTGCCTGCAAAAACACCATTTTCTGTGTCTGCCTCTGTCTCTCTCTGTCTGT
>JAPXFY010000021.1:15661192-15683692 GCA_030674185.1 Monoplex corrugatus | reverse complement strand
TTACAAGTACGTGGACAGAACTAACCAATGACCGTGTTGTTTACAAGCACGTGGACAGAACTAACCAATGACCGTGTTTGTTACAAGTACGTGGACAGAACTAACCAATGACCGTGTTGTGTTACAAGCAGTGGACAGAACTAACCAATGACTATGCTTATTACAGGCACGTGGACAGAACTAACCAATGACCGTGTTTGTTACAGGATATCGACAGAACTAACCAATGACCATGTTGTTTACAGACATGTGGACAGAACTAACCAATGACCATGTTGTTTACAACATGTGGACAGAACTAACCAATGACCATGTTGTTTACAGACATGTGGACAGAACTAACCAATGACCATGTTGTTTACAGACATGTGGACAGAACTAACCAATGACCATGTTGTTTACAGACACGTGGACAGAACTAACCAATGACCGTGTTTGTTACAAGCACGTGGACAGAACTAACCAATGACCATGTTGTTTACAGACATGTGGACAGAACTAACCAATGACCGTGTTTGTTACAAGCACGTGGACAGAAACCCACCAATGACTGTGTTTTGTTTTCTTTTACAGGCGTATGGACAGAAGTAACCAATGATTAGCACTCACCAGTGACTGTGTTTGTTACAGGCTCAGCAAGGGGTGGGCGGAAGGGGAAGACCCAGGGGGGTTGGGGTTCGTGGAGCCAGGTGTCAGGATGCTCCAAGTCGTGTGGCATGGGTCTCAGAACCCGGGTTCGCTCCTGGGTTCCTGGCCATGGGGAACCCAAACTGGAGGTGGCCTTCACCAACACGGAGCAGTTCACCTGTTTTATGAAACCCTGTCCACGTAAGTCGGTTTGATTGTTTTACATTGTGTTTGTGTGTGTGTGTGTGTGTGTGTGTGTGTGTGTGGTGTGTGTGTGGTGTGTGTGTGTGTGTGTGTGCGTGTGCGTGCGCGTGCGCGCTTGCTTGCTTTATGAAGGCCTGTCCACGTAAGTCAGTTTGATTGTTTTACTCTGTGTGTGTGTGTGTGTGTGTGTGTGTGTGTGTGTGTGTGTGTGTGTGTGTGTTGTGTGTGTGTGTGACTTATATGGTTGTGTCTGTGTGTGTCTGTATGTTTGTATATGTCTGTGATATTTGTTGTTTGTTGTTGTTACTGTTGCTGATACGATGTGTGTGGGTGTGTGTAAGTTTATGGGCGTGTGTGTGTGTGCGTGTGTGTATGTATGTAGTTTCTTATGTGGATGTGTTTTGCTGTTTTGTTGTTGTTGTTATGGTTCTTGTCGTTACTGTTACTGACACTCTTTTGTGTGTGTGTGTGTGTGTGTGTGTGTTGTGTGTGTGTGGTGTGTGTGTGTGTGTGTGTGTGTGTGTGTGTGTTTGCGCTTGTTATTCTTTAGTTTGCTCGCTCGAATCTGATTTTTTTTTCAATATGATTAACATGTGCAGATCATATCACAAGTGTGATGCTCTGTATGGACTTCAAAGAAAACAAACGAGACAGTCTTGAAGGAGGCAGAGGAAAAAAAGAACTATAATGAAGCAGATTAGGAAAAGACGAGCAACATTATAGGACATCTTATGAGGCAAGACAAATTAGATAACCTAGTCACAACAAGAAAACTGGAGGGAAAAAAGAGCACCAGTAGACCAAAGGAGAAAATATTCGACGAACTTGCGGAGTGGATGAAGACAGTGAGGGTGGGAGATATATTTGCAGCGACAGAGGATAGGTTGGTATGGGGGCCATGATCGCCAACACCATGCGCAGGGCACATGATGATAATAATGATGAATGCTTGTAGATATGAAAACAACGTTCATGCTGATATCCCCCCCCCCCCCCCCTCTTTCTTTCTTTCTTTCAGAAAACGGGTCGTGGTCAATGTGGGGAATGTGGGGGGAGTGCAGTGCCGGGTGTGGGGGAGGATCCCGCAGACGTCACCGAGACTGCAACAGCCCCCCTCCCGCCCACGGTGGGGATGACTGCGAAGGGGAGAAGTATGACGAGGAGAACTGCAATAAGGACCTGTGTCCGCGTGAGTCTCTCTGACTGTGTTTGTCTACCTGTCTGTCTAGTTTTGTGTGGATGTTCTTTTCTCTGTCTATCTGTCTCTGTCTGTCTCTTTGTCTCTGTCGGTCTGTCTGTCTCTGTCTGTCTCTCTCTCTCTGAATCTCTGTTCTTGGCTCTCTCTCTCTCTCTCTCTCTCTCTCTCTCTTCTCTCTCGCTCTTTCTCTATCTTTCTGTCTGTGTGTGTGTGTCTCTCTCTCGCTCGCTCTTTCTGTCTCTTTCTCTGTCCCTGGCTTTCTCTCTGTGTGTCTCTGTCTGTCTGTCTGTCTCAGTCTCTCTCTCTCTCTCTCTCTGTCTTTCTCGCTCTCTCTCTCTTTGTCTGTATGTATGTCTCTCTCCCTGGGCCTCTCTGTCTCTGTCTCTCTCTCTCTGGCTGTCTCTCTCTCTCTCTCCCTCTCTCTCTCTCTCTCTCTCTCCCCCCTTCTTCCCCTCCTTTCTCCCTTACTCTCCGTTTCTGACTGACTTGATTGAAGTTTTAATTTCAACATGATTGCCACCCACCACCACCACCACCACCACCACCACCACCACCACCACCACCATCACCACACCACCATTCTTCTGCTATTGCTATGGGCTCTGTTGAAGAAGATAATGACGACGATGATGGTAGAAAAACGAAGAATTCAACAAACAAAACAGCTTTAAAGAATAATTGAGAAGAGATACAGAACATCTGGTGCCTAAGGTTTTTGCGTTAAAGTGGATATTCTCACGCTGTCTTACACAGGTTACGAAGAAACAGATATGTTAGCAGGTTTAGGTGTTGGAGTGGATGGAGGTGTGTGTGTGTGTGTGTGTGTGTAGGGTGTGTGTGTGTGTGTGTGTAGGTGTGTGTGTGTGTGTATGTATGTAGGGTGTGGGGTGTGTGTGATGTGTGTGTGTGTATGTGTGGTGTGTGTGTGTGTGTGTGTGTATATGTGTGGTGTGTGTGTGTGTGGTGTGTGTGTGTGTGTAGGTGTGTGTGTGTGTGTAGGTGTGTGTGTGTGTGTGTGTGTGTGGGCGCGCGCGCGCGCGCCCGCCCGCGGTGCGTGCATGCATGTATGTGTTTTCGTATTTGTATGTGTAACAGACAGATCGACAAACATATTGAGAGTTAATCTATATGTGTGTGTGCGCGCGTTGCGTGCATGCATGTGTGTGTTTTGGTATTTGTATGTGTAGCATACAGACGGACAAACAGACGGAGGGTTAACCTTGACAGTGGCCAGGACGCTGATTCTTACCAGTTGAGAAGCCAGAGAGCACAAAATACACTTCCCATGACATTCTGTATAATGCCCAAGCGGTTATAAATATAGTATAAATCAGTTTTGTATATTGCTTCATGATGATGATGATGAGGACATGGAACAGAATCGAGAGAGAACTAGCAGAAGAAAAGTGCAGTTTTCTTGAAGGGAAAGGAAATAGAAATGCTATATACATGCTGAGAACTCTCATTTCGATTTAGTTGAGTAAGGATTATATTCATGTTCTGTTGATTATACCAAATTTTCTTCGTTATGCAGATGGCACCGATCTAATAGCAAAACATGAAGATGACCTACAAAATCTTGTGAGCCGTGATCGCCAACACCATGCGGCAGGACACGATGATGATGATGATGATGATGATGATGATCGATGATGATGATGATGATGATGATGATGATGATGATACTGCTAACCTCCAAACTTATTCGGCTTGGCAACGCAGTACACATAATCAGACTTTCAGTGAAGGGCGGAGACCTCGAGCTATTAAGCGAACTGACCACACATCACTTATGTTTACATCCGCTTATATTTTACAGTTGGCTTGATTTGTTTTTAGTTTGTCATGATGTAAGTCTCAGAACGTTGAGCAACAAGCTGGCATCAGATTTAATTGAGAATGCACTAGGGTAGCTTTAAACAAAAATGAAAACTCTCTTGTACGTAAAAAAAAGACGAAATTATGGAAGAAACCTGAATTGAATTAGTATCGTTTAACCTGCACCGTATCTACCAACTGCAAAAACTGAACCCTCAGACTCCCTCACCCTATCCACCAGCTTCCTGCAAAAACAACCCTCAGACTCCCTCACCCTATCCACCAGCTTCCTGCAAAAACTGAACCCTCAGACTCCCTCACCCTATCCACCAGCTTCCTGCAAAAACAACCCTCAGACTCCCTCACCCTATCCACCAGCTTCCTGCAAAAACTGAACCCTCAGACTCCCTCACCCTATCCACCAGCTTCCTGCAAAAACTGAACCTCAGACTCCCTCACCCTATTCACCAGCTTCCTGCAAAAACTGAACCCTCAGACTCCCTCACCCTATCCACCAGCTTCCTAAGAAAGCTGGTGGATAGGGTGAGGGAGTCTGAAGGTTCAGTTTTTGCAGTTGGTAGATAAGGAGGCGGGAGTCAAGGTTTAACTTAATATGCATGCGGTTTATGTTCGCGCGTTGGTGTAAACGTCCCGAATTTTAGTTTTTACCGTTGAGCGAACCTCCCAAGGTAAGATACACGCATACACATTTCATTTACATGTAACCAAGATTGTTCCAATGGTAGGCTAATAAAATACCAGCGTAGAATATAGATTAGGTAAAACATAGTCTAGACAGGGCCTCAGGACCTGGCCAGCTCATGGGTTTATGTGCAGGCTTAAGGCTTGTGCCACGGTCACCATACACATGGCACCTGTGACGTTAGTGCATATGGAATTCGTTCCGAGCGCGGAGACGTGATCTTGAGAAACTGAAATTGAAAGTGAAACTGAAACTCCCTTTCTGCTGTCGTTTTCAGCCGTACCTCCCGGGTTCAACCTGTCGATGTGCAAGACGAATCGGAGGATGTTCATGTGTAAGAACAACATGATGTGCGTGTCGCCACGTGCTCGCTGTGACGGCGAGGCGCAGTGCAGTGACGGCACGGACGAGATGGTTGCTGGCGACGAGGGTACAAGATCGGCCGTGTCCACTTCTCCAGCGCGGCGTCGTCTCGTAAGTCTCACAGCATCATCAGAATAACAATGATGATAGTGATGATGATGATGATGATGATGATGATATGATGATGATGACGACGACGACAACATACACTACTACTACTAATGATGATGATGATGATGATGATGACGACAACAACAATACTACTACTACTACTAATGATGATGATGATAATAATAATAATATAATAATGTTTATTTGTATAGCGCATTTCCATATAAAAACATGCTCACCAGCGCTTTACATTTCGCAAGAAAGGCAAAAGGTGATAAAAATGTTCACAATTACATACACAATAAGATAACAACAAACATTAAAGCTGTACAAGTAAGAAGACACATAAGAAACCACAGAATATTAAAATTTAAACACTGACTTATGTAATGAAGAAAGATTAACAGATTATATACTACCACTACTTCTGCTGCTGCTGCTACTACTACTACTGCTGTAGCACCTACTACTACTACTACTAAAATTCAGGATGATGTTGATAATGATAATAATAATAATTATTATTATTATTACTATTATTATTATTATTATTATAAGGTGCCAAATCTTGATTTAAGAATTAAATCAAGGCTTGTACTCTCATCATATATTGAATCGATCACCAACAACGACGAAACCTCCAGGGCACAAAATAACAGTAAATAACAGTAAACACCCTCAATTCATCAATAATAGCAACATGATCAGATGATATTTGTACATTTGTATTCGTTACTATTTGACTTATGTTTATTGTATTCACATCTGTTGTAGACTTTTTGATGAGTAGCGTGGTCCTCATGGAAAAGCCGAATCGCTGATCATTTCCTTGTGACGTCTGTGTTTCAGACCATTCATTGTCCAGCGCTGTGGCAGTCGTGACCGTGCTGATTTCATCATGGTACGTCAAGATTACCCTCGGCAAACAGTGACAGGAGCCCAACCAATCAAGACAGTCATCATGAACATAAAGAAAGATTCCATTGGCCTCCCGGAAGACACCAGAGCCAATCAAAAAGCTGCTCTTATATGAATACTTGAAAGTGGGGGGTGGGGGAGGGGAAGCAATACCCTTCTCCTATTCCATCTCAGTTCCCCTGCCCCACCCCACCCGCCCCCTACCCGCCCTCTCCCCAACCTCTTTTCTTCCTCACCTGGCAAAGAAGTTAGATTAGTGAAGATCATCATGCACATTCCTAGCTGTGACCATCGAACGCGTCACGGCTTCTCGTCTGTGATGACGTTATGAGTCTCTTTCGTCATTGTTTTCTGCGTGCGTGCGTCTTAAGTCATAGAGTTCTACGTTTCATTTTGGTGGTGTTTTCGGCGAAGGTGTGAATTGAGGTGTCTGAGAGTGACGGTACGGAACATAACACAACACAAAACTGCCCTGGCCATAAGGGACATAGACTACCGCATATGCTCTCTCTCTCTCTCTCTCTCTCTCTCTCTCTCTCTCTCTCTCTCTCTCTCTCTCTCTCTCTCTCTCTCTCTCTCTATGTCCTTGAGTAATACATGTAAAGTGTACTGAAGTGTGAAAGTTGTCTGGGCACATACACACACAGTCTCTCTGTCTGTCTGTCTCTCTCTCTCTCTCTCCTCTCTCTCCTGTCCCTCCGTCCCTCCTGTCTTCTTTCTGTGTCTGTCTGTTTCTCTCTCTCTCTCTTCTGTCTCTCTCTCTCTCTGTCTGTTCTCTCTCTCTCTCTCTCTCTCTTTCTCTCTCTCTTCTCTCTGTCTCTCTCTGTGTCTCTCCTCTCTCTCTCACTCACTACTCTCTCCTCCCCTCTCTCTCTCCTCTCTCCTCTCTCTCTCTCTCCTCTCTCCTCTCTCACTCTCTCCTCTCTCATCACTCTCTCTCCTTCCTCTCACCACTCCCTCACTCTCTCTCTCTCTCCTCTCTCACTCTCTCTCCTCCTCCCTCTCTCCTCTCTCTCTCTCTCTCTCTCTCTCTCTCTCTCTCTCTCACTCTCTCTCTCTCCTCTCTCTCTCTCTCTCTCTCTCTCTCTCTCTCTCTCTCTCTCTCTCTCTCTCTCCTCTCTCTCTTTGTCTGTCTGTGGCCTTCTCTGTTTTTAAGTGAAAGTTTATACTGAGTGATAGACATCTCAGGTGAGAGAAATCCATCAACAGAAATGACTTCGACTTATACTTTTCCTTTTCTTTTTTTGTTTTTCTTTTTTTTTCTTTCTTTTTTTTTTTGAGGGGGGGGGGGGGGGGGGGGGGTCATTTTGCTGACATGAAGTAACTGTACCATGCATTTTGCACAACCAGAGTTTCCTTTCAGCGAAATTAGAAAAAAAAATTGTTGTCCAGCTGTGGAAACAGTATTCTTCCATCTATGTACATATGTGTGTGTGCGTGTGTGTGTTATACTCTTCACTGGTCATCAAACGTACACAGGAAAATGTGACTGACCTGATTGTGACCTTGGCGTGAACAGCTGACCTTTTGTGGAGTGAGTTCAAAGGTCATTCTGGAGGACTTTGACCACGTTTAAAGTGAGTTTATTTTAAAACCCTCATTATTTCCAGTTTTTATCCAGTGTTGAGGTCGTTTTGAGTACTGAGAACATTACGTAATGTTTGCTGAAGAAAACCTAAGGTTTGGAAACGTCCAGAATGAGTTTTTTTTTCTTCTTTTCAACCTCTTGCGTAGTTTTATTGAAAACTGTAACATGTGAAGAACGTTACGTAACGTTTGCTGAAGAAAACCTAAGGTTTGGAAGCGTCCAGGACGATTTTCTTGTTTTCCACCTCTTGCGTAGTTATATTGAAAACTAAAGTGTGAGGAACGTTACGTAACGTTTGCGGAATAAAACCATACGTTTGAGAACGGCCAGGGTGATTTTTTTCTTGTTCATCTCTCGCGTGACTATGTTGAAGATTTTTATTGTGGAGAACGTTATGTAACGTTTGCTGAAGGAAACCTCACGTTTGAGAACGGCCATACTAAATTTGTTTTCTTCTCCACCTCGCGCGTGGTTATGTTGAGAGCGTTTAGTACGGAGAACGATATGGAACATTTGTTTAAACCAAACGTTTGAGAACGTCTAAGGTGATTTCTTTGTTTCTGTACAATCTGAGGTCGTTCATATGGAGAATGTTATGTAACGTTTGCTGAATGAAACCAAACGTTTGAGTACGTCCTAGGAGAATGTTATGTAACATTTGCTGAATGAAACCAAAAGTTCGAGTACATCCTAGGAGAATGTTACGTGACGTTTGCTGAGTGAATGCAAACGTCTGAGGACGTCCTAGGAGAATGTCATGTAACGTTTGCTGAATGAAACCAAACGTTTGAGTACGTCCGAGGAAAATGTTATGTAACGTTTGCTGAATGAAACCAAACGTTTGAGTACGTCCTAGGAAAATGTTATGTAACGTTTGCTGAATGAAACCAGACGTTTGAGTACGTCCTAGGAGAATGTTATGTAACGTTTGCTGAATGAAACCAAACGTTTATGTCCAAGGTGATTTGAGTTTTTTTTTTTTTAATTTTCTGTTTTTTCGCCCTCTCCGTTTGTGGGGGGATGTTGCGGACGACGAATCCTCCGTTTTGAGTTTGTACAGACAAGTACCGATCGTGTGTCTTAGTGAGACTTAACTCCCTTCCCGGGAGGTTAAAAACTCTTGTAAAGTTGTGCGTGTGCTCGGTGTTTGGGACAAAGTAATTTTCTCCCTGACAAAACGTGTGTGACTTTTTTTCCTTTTCTTGTGACCATTTTTGGGGTACTGAGGTTTAAGGCAGTTCGTTGGAGAGATGGTACAGTGACAGTCAGGAACAGGCGGTTCGTTTTCGTCTCACTCCCTGTTATTTTTTTAAAGAAGGAAAACGATTCACATCTTTGTCAGGCATGGTTATGACACGGTTTAGGAATGTTTGGTTTAAGCCCTTTACTTTTTTATTTCATTTTTTATAAAGTAAAATAGTCGTGTATTTTAGCAAAGGATTATGAAACAGTGGCAATTTCATCTTTTGGTTTTAACTAGCCCATATTCCAAATGCATGTATCATCATAAAACATGTGTGTATGATTAAGTATCTGACTGTCCATGAATGATGCATAAAGACTATGATGCACAAACTAGTCTGTGTATTTTTTCCTTTTTTTTTTTATTGTGGGGGGGGGGGGGGGTGCTTGCGAAAATTTCTCAGTTGTTGATAGTTACTATTTGCAGACAGTGTCGTTTCATTCATTAATGTATGCTGATATGTTCAGATTTTAGTTCGACGTTTAACGTCTGCAAACACCAAAAGTGATATGGTTTACGATTAATATGATGTGTTAAATAGTCATAGCTCAGTCAGATTAGTGTGAGTAGGTGTGATTCAAATTGGATGTAACAGACTGACCAGTATCAGACTGGATTCATGGGGCCGGTTTGCAGAATGACCAGAAACATGTCTAAAGGGTAGGCGTAATCCTTTGTCAAGTTCGCAGCTACGCAAGAAGTCTAATAGGCACTGAATAGCAAAGTATGTTGGTGTGGATAAACTTTTCTTTTTTTTTTCAGTTTGGTCATTTATTTTTGCAAGTGTGTAAATAAAAAAATATGACGAATAAATTCTAGACATGTCAGAAATGTTTATTTACGAAAAACAAGGTTGACGATACCTTGTTATGTTGTCATGACTTTTAGACATTTTGATTCAATGAGATGTTGATGGTTACTTGTTATTGCATGGGTGACTGATGTTTTTTTTAAACGTTGATGGTACCTGGTGGTTGTATAAAAGACTTTGAGTGATTTTGTTGAAACGTTGATGGTACCTGGTGGTTGTATAAAAGACTTTGAGTGGAAGCACGTTGACCGTACCTTGTGGTTGGGTCACAGATTGATGACCTATTTTCCTGCCCTCGCCCTGTACAGGAAACTGGAGGGGAGTGTGAGTAAGTGAAATACCAAGGTTGATTGAACATGTTGATGGTCCTGTACCTGTGTTGCGTCAGAGACTCCTGGTGATGGGTTGGTGGACTTGCCAAGGCGTAACTCCTGGTGATGGGTTGGTGGACTTGCCAAGGCGTAACTCTTGATGATGGGTTGGTGGACTTGCCAAGGCGTAACTCCTGGTGATGGGTTGGTGGACTTGCCATGGCGTAACTCCTGGTGATGGGTTGGTGGACTTGCCAAGGCGTAACTCCTGGTGATGGGTTTGGTGGACTGGCCATGGCGTAACTCCTGGTGATGGGTTGGTGGACTTGCCAAGGCGTAACTCCTGGTGATGGGTTGGTGGACTTGCCAAGGCGTAACTCTTGATGATGGGTTGGTGGACTTGCCATGGCGTAACTCCGAGAGTGTTGCAGCAAAGAGCACAAACAACAAATGGGTTGGAGGGGGGGGGGGGGGAACTTGCCATGGCACGTCTCCAAGAGTGTTGCAGCAAAGAGTGAAGACAACAACGAGGAGGCACCGTCGTGGACAGAACAGCAGGAGTAGCAGAATGTAGAGGGGCAACTACTACAGAACACACCTATGTATATACATCGAGAGAGAAAAAATGGCCATGGACAGTGAACGTTGAACGGATTGCGATTGGACTACTGCTGCTTAGAGAGGTGAAGGGGTTGGAATCAGTCTGGTTTCTACCGTTTTTAACCGGCGAGAGTTTAACTGTTGACATGGAAGATGTTGCTTCTTTTGTACACACAGTTCGCTAGTTTAACCCTTTGACTCCTGGCGCCTGTCCACAAACATCCTGCATTGTTAACCATGCTAACAAAGCAAAAACTTAACCCTTTGACTCCCTCCCTTCCTGGAGGAAGCTGGTGGGTAGGGGTGAGGGAGTCAAAAGGGTTAAGTTTTTGCAGTTGGTGGATAGGGTGCGGGAGTCAAAGGGTTAAGTAGACATGACCTATCGGTTTGAATGTTCTTATCGATTTGATTTTTGTTTTTCCATTTTTTTGTATCTGACCAAGTATGCGATTCTGATACAGATTTCGATTTTTGTTCCGAGACGACTTATCTTGGACTATTGGTTTGTAAGGAAGGTTATTTTGGTTTTTGTCAGTTTTTCGTTTATTTTGGTGATTTTTGTATCGGCAACACTTTCTCCAAGAAAAGGAATCATGTTTTATTAATACGTGCATATTACATGGTTTCATTAGAAGGCCTTAGATAAATCTGTTCTAAAAGGTGAAAGTATATATTGGTTTCATTATAAAGCCTAAAAGAAGTCTATTTTACATGTTTATTTCACAAACGAGTGGCCGTCGTGTGGCTGTATTTGCCTCCTTTTGTTTGCCTTATACGACAGTGTTGACTAGGTGCTTGAATTACTCTATACAGTACTGACCAGGCCAAGGATTGTGATTGTGTTTTTGAAGAATTATTGACTGGTAATCAAAATGTTTGACATCTCGCTAAGCCACTGAGTGTATTAGGGCATGAAAGTCTTACGTGAACCAAATTAAAAAAAGGTATAAAACCACTGTACTTACTTTTTTGATATTGTTGAAAATTATATCGTAAGTATACAAATTGTGATCCATGTTAGCTCTTTTTAGGCAGACAAATTACAACGATTGTTTTGTCTTATTAAGGGCAGATAATGTGGAGAGTTTTTCGATGAATTATAGTTGTCTCCCCTTTTCATTCCTTTTATGATAGAGGAGACAGTCTCTCTGTATTTACATACCATGTTGACGTGGTCAGTATGTATTACATAATAATCCATATTCGATTTGTGAATCTTTATGGAATTCCTGTACATTCTTGTTGCGATATATCTTTTCTTTTTTGCTTGCAATATATTTTTTTGGGTTTTAAACTTGGATGCTGTTTCATTTTCTACCTGTTTCCCTGTTTTTCAAACTGGGATGTTTCGTGGGAATGCTTTTCCACATTGCTACTTTGCACAATCCAACCATTTCCAGCAAGAAAGCTGTTGTTTTCCAAAAAGACGGTACGGTTTGTTTGGTTTTTCAGAACCCACGATTCCAGAGAGATCGGATTTTAAAAGTCGTTAATGTTTCATGTTTTTCCCATAAAGTTTCTTTTTTTTCCCCTTTCAATCCGTATTATTTTGTCTTTTTCATTCACCTTTACATGTATTGACTGCTAAAGTGTTGTTGGATACATCATAAGAAAGTTGAACTGTTTAGAGTAAAGTTTTGTCCTGTTTCATGAAACAACTAAGGAACTGTTTCTGTTGAAAAGAAGCTGCGTCATGATCTAGTAAACAGTAATAATAATAATAATTATAATAATATTGATAGTAATAATGGTAATAATTATAGTATTCATATGGCGCCATATCTTGAAAGGATGTCATTGTGACAGAAATATAGACAATGAAACACAAAATAGAACAGAAACGATGCTATTTTGACCAAGAAAGTTATACGAGAAAGAGATATAATTCCAATATTTTAACATAATTGTTGCGAGTTTCTTCTCTGTTTTTATGTGTGGAACAAAACACAGGCAATCTCCCATCATGTGCTTTTTTGATTTAGCACAAAGACCCATTCGCCACTGATACCAGTCACGCTAAGCTTATCTTCAGAATCTCTAAGACATTAAGAAAATATATTTTCAACAAACGGCGGATTCAAAAGAACCAGATGTTGAGTGTCACACATTGAAGAAATGTATTTTCAAGAAGGGATGGTATTCAAAGTATTGGAGATGTAGCACGCCACAGGCTAAAAATGTACTGCAACATGTGATGGTTTGTGAAAGAATTCGAGCTGTCAGGCGCCACACATTATAGGAAAAAACCCCTCAACAAATGGCGGTTTTAAAAGAATCAGAGATGCTGAAAGCGTCACACATTAAAGAAAGACTCTTCAACATGTGATGATTTTAAAATGATTAGAAATGTCAAGTGCCACACATTAAATAAATGTATATATGTACTTCAACATGTGATGGTTTTAAAAGAGAATCGGATGTTCAGTGGCAGGCATTATTGAAAACTATTTCAACGAGCGATGGTTTTAAAAGAATCACAGATATAGCGTGCCACGCATTAACCCTTTGAATCCTGCACCCTATCTACCAGCTGCAAAAACTTAAACTCTTTGACTTCCACACTCTATCCACCATCTTCCTGCAGGAACTGCTGGATAGGGTGAGGATGTCAAATGGTTAAGTTTTCTTCACTAGCGTGGTTGACAATGCAGGATGCTGGTTGACAGGGTGCAGGAGTCAAAGGTTAAATTATATTTTCACCAGAACGGTTTGAAAAGAATCAGAGGTGAAGCGTGATGTTTGACAGAGACGTGGATGGAATTGAAAAAATGGCGACGTTAACGGACAGGCAGAACAGGGAAACGGACACATTGATAATAATAATGATTCCATTGTGTTTGGTGCAAACAGTCAAGTCATCTTTCTGCACTTCACATAGTAATAGCATATAACAAATGCAGAATGAAAATAATGACAAAGAACAGAGAGAGAGAAGACATAACACATGCAAAATGAAAATAACAATCAAAAAAGGAGAGAGAGAAAGGGGAATAGGGGGTGGGGGGGGGTTACGGGTACATACATATATAAGTGCGGTACAGGTATATAATTAAATATACATTAAATGCATGTATAATAAACATAATACATGAAGAATAACAACAGATAAGATCAGAAATATGTACAGTATGACTGGTTCGTAAAGATAATATGTCTGGAAGGAAACTGTGTAGATCATTTGACAATTTTGATAAGAAAAAAAATAAACGTTTACATCATTTGACATTTGTTAAATACAGACATACACACGCTCACGCCCGCCACACAACACACACACACACACACACACACACACACACACACACACACACACACACACACACACACACACACACACACACACACCACACACACACACACACACACACACACACACACTCACTCACTCACTCACACACTACACACTCACACTCACTCCTCACACACACACTCACTCTCTCTCTCTCTCTCTCTCTCTCTCTCTTAGATCAGTTGCAGCATGAGAAGACTTTAAAAAGTTATAAGCATTAGTCTCAGATACTGCCTTCGATGTGATAGAATCGAAGTAAAAGTTTGTAACATTTCCACAACCTAACCCTACCCAACAGCATCCTACAGGGTTATCTGTTCATGTTATTTTTCGAGGTTTTCTTTTTCTTCCATGATTGTTTATTTCAATGAGTAAAGTGTCAAACGGATATGTATGTAGATACATTTTTTCTTAATCATACATTTTTTAACAATGCAAGATTATTTTGTTTTTTTAATTTGTTCCCCACTCATTGTGGACGGGGATAATATTTTGTAGCATGACAACTTTTTCTTGAAAACTACAGATTTTTACTTTGCTGTTCTGTTTGAGAGAAGGAAGACTGACTGTATCTGTGAATAATTCAGAGAAGAGAGAGAGAGACAGAGAGAATGTGTGTTTGTGCGTGTGTGTACTTGTGTGTGTGTGTGTGTGTGTGTGAGAGAGAGAGAGAGAGAGGGGGGGGATGGTTTGTGTACTGTTCGTCACGGTGCTTGCCTTTTTTTTTTATTTGTTTTTATTTTTTGTATCATTAGTGTGAACGATTACAATTTTTTTTGTTCACATTGGTATAAAAAAAATCAAATGCCATTTGTTTTGATGATTTATCTGTGTTTTGATGAGAAAACATTGTCTTTTAGAACTGGAAGCAATTAGATTACTAAGAAAACACACACACACACACATACACACACACACACACACACACACACACACACACACACACACACACACACACACACACACACACACACACACACACACTCACTCACTCACTCATCACTCGCACTAGCTTGCTCACATCCAAGCACACTCGCTCACGCACGTACATATAAGCCTGCATTCACACACGCACATACAAAACACACACACAACTGCGCATGCACGCACGTGCGTGACACACACACATGTACACACACACAGGTCACACACACACAATCACACACACACACACACACACACACACCACACACACGCACTCACACATTATACTCAAGTGCGCACAGCAATCCCACACACACACACATCCACACACACACACACGCACACACACACACACACACACACACACACACACACACACCCTACACACACACACACACACACACACAAAAACACACACACACATAAACACACAACACACACAGACACACAACAACACACACACACACACACAATCACACGCAGCGCCGACCCCCACGCAAACTCTTATCGGTCACTCATATTTCACAAACCTTTTTTAAAATTTGACCAGTGTCAAAATGGTGCCAAACCAAATCGTGCACACCTTGCTTCAGTTCTTATGCATTACTGAACAAGTCTTTTGTAAACTGTTATGATTTGGTTATTGATTGTATATATATATATATATATATCTTGAAAATATTTTTAACCGAAGACTAGTATAACTCTGTCAATGAATATTATTGGACGGGCATTGTTCTTCTGGTTTGGAGAAAACTTCGAAACGGGCTTGTTGGGGGAAAATCTTTTATTTGTGAATGTTATGTTGTTTCATGTTTGTTTGTTTGTCTTTTATTTTAACTGTATTCTGTTGTTTGGATGCTTTTCTTTTCTCATTCTCTTTGTCTGTCTTCCGCTTCTTGCTTTGTTTTGTTTTGTTTTGTTTTGCTCTTTTTGGCTGTCTTTCTTTTATCATGTCTTGCTTTGTTTTGTTTTATTTTGCTGTTTTTCTTTGTCTTTCTTTTATCATGTCTTGCTTTGTTTTGTTTTATTTGTGTTTTTCTTTGTCTTTCTTTATCATGTGCTTTGTTTGTTTTGTTTTACTCTTTTTCTCTGTCTTTTATCGTGTCTTGCATTGTTTTGTTTTGCTTTGTTTTTTTGCTTTGCTTTTGTTTTGCTTTTTTGTTTTGTTTTACTCTTTTTCTCTGTGTGTCTTTTATCGTGTCTTGCTTTGTTTTGTTTTGCTTTGCTTTTTGTTTTGTTTGTTTCGTTTTGTTTGTTTGCTCTTTTTCTCGTCTTTTATCGTTTCTTGCTTTTTCTGTTTTGTTTTGTTTTGTGTTGCTCTTTTTCTCTGTCTTTTATCGTTTCTTGCTTTGTTTCTGTTTTGTTTTGTTTTGCTCTTTTTCTCTGTCTTTTATCGTTTCTTGCTTTGTTTCTGTTTTGTTTTGTTTTGTGTTGCTCTTGTTTTCTGTCTTTTATCGTTTCTTGCTTTGTTTCGTTTGTTTGTTTTGTTTTGTTTTGCTTTTTCTCTTCTTTTATCTTTTCTTGCTTTGTTTTGTTTTGTATTGTTTTGACAGGGCAGGTGGGTCGTTGAGATAACCCTCTCTTTGATTTTGGTTTGGGGAAACTGGGAACCTTAGACCTGATTGACAAATCATTTTTATGGCCGTGTCTTTTGTCTTCGTTTGTTTTTTGTTTTTTAATTCATTTTTAGGGTTGGGGTCGGCGGGGCGTTGTTTACAGATCTGGGTCATGTTTGATAAAGACTGATGTACTTGTATATGCTGATTGCTTGAATAAACATGTATGATAAATAACGAAGGACGTTGTTTGGTTTTGGTTATGTTAACAGCCGTGTGTGGTGTGTGTGTGTGTTGACGTGTGTGGTGTGTGTGTGTGTGTGTGTGTGTGTGTGTGTGTGTGTGTGTGTGTGTGTGTGTGTGTGTGTGTGTGTGTTCTGTGTGATATTTGTGTGATGTGTGTGATGAATTAGGATTAAGTGTGTGTGGTGTGTGCTGTGCACGTGTGTGAGTGTGATGTTTGTGAGGTATATGTGATGAATTAGGATTAAGTGTATGTGTGTGTGTGTGTGTGATGAATTAGGATTAAGTGTATGTGTATATGTATATTATATTATATATATATATAATAATAATATATATATGTGTGTGTGTGTGTGTGTGTGTGTGTGTGTGATGTATGATGTGTATATCTATGTGTTTGTAGGTTTTATGTGTTTTTTATGCATACAGACGCACGATCGCAAATATGCAAGCACAGAACCCCCCTACACACACACCACACGCACACACACACACACACACACACACCACACACACAATCGCATACGCACACACACCACACACACACACACACACCACACACACTCACACACACACACACACAACACACACAACACACACACACACACACACACACACACCACCACCACCACACTACACAATACTCTATCACTGTAGTATTACCTCACACAACGCGGATCTATTTCCGCCCAGCAAATTGATTAGTTTCAAAAACGAACAGAAGAGGATAGTGACACAAAAGAAATTGTATGAAGCTAACAGGATCACAAATATTAAAAAAGCGTTCTTTCATGGACAAATCGGGATGGGATTTATCTTTGCAGCTGATGGACTTAAATGGTATAAGGGAGGCAATATCCCTCTGTCGGATTAAAAAAAACTAAGCCGTGGTCAACTGCCGTGAAATTAAAGACCTATTGTGTCCGTGGCATTGCAGGAGTAGCGCGCGCGCGCGAGTATGTGTGTGTGTGTGTGTGTGTGTGTGCGTGTGTGTCTGTGTCTGTGTGTGTGTATGGTGTGTCTATGTCTGTGTGTGTGCATGTTTGTCTGTGTATGTGTGTGTGTGGTGTGTCTGTCTGTCTATTTGTGCCTGTGTGTGCATGTGTATGTGTGTGTTATGCGTTTGCCCGTTTGTATATGTGTATGTATGTATGTGTGTGTGTGTGTGTGTGTCTATGTGTGTGTGTGCGTGTGTGTGTGTATGTGTGTTTGCCTTCTGTGTTTGTATGTGTTTGTGTCTGTGTGTGTATGTATGTATGTGTTTGCGTGTGTGTCTGTATGTGTTTGTGTGTGTGTGTATGTCTGTGTGTGTGTTTGTGAGTGCGTGTCTATCTGTCCGTCTGCTTGTGTGTGTTGTGTGTTTGTGGTGTGTGTGTGTGTGTGTTGCGGTGTGTGTATGTGTGTGTGTGTGTGTTGTGTGTGTGTGTGTGTGTGTTTGTATGTATCTGTGTGTGTGTGTGTTCTGTTGTGATGTGTTTGTCTGTGTATGGTGTGTGTAGTGTGTATGTGTGTGTGTGTGTCTGTATCTGTGGCGTATATGTGTACGTGTGTGCGTGTGTCTGCCTGTCTGTATCTGTGTGTTGTGTGTGGTGTGTGTGTGTGTGTGTCTGTATCTGTGTATGTATATGTTTGTGCACGTGTATGTGTGTGTCTGTGTATCTCTCTCTCCCCCCCCTCTATCTCTGTCTCTGTCTCTCCCTCTCTCGCTCTGTCTCTCTGTATGTATGTGTGTGTGTCTGCATCTATATCTGTGGTGTGTGCGTATGTATGTCTGTGTCTGGGTGTGCGTCTGTGTATATGTATGTGTGTATGTTTTTTTTTTATTTATAAAAAAAACGCTTCAGAACACAAGCAGCATAACCTTGTTATTCCATGCTACAATCCCACATGGCCTGCCTTCGATCAGGGCGGCAGGCAATGGAATAGGAATCAATCAGACTGAAGGTAATGGACACACGAGCGATTTTCCTCGTCCCCTGTCAGCAATTTTTTGCCAATCCTGGGAAATTTTCTTGTAGAGAAGAGAAGGAGGAGATGAAGGGCAGAGAGAATGAGAGGAGGGTGGAGAGAGAGAAAGAGACAGACAGACAGACAGATAAAGAGACAGACAGACAGACACAAGGACAGAGAGAGAGAGGCAGAGAGAGACAGACAGATAGACAAACAGACACAAGGACAGAGAGCGAGGGAGAGAGAGAGAGAGAGAAGAAGAAAAAATGAAAAAGAGACAGACAAACAGACAGAGAGACAGAGAGACAATGATACACACCACACACACACACACACACACACACACACACACACACACACACACACACACACACACACACACACACACACACACACCACACACAGCACGCACACACACACACACACACATGCGTCCGCGCGCACACACACACACACACATAGAAAAGAGACAACACACACACACACACATATGCACAGAGACAGACAGACAGAGACATACAGATAGACAGAGACAGACAGACAGAGACACAGAGAGGAGACCAGACAGACAGACAATAGACAACGGACAGACAGACAGACAGACAGAGAGGCACAAGGTTTTGGGGAAGAAGTTGGAAAACGGCGGGAGCAGCGAATAATTTGATAGCGCAGTGATACACCTCTAATACCAACTTTAAAACAAATAAAATTTATAAGTCGCCACCACCGCCACCCCCATCACCATCCTATCCCTCTGCTGCCCCTAAAAAATCAATCAATTAAGATTGTCAGGTTGTGTTTTTATAGAGGTGAGTTGTCGGTTATCTAATGTTTTGTGTTTTTCTGTGGTGGAAAGTTTTGCATGGAGAAGGGAAAGTGGCAGATTAATTAGAGTGAGAGGGGAGAAGGTTAGGGTAGGGGGAGGGGATCCATCTCAATTGTTGTCAGTTTTAAAAGAAATGAAATCGAGGGGATGATGAATAACAAACAACAAATACAGATTGTCAAGCCATCTAAAATATCTCCCTTTAATAGTGACAGTATAAATCTCAATTTTGTTATCATTCTTTTAAAAGAAATGAAATTGAGGGGATGATTACAAACAAACAAACAAACAAAAACAAACCAAACAAACAAACAAACAAACAAACATTAAGATTGTCAAACCATTTCAAAATATCTCCCTTTTTAGTGACACTGTAAATCTCCATTGTTGTCAGTTTTAACAGAAATGAAATTGAGGGGATGATAAATAACAAACAAACATAGATTGTCAAGCCATTTCAAAATATCTCCCTTTTGTAGTGACTGATAAATCTCAATTGTTGTCAGCTTTAAAAGAAATAAATTAAGGGGACGATAAATAAACAAACAAACGCACTATAGATTGTCAAGCCATTCCAATATATCATCCTTTAAAAGTGACATTATAAATGACTTAACAGTGACACTGAAAGTCTTGCTCAATGACATTTTGACGGGCAAAAGTCTGATAAACACATGGTTCCCAATGTGTCCTGTAGCAAAAATCATTGTTCAAAGAAATATTTGGCATCATTCAGTCTTCATCATGAATGCAAATAATTGACAGGGTTTCAAAAAAAAAATCGCTGTACGTTGATGATTACTTTGTGCTTTTCAGACATATTTAACCCTTTGTGCATTGACTGGGGGGGGGGGGGGTCTTTCTGTCATGTGAGTCGAGTTTATACAGAATAGCTACTTGTGTCGTGAATCAGACTTTAATTAATTATTTATTTACTTTGTATACATGTTCCTTTCTTTAGATAAGATACAAGATATACATGTCATTTACATGTAAACAGATTATTCCAGTGATTGGCTGATACAAAACCAGTACAAAATATAGACTAGGTAAAACATAGTTAGGTAGGTCATAGGACCTGGCCAGCTCATAGGTTTATGTGCAGGCTTGAGGCTTGTGCCATGATCACCATACACATGGCACCTGTGACGTTAGTATAGTCATACGGAATTCCTTCCGAGTGCAGGGAGTCTTCTTGAGAAACTGAAACTTAACCCTTTGACTCCCTCATTCTATTCGTCAGCATCCTGCATTGTCAGCCATGATAGCAAGACAAAAACTTAACCTTTCACTCCTTCCTGCAGGAAGCTGGTGGATAGAGTGAGGGAGTCAAAGGGTTAAGTTTTTGCTGCTTGTGGACAGGCTGCGGGAGTGAAAGGGTTAAACCTATTTGGTGTGAAGTTTGACAAAATGTACTGATCAGAAATCATCCAAACTCCCCCCCCCCCCCATCCCTCTCTTTCGCCCCTCCACCCATCCCCCTGTCGTTGCATGTTTTTACGTTCTACAAGGATTAGGAATGTTTTGTAAGTAAAAGACCAACCGACCAAGAAACCATCCACGCCGATAAAAACAGAAAAGACTCCTTTTTTTTCCTGTCGCTTAACTTTCTTAACTACTCTGTGTTTGTCCAACTAAACAACAGTCTCAGTGATAACAAGAGCATCAACGACAAAAAAAAAAAAAAAAAAAAAAAAAAAAGAAAAAAAAGAAACCCCCCCCCCCCACAAAATAACTAAAATTAAAAAAAAAATAACAGTGAGGCTTGCCTGAAAGAAAACCCACGCTATTTTTAGCCACTTTCAGTTTAACCCTTTGACTCCCGCACTCTATCCACCAAATGCAATAACAGCCCTTTGACTTCCTCACGCTATCCACCAGCTTTCTGCAAGAAGCTGGTGGATAGAGTGAGAGAGTCAAAGGATTAAGTTTTTGCTTTGCTCGCATGTTTGACAATGCAGGGTGTTGGTGGACAGGGTGCGGAAGTCAAAGGGTTAAAATCTGTTTCAATCCCTGGTTTACGAAAGCGTGGAGAATTTAATGTGAAATACGAAATAACCGTAAACTTCGTGCAGACGTTTGTGAGAGCTCTGTGCAACCCGAGAACACTGTCATACTGTTACCACGCGTGTTCACTGCTTTAAACTGGTAGTGTTGATGGCAATACTGTCGTGACGTTCAGCATTTCTGTATGTGTGTGTGTGTGTGAAATGATGCAGTTTTAAAAGTTGTGGATAACCTGTGTTTGCAATAGCGATAAAATAAATAGTTCAGGAATGGATACTGTGCTGCATTCTTCGTCGGATTGTTTGTTTCTTACCAGCAAAAGAGCAGGTAAGTAATGAATTTGTCCCCTGTCAACCTGTCTTTCTTCGTATGGAATGCACTTTGCAGACAGCCTCTTGTCTCAAATTGAAGATTCTAATTTATTGAAAATGTCCACTCGCTGTTACTTCCCCGAACCCGTCTTGTTTTGCTATCCGGCACAAAAACTGTCTATTCAGGAGAAGACATTTTAACTGAAGGAGGGAGAAGGGATGGGGTGGGAGTGGGGGTGGGGGTGTAGGGACGGCGAAAACAGATTTGATGCATTTCGACGGGTGCAGTAGTCAAGTGGGAAAGATGTCGGACTTCCACTGTGAAGTTCCGGGTTCGATCGTGCATGAAATACCACCCATCTGGCGGGTAATGGTGGAGATATTTCCGATTTCCAAGCTGACTAAACATACACCCAAGCATCTAAACACAGCACACGTCACATCTTGGCACATCGTCATGGGACTCGGTCTGACGTCTGTCTGGGAGAATTAAATGACACGAAGAACAAAGAGCTGTCTGTGAAGCTGTGAGAATGGGCAGGTAGAGACTTTGGAGTGTTAAACGTGCACTGTATGGATAATCTTTTCACCTTCGCAGACACTTAAAATAACCCCCTCCACCTGATTTTTTGAGTTTTGGCCAGTCGCAAATTTATGTGCTGCCTTTACAGCGCTTTTGCCATCGGGGACGTGGAATACTAATAACAATAATAATGATAATACAGCGCTTTTGCCATCGGGGACGTGGATTATTAATAACAATAATAGTGATAATACAGCGCTTTTGCCATCGGGGACGTGGATTATTAATAACAATAATAATGATAATACAGCGCTTTTGCCATCAGGGACGTGGATTATTAATAACAATAATAATGATAATACAGCGCTTTTGC
>JAPXFY010000021.1:15646192-15651192 GCA_030674185.1 Monoplex corrugatus | reverse complement strand
AAATATCCCCTGTGCGATAAATCGGGCGAAATGGTCCTACGTCGGGCCGCGGGGGCATGTCCTTAGATTATGTGCGCGAATGCATTGATGTGTGTACTTAATTTTCTTTTTTTTTTTTTTCCCCTGTTGAAGTTTTGTGTGTTTTGAAGCGGTTATAGCCCTGATATGGCTCTGCGCAGTCGGCTGGGCTTTAAACAACAATAAAAGTAAAGTAAAGATCTTCAGTCCACGGTCCTATCAACAGAACCAGCCAGCTCGCATTAAAAGAATTGTGGTCTCCCCCGTGGGGATGCCCGGGGCTTTTTCAGTATCAGTAATACTTCTGGAAATTCTGTGCTGGAAATTTCCTTTTTTCTGTCGCTCTCTTTGTTTCTGCCTTGTTCCTTTGCTTTCTGTTATTTCTTCCTATCATTTTCTGCCTTGATGTTTTAGTGTTCTACAAAGTCTTGCATACTTTTTCTTAGGATTGATAATTGGGTACATGTATTAAATGCATTTTGGCTCTAAGAAATATGTGTAGAAGCAGTTTTAGGTAATAAGGCCCGTTTTTCACATATGTTTTGGTGTTCTTAGTTATGTTTTAATTTGTATTCAGGTTCGTTTTTCAAATCCCTTGTATGATAAATTGTACAGAGTGGTCAACAGCAGGGGAATCTCTTTAGATTATGTGCGCAAATGCATTGATATGTGTACTTAATTTTCTTTCCCTTTTTTCTTCCTGTTGAATTTCTGTATATGGTTATAGCCCTGCTATGGCTTTACGTAGTTAGCTGGGCTTTAAACAAAAATAACAATAACAATTCTTTAGAGTTATTTCAAGAGGGATTCACCGCGCTTAGACATCTCCATATGCGCTTTACTTACATCTACCAGCAATTAACTGACAGATTTCCTGAGCCTGCACTAAACTATATGCGCTGGCAAGGTCTGGAAACAGGGAAAGGGGAGAAAGGATCTATCAAACACTAAGCTGACACCACCAGAACGATGGAAACAGATGGGCAGCCAAAAGGCCAGTATTTAGTGGTACAGACTGGAATTGAACTCAGGATAAACCATAACGGAAATAACGGGTCCACGTTAAACTGGCTTCCAATAATAATGATAATGATAATGGTGATAATAATAATAAAATAATGATAACAACAATAATAATAATAATCATTTAATAATAATAATAACAACAACAACAATGATGATGATGACATAATGATAATGATAATAATAATAATAATAGTAATAATAACAGTGTTTACATGGCTCCAAATCTTTATAATTCACATCAAAACGAACTCACGCACTCGGCATACACATGCGATCAACCCAAACCACCTTACAACAGGCGGAAAACAACAAACAAACAAACAAACAAACAAACAAACAAACAAACAAACAAACAAACAAAACAAACTTGGACGGAAGCACTAGCAGCTTGTTGCAACAAGAACGACATGACATATTGACATGTCACGACATGTCACAGCCCTGAGTGTGTTAGAATGTAAGGAAAAAGACATAAAGAAACAACAAAGAAGAATTGAGGGAAAAAAAGGAAACGAAAAGAAAAAGAATGATGTAGACAGAAAAGGAAATAAATAAACAGAGATGCCCAGGGCAGTAATGGAATGGTTAGCGGACAGCAGAAATAGGGACAGGTCAGAGCGGAACGAAAATAAAAAGTGCGGTGAGGAATTTAGGATCATGATATGAGAATTTCTGTGGATAGGCAGAAATAGAGGTTGTGTGTGTGTGTGTGCGTGCGTGCGTGCGTGCGTGCGTGTGTGTGTGTGTGTGTGTGTGTGTGTGTGTGTGTGTGAGTGTGTGTGTGTGTGTGTGTGTGTGTGTGTGTGTGTGTGTGTGTGTGTGTGTGTGTGTGTGTGTGTGTGTGTGAGAGAGAGAGAGAGAGAGTGTGTGTGTGTGTGTGCGTGTGTATTTGTGTACATGTGTGTTCGTTCGTTATTTCTTTTAATGTCTATTTACATATGTGCTTTTAGACGAAACGAAGTATCAAGAAAATGAATGGACAAATAAATAGATAAATGAATGAATAAATAAATAAATAAATAGATAATAGATAAATAAATAAATAAACAAGTAAATAAATAAATAAATAATTAAATAAATTAATTAATTAATTAATTAATTAATTAATTAATTAATTAATTAAACAAACAAACAAACAAACAAACAAACAAACAAACAAATAAATAATTGTGAGATCGAATCCCCATCTGTCTGTTAAAATCATTGTTGGAATCTTCTGCCTTAACTGTCTCTTCTCCAGAGCTGATCGTGCTATGGGCTCATTGGGAAGGCTGGGACCACACAGTTAGAGGCTCATCCATTTCATGGATGCAGCACTGAGGGTGTTGCTTAATTCTCCCAACGCAGCAGGTGCCTTTATACCTGGAGCTTGGTTGTTGCCGGAATATATCACGCCAGTAAGCGTATAGCACAGCTCTTCACACAAGTCTCCATCCTACATACTCCATAGCATAATGATCCTCCTCCTCCTCCTCACCATCATCATTGTAAAAAAATTGTCTAAGATTCTGTAGCCATTGAGATGACGTAGAGAATGGGATAAATAAAAATTGTGCAAGTATTTATAAATTTCAGTGGAACAAATTTCTGTGGAGTAGGTCTGTTGGGAGTTCATCTCATGACAGTTTATATTGAGATTTCTCTCCAACAATGTAAACCGTTTCTCACCTCACTAAGAGTAGGTACAACCTAAGCCATCTTGATATTTTCGTTTCGTTTTTTCCCTCTTATTTCCTTCTTTCCCTCAATTCCCTTCGTGATCAGGGAAGGGGAAGAGAAGACAGCAGAAAAGAGCACAGAAATGGAGTAATGGTAGAGATGGGGAGAGCTTAATCAAGCGAGCTGAAAGGGGATAATTACGCTGGGAAGGGAGGGGGGGGGGATGGTGCATTGTTGTGTTGGCAAATGTTCCCAGCAGGTGGTAGTCAAAGACGCCACCAAAATTACCTCCCTTTTTTTCTTTCTTCTTTCCCTCCTTTTGTGTCCACTTCTGGATCTATGGAGATGTTGGGGGCACAGATTTTGGACGGCTTCTCGTGTTTGTGTGTCCAGAAAGAATGCCCCAGCACATATGTAGGTGATTCTTGGACCACATCAAGGGCAGAGTGTTGTTTACTGTCGTTGATTCTGGCTGGGCTGGTTGTTTGAATACATCTCTTTCTTCTCTGCGAGACTGACTGGGAAAAAGAAAGAGTATGGCTAATTGGAAGAGAGAGCAGGACTGAAAAAGGGGGAGGGAAGGACAGAGAGGAGAGAGAGAGAGAAGAGAGAGAGAAAGAGAGAGAGAGAGAGAGAGAAACCACATATGAATTAGTAGCGGTTATGCTTATGAAACTGTATAGCATCAAAGCGAAAACTTAATGATTGGGTTAGGGTTGTTGTATCTGGTAAATAAATAACCGTCTTAACATTCTGAAGTGAATTTTGTAAAGATTTCACGATCCGTGATAATTGATTTGTTGAGATTACATTTTGATTGTCCAAGGACTAGGTTTTTTTTGGGAATAAATTTGATGGCGTGAAATTTCCTGGAATATTTTTTTGTATCAGACAAATCAGTATGTGTCTGTGACCATTAATCAGCATAGTCCAGTTCTTGGAAAGTTTCATTATCATAGACTTCCTGAATATTGGGAATTTCTTGGAACTAGGCCTTCTAAAGGAAATAAGAGGAAACAGGGGAATTTTAAAAATAAATAAGAACATAACTTTGAGAGTCACGGAGTTATCTATAAAATAATAATAATACAATATTTATATACGCAAAACTTGATAAATCAATCTAAGCGCTGAAGCACACACACGCAAGCACGCATCGCACGCACACACGCACACACCACGCACACACAACCACACCATGCTATAAATGGGAGAAAGAATAACATAAGCAAGAATAAAACCAATGGAAATTAGAGAGCAAGCATTACAATATAATACCATGTATCCCGACGGAGACAGGCTGCAGATGGGGGGGGTTGGAGTATGATTTTATGCGAGAGAAAGGTGAGTTTGAGAGCGACTGAGGAGACAAATAGTTCGACGACTAAGAGGAAGTTTGTCCGGAGTGGCCCAGAACGAGAAGCTCGTGACAAGGATGGCAAACTTTTGATTTGAGAAATTCTGCATGGAAATAACTCCGTACTCTCAGAGTTATTACCAGTTGATAGCCTTCTAAAATTAAAAATCTATCGATAACGGGTTTCACGAAAAATATTGCAGAAGTGATTGAATAAAGATTTTTTGTCGGCTTTGTCTGAAGACATTTCGTTGGAATATATTTTTGGGAGAATGACCGATTTCCTAAATCGGGTAGAGCCAGATATGGAAAAAGAACAGATTTTCTTGCAGGTGTAAAAACATGTCTATGTGACTGAAGATCTGCCAGTGTTTTTGATGAGAAAAGATGTAGTGATGTTTCCCCCAACCAAACATCTGTTCCCTCGCCTCACCAAGAGCCAATAAACCCTAACACAACTCATCAACGTGATCATGGAAGGAACAAAAGAAGACAGCAGACATGAGAGGAAAGACAGGGTGGTGAGGTTGGGCAGGGAAGAGGTTGATCAGGAAACATGAAAGGGGGATAATTACAGGAAGAAGGTCGGATCGTCGTGCTGGCAAATGTTTCCAGCAGGTGGCAGCCTCCGCCATCCCCAGATTACTTCCCTTGCCTTCTTTTCATATTGATGTCTACTTCCGGATCCATGGAGATGATGGGAGGGGGTGGGGGAGCTCATTGGGCGGTTTCTCTTGTTGCTTTTGGAAAATCGCGCCGGTATTTCTTTGGACAAGTCCCAGACCCTCTTTGTGATTTTCTTGGATGGTCGAAACTGAGTTCATTGTTCAAATGAATATTTTTTTTTTTTGCAGAATACCAAATAGTTGACTTATTGATTGAATAAAGGATGATTGATTGATTGAACGAATCATCGATTTAGAGAGATTATAAATTCAGA
>JAPXFY010000021.1:15631192-15641192 GCA_030674185.1 Monoplex corrugatus | reverse complement strand
ATCATGCAAAACTCAGAATAAATTCATTTATGATATTTCTTGTTCGACGCGTTTGAACTTTATAAATAGCTCAAAGGCGTCGAACAACAAATAATCATACATTTTATAAATACATTTTTGACAAGGAAAATAATGCACTCATAAAATTTTGATAAAAACACAATTTTTATCAGATAAAAAACTGCTTTTAGGATAGTTGCAGTAATAAGACGCAATAAGCTTCGGGAAATTAAAGACTTGATGTTAAAGGCTTGAAATTAAGAAAGACCCCAGCTGACCCAATTTTGACCTTATCAAGTCATTTTTAGCCATAACTATGACTGGCTGCCTGCGTCAAAGCCGTGTTTTTCCGTGCTGGGCTACCGTGAATTCAGTCTGAGTTTGACTTAGAATTTATAGGATATTTTCCTTTTTGTCGCAATTGGAAAGGTCTGCTTTGTTTCATTCTTATATTATTTTGTTTTATTTCATTTTAAGCTTTTAAAAATCTTTTAAGCCTCGCATTTTGTTTATTTTGATCATTCAATTAAAATTCCATTTCATTTGAGATATGTTACCCCATAGCACTTTTTAAGAGGACATTTGTTGATTGGTTTTCTGGCAACAAATTGTGAACGTGAACGCATCAACCAAAATGGTAAAGCCTTAATTTTCAAACTTGTAGAGAGTGAAATGGAGTGTGGTTTTACTCATTGAAAAAAAATTAGTGTACACAATACAAATGCACCATTCACAGTCGTGTGTTTGTATTCAGAATACATCCAATTCTCTGTCGCTGTCTTCCGCCTGTCTGTCCCGTCTGCCTCTGTCTGTCTATCACCGTCTGTTTGCCCGTCCGTCCGTCTGTCTCTGTCTCTCTGTCTTTCGTTCTCTTTCTGTGTCTCTCTTGCTCTCTCTGTGTGTCTCTCATGCTGTCTGTCTCTTCCCCCCACCCCATGTACATATATATATATATATATATATATATATATATATATATATATATATACACACACAAAAATCAAACACCGTTTTTCCACTTCTTTGAATTTTCTTTCTGTCAAACTCCTCTTGCCTAAATTTTATCTTATACACACTGTCTTTATGTTACTGTCGTAATAATGCCACTAATTCATCGGTGTTTACAAAAATATTGCTATATATGTTGCTATTATTGTATTTATTTTAGTTATGATGTCGTTATTATTATTATTGTTGTTATCATCATCATCATCATCATCATTATCATCATCATCACCACCACCACCACCAACACCACCACCACCACCACCTCCACCACCAACAATCATCACCACCACGATCGTTATTGATAGAATTACTATGATGATGATGATTAGTAGTATTTTGTTGTTGTTGTTGTTGTTGTTGTTAGGGTTAACATATTTTTTGCATTATGTGTGTCTGCATTTGTCTCATGTTTTTTAAAGCGCTTGAGCAATGACGTATACAAATCGATATTTCATCATGATTCATTTTTACAAGTTCTTTTAATATTGTGTGTGTTTTGGTTCATTTGTCTTCATCCTGGTGTTGGAGCTGGTGTGTCTTCACCTCCCTTGTTTGTGTTTAGTGCTTCCTTTGCTTTCTTGTTCTTTAATCCTATGTTTTATGATTTAACTCTCTATATTTCTCTCTCTTTCCTTCTCTCTCCCCCCTTTTCTCTCTCTGTACTTCCCCCCACTTTTCCCTCTGTGTGTGTGGTGTGTGTGTTTGTGTGTTTGTTTGTGTTTAGTTGTTGTTTCCTTTTTGTTTACAATTCACTTTTATTCTGATTGTTTAGTGGAGTTATGCGTTTACTTGTCTGATGTGTTCTTTTTTGATTTTTCAACATGCATATGTATGCAAATAATAAAACATTAGTTTTAAGACAGATCCAGTGGGACTTAACGTTTCTCATCATCATCATCAGGTGCCCTGCCGCATGGCGTTGGCGATCATGGACTTCCATCTGTCTCTATCTCTCGTTGCCCCTAGCATCTCTCCCACCCCCCTCGTCCCAAAGCCACTCTACAAGTCCGTCCAGCATTTTCTCCCTGGGTCTATCCGGTGCTCTCTTCCCTCCAGCTTTCCCGTTGTGACCAGGTGCTCCAGATTCCCCTTCTCATAAAATGGCCTATAAATGTTGCCTGTCTTTTCCTAATCGTCCTTATGAAGTGATCTACTTGTGTCTGCCTCCATCAAGACTGTCTCGTTTGTTTTCTTTGCTGTGCATGGAACTCTCAACATTCTTCTTAGAAACCACATCTCGGCTGCCTCAATCTTGTTCTGTCTTTGTTTGTTGACTATCCACGCCTCGCATCCCGACAACAGTATTGGTTCTATATAACATTCCAGAACTCTCTTCCTGACGCTACTATCACTGACTATTAAGGTGTTTTGAACTTTTGAGGTTTGAAGTTTCTCCCTGAAATGAAAATGTATTTTCTTTCTGTTCTTGTTCTTATTCTTTCACTCACTCAACAAGGAACGAATCCCCCAAAACGTTGTACTATTTTTATGCAAATTTCTTATTAGGGGTAAAGATATTCATTAAACATCCACGCATATTACAATGATATTTTTGTTACTCACGTATGTATTTGTGGTGTGATAGTCTGAGTCTCCCAGATTAGTGACATATACGAGATTTTGTGAAACATATGATTGAAAAATGTGTTTGCACTTCATACTCCTTACTAAGGGATAGAAACTAACTGAATGATCAGAATTTCTGTCTGTTTCTCTCTTTCTCTGTCTCTCTCTCCTCTCTCTCTTTGTCTCTCTTTCTGTCTCTCTCTTCTCTTCTGTCTCTGTTTCTTCTATCTCTCTCTTCTATCTCTCTATTCTCTCTCTCTCTCTCTGTCTCTCGCTTTGTCTCTCGCTTTTCTGTCTCTCTTTAATTCTCTCGCTTCTCTCTCTCTCTGTGTCACTGACTCTCTCTCTCTCTCTTTCTTTCTTTCTGTGTATGTGTGTGTTTGTGTGAATTTCTGTCTGTTTCTCTCTTTCTCTGTCTCTCTCTCCTCTCTCTCTTCTCTCTCTCTCTGTCTTTCGCTGTCTCTCCTCTGCCTTTTTTCTGTCTCTCTCTAATTCTCTTGCTTCTCTCTCTCTCTCTCTTTCTTTCTTTCTGTGTATGTGTGTGTTTGTGTGCTTGTCTGTCTGTGTCTGTCTGTCTCTCACTCACTCTCTCTCTCTCTCTCTCTCTCTTTGTTGTCTTGTCTTTTCTGTTTCTCTGTGTCTGTCAATCTTTTTGTATCTCTTATCCCCTCTCGTCCTCTTTTCCCTGTCTCTGACGATCTGTGTCACAACATTCCCCTCCCACACTTTATCTCTGTCTCTGACATGTGTGTCAAACATACCATACTTATCTCTGTGTTCTAGATTTTTCACAACTATCCCACTACCATCTTGTGCAGAAGCTTCAACAAACTGTGTAAGTGGAAACAACACCAACCAAAACAAACAGGGAATTGAATTGTTTAAATAAAAGAAGGGATGAAACAGGACAGGCATTAGCCGTGTTTTTTTACTGCATCGTGAGTTGACTTCAAAAATGGTGACAAGGTCTGTCCATGGGGCCAAGTGGTTAGCACAGTGGGCATCTGACTGGAAGATCGTAGGTTCGAAACCCCCATCAGTTCAAGAATTATGGGGGATTTTTTCGCCCAACTTCCACCCAAAACAACCCAGAGTTGAGCGTTTTGCTGTGTGGTCGTTTGGGAAAATTGGGACTAAACAGACGCGTCATTGGTGTTGCTCAGGTTACATGACGAGCACTGCAAGTATCTGTATCTCTCGGGCATGGTTGACTCCAGGATAGATTATGAAAGTAAGCGTATAGTACAGCCCTGTCGCTCAATCTAACTCCAAAATAGAACTTCATAGCGCTATCACAATGATTCCTATTTTTCATTACACGAGCATTCAAAAAGCTGTCCCAAATTCTATGGCCCTTCGTGTCATACTGTCATGAAGACCTCAGTCTCGGTGGTTTAGAAGGTATGGCTGAAGACTGAAATACGTGGCATGTGTTAGTGATACGGGAATGATGCAGACGATGGGGCAGTCAGAACAACATCATTGTGTACTGAAATGTGATGACGAGTCTGATTTTCTTAACAGTCAGAATTACAACAACATTGTGTGTACTGAAATATGGCAAGTCTGATTTCTTAACAATCAGAATCACAACATTCTGTGTGCTGAAATATGATGGTAAGGGTGATTTCTTAACAGTCAGAATGACAACGCCATTCTGTGTACTGAAATGTGATGGCAAGGGTGATTTCTTAACGATCTACCCATGTGGATATGTTTGTATGTCGTATTTTTCATCGTTAGGTTTTGCTTCAACAAAATGTGTATATTCTGCATTTGTGCATATACTGTAGATATTTTGCCTGAACTTGAGTTACTCCTTACGATGTAATTGCAAAAAAATCCATTTTACTACTTTCTTTTTTTGTTTGCATTGTTTGTTTAAAATGCATAAAACAAAGTTTTACAGAATTGTAACGACAACAACAACTGCAGAGCAGCAACACAACAACAGCAACAATATCATCAAACAAGCAACAGTAACATCAAACAAAACAACAACAAAACCCAAAACAAATGCTCACAGCAGAGCGTGAAAGAGAGACAGAGCCTTAAAACCAAAGAAAAACAAAGACGGAAGCCTGAAAAAGAGAGACAAAGTGAAGAAAAGGAAAGGAACGAACACATCCTTTCAGCTCCTGCAAGTTTCAATATAAAACGCTCCCTGTTCTCCTTCAGAGGAAGATCGATGGGTGAGAGAAAGGAATGGATTTGTCTGGTGTTTGCCAAACTGTAACAGACAGCGCTTTTAACGTCTCCTGTTTTTTCTAACATGATTACCAGGATTATTTTGGTTGGTGCTCCGGTTTTAATTTCAGGCTGTTTTTACTCACGAAAGGGAGGAAACAGAATATTTTTTGTTTTAATTCAGACTGTGTCATATAAAGATTGCTGCTGCTATTATGAATTGTGATGAAAATAGTAATGATGATGATGATGATGCTAATACTAATAATAATGATAAAAGTAGTAACAATAATGCTACTACTACTACTACTAACAACAACAACAATAATGATAATGATAATGATGATAATAGTAACAATAACAACAACAATAATAATAATGATAATGATGATAACAGTAACAATAACAACAACAACAATGATAATAATAATGATGATGATAATAATGATGATAACAACATCAACAATAACAATAATTATAACAACAAGCAACTGACCAACCCTTGTTTCTGTAACGCGGCATCGCTTGGACTGTCCAATTCCTGCGATGATGCAGCGAACGATTCTGGCGTGGCCGAGGTCAGTGAATGAGAGGGTAACAAGGGAAAAATCGAAGGTGCAGGGAAGCGATTGATGTTGTTTTTACACCGTGTTAGCGTCAGCGAGTAATGGAGTTAGTTACATCATCACACAGCCCCCCCCCCCCACCTCTCTTTCCTCCGCTCCTAGCCCTCCCCCTCTCCCCTCCTGTTTCTTCCCTCACCCACTCATTCACCTTTCCGCTGTCTGGCCAGCTTCTCGTCGCTTTATTATTTTGTTATGTCACTTAGTGGAATGTGTGGTCTGTGGCTAAGCTCTCCCGTAGAAGACGAAAAATCTTGAGTTTTATTCCTAGTCAGAGAGGTAGTTATCTCCCTCCCCCGTCTTAATAATGGTAATAATGATGATAATAAAAATGATACTAATAATACTAATAATGCCACTGATGATAATATAATAATAATAATGATGATAATAATAATAATAATATAATAATAATAATTACCGTATGTATACGGCGCCAAATCTTGATAATTCAAATCAAAGCGCACTCGTGCGCACCAGGCACATGCATACAGTCGACAAAGACCACCTTAAAATGTTTAATATTATGCACACAAACTGAGGGAAAGAAGTGGTCGTAGAATTCATTGTTGGGAAACGGTTATAGCCCTGATATGGATCTACGCCTTCGCTGGCTTTAAACAAGAATAGCGTTTTCGTTAAACCGTTTAATAAGACATTGTTGAAAACGATTTGATTACGGCTTTGATGGTACCCTAGTCTGTGACAGGGTCCTCAGCCAGTGGAGGCCCAGCCACCACATCAAGACAATGATTTTGTCGCTGTATAAAGGCAATCTCACCGTCATCTTTCTCATGCACGGGAGTCCTACAGTCGCGTTCCAGACGGTTGTGGGATGTCGTCTTTATTACCAAGGGTTACCCGCCATATCAGGACTTACGGGAATCAGATGAAAAATATATCGAATTGCTTTCTCTTGATGCTCTCTCGCTGCCAACAGACAGAATGAATGGGGAACCCTTTCTTCTCATCGCCAGAGGGAATCAATCGAGACTGTAATTTCCCCCATGTATGCAGATGGCGTGGTGTAGAGTTCGTAAAGTTTGTTATGATAGACACAAAGATGACGAGAGCAAAGGTCAAGAACGTAGTCAGTATTGATTCCCACAGTCAGCAAATCGGTTCATGATAAGAGGGCGAAGGTCAAGACGGGATGTAGTGAGGTTCATGACACAGGGCAAAGGTCAAGGCCGGAATTAGTGAGCATCGATTTTCCCTTGTCAGTAAATCAGTTCATGATAGAGGGCAAAGGTCAAGACCGGATGTGGTGAGGTTCATGATACAGGGCAAAGGTCAAGGCCGGATGTGATGAGTATTGATTTCCCCTGTCAGTAAATCGGTTCATGATAGAGGGCAAAGGTCAAGGGTGGGTGTTGTGGGTATTGATCTCCTCTTGTCAGTTAATCAGGCGGAACTTCCTATCAGCTGATAAGCATGCGTTCTTTGTGAGAGTTGATAAACATGGAAAAGGGGAGTTATGCTGGAATGGGTTGTGGTTGTTTGATTTCTTTTGATCTTGTGCTGCTGTTGCCGAGTTGGAGGGAGGTGTGTGTGTGTGTGTGTGTGTGTGTGGGGTGTGTGTGTGTGTGTGTGTGTGTGTGTGTGTGTGTGTGTGCTAGTGTGTGTGTGTGCGTGTGTTTTATGTGTGATTGAGTGTGTGTGTGTGTTTGTGTGTGTGTGTGTGTGTGTGTGTGTGTGTGTGTGTGGTTGGATGATTTCCTGTCGTAGTGTTCATGTGGAAGTTGACGTGTGGTGTGTTATGATAGGCGGTGGGTGTGTGAGTATTGATTTCCCTGTCGTGTCGTGTTATGATAGGGAAAGAGGTGTGTGTGTGGTATTGATCTCTTTGTAGTTAATGAGTGATTCTTCGCTGTAATGCGTTGTGTAGAGTTGAAATGGATAAAGTGGAGTTGTGGAATGGGTTGTGGTGTGTTTGATGTCTTTTGATTTGTGTGCTGTTGTGGTTGAGTGTGTGTGTTGTGTGTGTGTGTGTGTGTGTGTGTGTAGTGTGTGTGTGTGTGTGTGTGTGTGTGTGTGTGTGTGTGTGTGCGTTGGTGCTAGTGTGTGTGTGTGCGTGTGTGTATGTGTGATTGAGTGTGTGTGTGTGTGTGTGTATGTGTGTGTGTGAGTGTGTGTGTCTGTGTCGTTGTGTATTTGTGTGTATGTGTGTGTGGGGGGGGTGATGGTGTGTGTGTGTGTTTGTGTGTGTGTGTGTGTGTGAGTGTGTGTGTTGAGTGTGTGTGTGTGAGTGTGTGTGTTGTGTGTGGTGTGTTGATTGAGTGTGTGTGTGTGTGTGATTGTGTGTGCGTTTGTGTGTGTGAGTGTGTGTCTGCGTGCGTTGTGTATTTGTGTGTATGTGTGTGTGTGTGTGCGTGCGTGCTTGGTGTGTGTGTGTTAGTGTGTGTGTGTGAGAGTGAGTGCGTGCGTGCATGTGGTGTGTGTATGTTCATGTGGTATGTGTGTGTGTGTGAGTGTGTGTGTGTGTGTGTGTGTGTGTGTGTGTGTGTGTGTGAGAGAGAGAGAGAGAGAGAGAGAGAGAGAGATTGTCCGAGAGTTTCAGTTTGTGTGTGCGCGTGCTTGTGTGCGTGCGTGCGTGTGTGTATGTGTTTGTGTGTGCGTGTGTTTGTGTTTGTGTGTATGTTCATGTGGTGTGTGTCTGTGTGTGTGTGCGCGTGCGTGGTGTGTGCTGGACCTGGAAGAGAGAAAAGATGCATAAAAGATAGAGGAACGTCCTTCATCAGATCTATTAATACATGTATATTACTGACCAGATCCTTAACGCGTGAGAGGTCGTTGGCACATCATCTAATGGCCTTTTGCTTCCCATAGGTCGGATATTAGCACAGTAGGCGACCATATATAGGAATTATATCCGATTCTGTGATGCGATTGCTTCATAAAAGAGAATGCAGTAGAGCAGATGGAAATGACTGTTGGACCTTTTCTCTTTAATATATCGTTTGATTTGCAGTGAGATAGTTTAACCCTTTGACTCCCGCACCCTGTCTACCAGCATCCTGCATTGTCAACTATGATAGCAAAGCAAAAACTTAACCCTTTGACTCCCTCCTCCTATCCACCAGCTTCCTGGACACTGCCGGTGTGGTCTTGGAGTTACTGGAGTTGGAGTTATTTCTAGAAGGATTTACCGTGCTCGGATGACACCATTTGCGCTCCACCCAAAACTGCCAGCAATTATCTTCAGCTTTCCCATACACTGGGGAATGAGGGACTAATTCTACACGAGTACTGTCCCCCTTTTAGTGACTTAAGGATTATAGAACACCAGGTAGACCCATGGAGAAAATATTGGACGGACTTGCAGGGTGGCTGAGGACAGAGAGGGTGGAAGATGTGTTTGCGGCGACAAGGATAGATTCATATGGAGGGCCATGATCGCCAACGCCATGTGGCAGGGCACATCATGACGATTGATGATTATTTTTTTAATTTTTAAAAAATAATTTTTTTTTTTAGATTTCGTTCCAGATAGATTCATAGTACATGATGATGATGAAGGATTATAGAGGACAGGGGAGGTAAGTGTCATTACCTCTTTTTCCCCTTTTCGTCTCTCATACAAAACACGCAAGCATCGTGTTATATTTTGGAGCATCATTCTCTCTCCCCCCCCCCCCCCCCACTCTTTTTTTGTGAAGGGTGAGGTAGGCATAGAAAAACTTTTTCACAGTCGAAAAAAAACCAAAAAACCCGCAAGTAATCAGTTTATGGAGCCTTCCCTTCTCTGGGAAGAAAACTCCACTCCTAGTTTGTTTCGTAACGTGTCTTATCTCCTGGATGGTTGTTGAAAATTGCTATTGACTATTTGAAGAAAACGAATAAAAAGAAAAATAAGCATAGTCTTAAAAAAGATGACACAGATGGGAAGACGAGGAGATTGAGAAGATGGTAGGGGTACAGTTGACTCGTCTACGTGGTCTGGTTGGTTCGTCTGATAGAGCCACGGACTCAAGATTTGATATCTTGGGTTCAATCCCAACCGCAACATTAAATAAACTGTTCCTGTTCCCACTAGCCGTGCTTGTGTGTGTGTTGTGGTGTGTGTTGTGTGTGTGTTGTTCTTTGGTGTTAATGTGTTCGTGCGTGGCTGCGTGCGTGGTGGTGTGCTGTTTAGCTTTGGTTAGATGGAAATTGTATTGTATGTATGATTAAAATGCCTTCGCTGTCTATCTTATGCCATTCTCCGTTTTTTTTTTTCAAGACCTCGCCAGCGCATAGGGTTGGGATGGATGGGAGGTTGAGGAGGTTGAGAAGATGGTTTGGTACAGTTGACTCGTCTGCCTGGTCTGGTTGGTTCCTTCGATAGAGCTGTGGACTCAAGATCTGTTGTCTCGATTCAATCCCAGCCTGTAACAGTGAAAACTGGCCTGTCGGCGGCCATTCTGAATGCTTCCATCACTCTGATGGTGTCAGCTTAGTGTTTCATAGATCCCTTCCCTCCTTCCCCATTTCAAGACCTTGCCAGCGCATAAGGGTTTGCGCTGGCTCAGGAAGTCTGCCAGGTAATTGCCGGCAGATTTTTGGGTGGAGCGCATATGGCGTTCTCCGAGTGCTATGAATCCTTGTCGAACAGACTCCGAAACTTCACTGAGATG
>JAPXFY010000021.1:15618692-15626192 GCA_030674185.1 Monoplex corrugatus | reverse complement strand
GGGCTTTAAACAAAAATAACAGTAACAGTAACATACGTGTGTGTGTGTGTGTGTGTGTGTGTGTGTGTGTGTGTGTGTGTGTGTGTGTGTGTGTGTGTGTGTGTATGTATGTATGTGGTGTGTGTGTGTGTGTGTGTGTGTGTGTGAGAGAGAGAGAGAGAGAGGGAGGGGGATTTGGGAGGGAGTTTCTTTGTTGAGTATTGTGATGATTAGCAACTGAAGCTTTTTTCTTTTAACGTCTATACAAACATGTGTTGTGTGGTTTGTGTGTGTGTGTGGTGTGGTGTGTGTGTGTGGTGTGTGTGTGTGTGTGTGTGTGTGATGTGTGTGTGTGTGTGTGTGTGTGTGTGTGTGTGGTGTGTGTGTGTGTGTGTGTGTGTGTTGCTGTGTGTGTGTTGTGGTAGTGTTTGTGTTGTTGTGTGTGTGTGTGTGTGTGTGTGTGTGTCTGTGTGTGTGTGTGTGTGTGTGTGTGTGTTGTGTGTTGTGTTGTGTTGTGGTGTGTGTGTGTGTGTGTGTGTGGTGTGTGTGTGTGTGTGTGGTGGTGTGTGTGGTGTGTGTGTGTGTGTGTGTGTGTGTGTTGTGTGTGTGTGTGGTGTGTGTGGTGTGTGTGTGGTGTGTGTGTGTGTGTGTGGTGTGTGTGTGGTGTGTGTGGTGTGTGTGTGTTGTGTGTGTGTGGTGTGAGTGTGGTGTGTGTGTGTGTGTGTGTGTGTGTGGTGTGTGTGTGTGTGTGTGTGTGGTGTGTGTATGTGTGTGTGTTTGTGTGTTGTGAGAGAGAGAGAGGAGAGAGGAGGGAGGGAGGGAGGGAGGGAGGGAAGTTCCTTTTACTGCATCTGATAGTTCCTCTGCAGCAGTGATCCTGTTCAGTGTTTTCAGGTTGTCAGTTCAAGGTCGTCAGTACATGATACCTCTGTACATTACAGTAGTTATACCGTATTATGTACAACATCTTGCAGTATAGAAGCGGATGAGAGAGGTTACTGGAGATCGATAGGTTTGATCAATAGTTCGCTCGTATCTGTGTGAATTTGTATCGTAACTGTTGCACGTTGTCTGCAAGAGACAGCTTTCGTGTGTAATGGCTGCTGTTTTTGTTTGTGCACTTTTCGTTCGTTTGGTTGTTTGTTCGTTGAGCCTTTATTTTTTATTGACTAGTATTAGTTTACACTCCCACCCCCCCCTCCCCTGTGGGATGCCGAGGGCTTTTTCAGTATAATTAGATCCCCACTTTCAGGAAATTCTGTGCTAAAAATTTCCTCTTTTCCATCACTTTTGTTTCTTTCTTCCTCCTTTGATTTTCTGTCCTTTCTTCCTATCATTTTCTGCTTTGCTGGTCTATTCATCTGTATGTTTTCGATAAAATCTTATGTACTTTCTCCTAGGATTGATAATTGGGTACGTATATCAAGTGCAATTTTTGGCTCTAGGGAGGTGAGATATACAGAAGCTAGCTTAGGTAATTTAGGCCCGTTTTTGCACATGTTTTGGTGTCCTTATGTATGCTTAAATTTGTATTCAGGTATGTTTTTCAAATCCCCCGTGCAATAAATTGGAGTGGTTAATGCCAGGGGCATGTCCTTAGATTATGTGCACAAATTCATTGATGTGTGTACTTAATTTTTTTAAATTTTTTTTTCCTGTTGAAGTTTTGTATGTTTTGAAACGGTCATAACCCTGATATGGCTCTACGCAGTCCGCTGGGCTTTAAACAACAATAACAATAACAAGTTTACACTTCAAAGATGATATATGATATCATTATCGAATACTGACATTGTCTGTTTCAGTTGGGTAGCGCTTTGAGCTTCTAATGGGAATCGGGCAGGGGTAACGGGTAATTCATGGCGTCTCGGCCTCTATGCATGTTGATCGGTGCATGTTTTGCTTCCCCCCCCCCCACCCCCCCAAGCCATTATAAGCTATTATGGACGTATCTTCGCTGTATTAGTACAACAGACTGATCTAACTGAAAGCGCTATTGTACATTTTGTTTATTTAAAACTGGCTTTGTTTTCGATCATAGCAGCTATGAATAAAAAAGGACTTTTTTTGGTCTGGATTTTACAGTGATTTATTGATAAAGGTGATTTTCATTATGTGTTTAATCCTTTGACTCCCGCACCCTGTCCACCAGCATCCTGCATTGTCAACCATGCTAGCAAAGCAAAAACTTAACCATTTAACTCCCTCACCCTGTCCACCAGCTTCCTGCAGGAAGCTGGTGGATAGGGTCAGGAAGTCAAAGGGTCAAGTTTTTGCAGTTGGTGGGTAGGGTGCGGGAGCCAAAGGTTGAAATCAGTTTTGTACAGCAAACTACCGACGTGAGACAGTCTACTTTTCAGTGCAAAATACGATAAAACGACACGCCCGCAAAATTATTACGACCGGTTTTTAGTGTAGCAGGTACATAGTAAATTGTAGATGCCTCAGTTTCATAATCAGGTGTCAATGTTATGATTACATCAGCAGATTTCACTGTCACAAATCAGCAAAATTCGACTAAAGGCACAGAAAATAGATGATCTTTAGTGTGGCTTGTCTATCTATGTTTAGGCCCTTATCCAAGTCAACAGGCAAAAGCTTTTTGCTGTTTATAATCATCACCTGGCATGGCAAATCACAAATCACATTGCAAGACTTGCCTTGACCAACGAGCAATGAAAAACCATGGGCACCACTTCAGGGCATGAGTGGAACCCAGGAGACGTCAAGTTAATGACAGTAGAGGAGGATTTATTTGAGGGTGGTCCATAGGACTTACCAGTTCACAACACCGACATGTTCAGTGCTGTCTTAGAGGATGGAGAAGCAGTGACGTTTAGCGTTACTGCAAGTCATCGATTTATCCATCATATCGATTCCTCTGAACACAAAGCCAGTTACCTTGAACTGCCCCCGTGGGGATGCCGGGGGCTCTTTCAGTATAAATAATATCCCCACCTTCAGGAAATTCTGTTAGAAATTTCCTCTTTTCTGTCACTCTTTGCTTCTTTCTTCCTCCTTTGCTTTCTGTCTTTTCTTCCTATCATTTTCTGCCTTGTTGGTCTATTCACCTGTATAATTATGTTCGATAAAGTGTTACGCACTTTCTCTTAGGATTGATAATGGGGTGCAAGTGTTAAGTGTATTTTTGGCTCTAGGGAAAAGAGATATGCGGAAACAGTTTTAGGTAATTTAGGCCCGTTTTTATATATGTTTTAGTGTCCTTAGTTAGTTTAGTGTCCTGAGTTGTTTAAATTTATATTCAGGTATGTTTTTTAAATCCCCTGTGTGATGAATTGGACGGAGTGGTGAACGCCAGGGGCATGTCCTTAGATTATGTGCGCAGATGTATTTATATTGTACTTAATTTTCTTTTCTTTCCTTTTTTTTTCCTGTTGGAGTGTTGTGTATGTTTTGAAACGGCTATAGCCCTGATATGGCTCATACGCAGTCGGCTGGGCTTTAAACAGAAATAACAGTTGTCTAAAACGTCATCCAGGTATATGCCCCCATTCCACCAGCTCAGGTGAAGAGAGAGAACAATTCTATAATGATCTACAAACTGCCAAGGATAAAATACCGAAAAGAGAGATTTTGCAATATAATGTCAGACATGAACGCCAAAGTGGGCGAAGGTGACGACAGTGTGGAACAGGACTTTATGGGCTGGGAAAACGCAATGAAAGAGGCGATATGTTAGCATCTTTCTGCCGGGCCAATGAATTGGACATCACTAACACCCCTTTCAAACAGCACTATTGTAGACGACATATCTGGAAACTCAATAAAAAACAAAAACAAGAAACAAAAAAAAACAACAACAACAAAAAACTATGACAATGGGAAAATAAAAATCAAAATTAGATAGATTGCATCATGATAGACAGGACACGGAAAACTACTGTCAAATAAAAAATCGGATAGATTGTATCATGTCCTAAGCTCGAAAACAAAACCAAGAGTTGATAGTGATAGCGATCACATCCTAGTCGCAACAAAACATCAACAAGAGAAGACTAAAATACACTGGCCATGTTCATGCAGCAAGAACACAGACCTTATGGCAACCATCTTTTTTGGGAAAAAACAGTGGTCAAAAAAGGAAGAAAGGCAGACCCCCAAATCTCATACAGTTAGAACATAACCAACATCAGTGGCCTAAATGTTCAAGAAACTGTCCCAAAAGTCAGGACAGAGCGACAGAGGGAAATGGTGGTATCAAATGTGCAGCGGCCAACACCGACCGGTGACACGACAGTCATCAATCAAGTTTCGTTCATTTCCCAAGATACGTCTCCGCGCTCGGAACGAATTCCATATGCACTAACGTCACAGGTGCCTTGTGTATGGTGATCATGGCACAAGCCTTAACCTGCGCATAAAGCCATGAGTTGGCCAGGTCCTGAGGCCCTACCTAGACTATGTTTTACCTAGTCTATGTTTTATACTGGTATTTTATCAGCCTACCACAGTGTTATTTTGGTTACAGGTAAATTTGACGTGTATGTGTGTATCTTACCTTCAGAAAAGGAACATATGTATAAAGTGAATAAACAATTAAAAGTCTGAATCACAACACAACTAGCTATTCTGTATATTACAGACCCCCCCCCCCCCTCCGGTCAATGCCCAGACTCTGACAGGTGACAGATTCTCTGGTTGTCACACAGGCAAGAAAGACTGTATCAGATGTCATGTATTTGATGCTATAGTACTGTTATGATAACTCTGAGTGTCTTACCGATGAAAGTGTTAATGTGAAACGTGTGTCTTTGTTACAGAATGTTTCCTCTTCACAACGGACACGTGTGGGCCCTTGAAGTGAACAGTGGTACCGTAAGTACACAGAAGTCCAGACCATTGTGCTTTTCTTTTCGTCACCTCTTTCAGTCTATCACAACCACACATGTTGTAATTCATGCACTGAGTATAACATCCATCATTATGATGATGATCGATGATGATGATCATCATCATCCCCGTGGGGATGCCAGGGGCTCTTTCAGTACAAATAGTATCCCCACCTTCTGGAAATTCTGTGCTAGAAATTTCCTCTTCTCTGTCTCTTTCTTTCTTTTTTTCCTCCTTTGCTTTCTGTCATTTCTTCCAGTCATATTGCCTTGCTGGTCCATTCACCTGTATGTGTTCGATAAAGTCTTACCTACTTTTTCTCAGGATTGATAACTGGGTACATGTATATTGCATTTTTGGCTCTAGGGAGGTGAGATGTGCGAAAGCAATTTTAGGTAATTTAGACTCGTTTTTGTATATGTTTTGGTGTCCCCAGATATGCTTAAATTTGTATTCAGGTGTACTTTTTAAATCCCCAGTGCGATAAATTGGACGGAATGGTCAACGCCAGGGGCATGTTCTTAGATTATGTGCGCAAATGCATTGATATGTGTACTTAATTTTCTTTTCTTTTTTTTTCCTGTTGAAGTTTTGTATGTTTTCAAACGGTTATAGCCCTGATATGGCTCTACGCAGTCGGCTGGCTTTAAACGATAACAACAACATCATATCATCATCATCGTCGTCGTCATCATCATGTGCCCTGCCGCTTGGCGTTGGCGATCATGGCCCTCCATATGAATCTATCCCTTGTCGCTGCAAGTGCATCTTCCACCCTCTCTGTCTTCAGCCACCCTGCAAGTCCGTCCAAATTTTCTCCTGGGTCTACCTGGTGTTGTATTTCCCTCCAGCTTTCCTTTTGTCACCAGTGCTCTGATTCCCCTTTCTTTATAAAATGTCTTATAAATGTTGCTTGTCTTTCCTAATCGTCTTATCATGATCACTTGTGTCTGCCTCTATCGAAACTGTCTCGTTATGTTTTTCATTGCTGTCAACGGAAACTAGTCAACATTCTTCGTTAGAAACACATTCGGCTGTCTCAATTTTGTTTTCGCTTTGCGTGTTGATATCCATCATAAAAGATGAGATATATAAAAGGAAATTACCATTTCTCTCTTGAGTATTTGATGCTCGGCGTGCGTATACACACGGCAGAAGTTCAGGCGCCAACAATTCTGTTGCTCTTTTGACCTGAGGGATCGGAAAAGTTCTCTGCCGTTTATCGGACGGGGCCTAATGCTACTATCTTTTAGTAATGAAATGGGTTTTTTTAACTTTTCAAGTTTCTCTTCCCCTTTACTCCTCTTTCTCTGTGGTTCCCTTTCTGTCTTTTCTCTTTCTATGTTTCTGTGTACACGTGTATATATGTGTTTGAGTGTGTGTGTGTGTGTGTGTTTGTGTGTGTGTGTGTGTGTGTGTGTGTGTGTGTGTGTGTGTGTGTGTGTGTGTGTGTGTGTGTGTGTGTGTGTGTGTGCAAGTTCATGGCCAAATTGAAAAATACACAACTGTTTGTCCATCTGTTTGTATTTTACTCTCTCTCTCTATCTCTCTCTCTGTCTGTGCATCTTTGTTAGCCAAAAGATTGCTTTACAGAGGAAATGAAATAGCAGCAGGTATTTGGGTTTTAAATTAACAACGAATGTCTTTTGATATCGCTCTGGAGGAGGTTGCCTGGAGAAATAAAGAGAGAGAAGGGGAGAGAGAGAGAGGGGGGGAGGAGAGAGAGAGAGAGAGAGAAGAAAAGTTATTGATATTTTCACACAGTCTGGAAACTAAAAGGTATGAAGTCAGATGAAAAAAACTGAAACTGCTTAATAATGGACAGGTGAAACCAGTGTTATTGTATGCTTTTGAAATTTGTTGGAGTACCAGGGGTTAAAATGATTAGATCTGTGCATTTATTTATATGCAAGAAATTGTGAAGTGTAAAGTTGAGAACTCCGAATGTAATGACTTATGCTGTGACGGATAATAATAATAATAATTACAATATTTATATAGCGCAAAATCTCGATAAAAATCAAATCTAAGCGCTGAACATACACTTACGCACGCGCGCACACACACGCACACACACACTTACACATGGCTATAAATGGGGAAAAAGAATAAAAGCAATGGAAAATTATAAAGAGCATATTATATACAAATATATATTACAATGTGATTCCCCTCCGAGTGGAGACAGGCTGCAGAGGGGTTGAGTGAGGTCAGGATTTTATGCAGAGGAGAAAAGGTGAGTTTTGAGAGCGGACTTGAAGGAGACAAAAGTAGGTTGCTGATGGACAGAGAGAGGAAGTTTGTTCCAGGAAAGTGGACCAGAAACAGAGAAGGCTCGTGGACCATAGGCATTGAGCTTAGTGCGTGGAAAGCGAAAAGTCAGAGGATCGGAGGCAGAGCGGAGGGTACGTGAGGGAAGATAGATCTCAAGTAGGCTTGACAGGTAATCGGGGGCTGCGTTATTGAGGCTTTTGTAGCACATGGTGTCTAGTTTGTACTGTATGCGCTTTGATACAGGGAGCCAGTACTGAAAGAGCCCCCGGCATTCCCACGGGGGAAACCATTGTATCTTAACCCTTTGTACATGGCTCTTTGGCCGGGGATGGGAATTGATTCCACACTCGCGTAGTTTCTTTGTCTTAAACCGTTTGAATCACGCACCTCATCCAC
>JAPXFY010000021.1:15583692-15601192 GCA_030674185.1 Monoplex corrugatus | reverse complement strand
AGGTCTACGCAGTCGGCTGGGCTTTAATTAAAAATAATAGTAACAAAAAATCCAGCCCAGTCACACACAGACACCCACAACTGCACACATCCCCAATTCCATTCACTTGTGCTCTCTTACATTTTACCGGTGTCTTTGAAGGCCTCGAACGACCTGTACACTTCTCCCGTTATCATGTGAATCCTGTGAGGACCACGGATGACATTTGGGTGTCTGTGACATTCCGTGGGAGGACCTTGTCTCATAGACAACCGCTTTTGAAATGCCAGGAGCGTGGATAAAGAGGTAGCCATGAAAGACGGAATGTTTTCCCCCTCTCAGTTTTAAATGTCGAAGCTTTCTTTTTTTTTCTGTCGCTTTTTCCATCCTCTGTACTAGTCAGAGAGAGAGAGGAGAGAGAGAAAAGAGAGAGAAGAAAGGGAGAGAGGAGAGAGAGAGGAGAAGGGGAGAGAGAGAAGGGAGAGAGAGAAGGAGAGAGAGAGAAACAGGCAGAGAGAGAAGGGGGAGAGACAGAGAAGAGAGAGAGAGAGAGAAGAAAGAGAAGACAGAGAAGGGGGAGAGAGAGAGACAGACAGGAGACAGAGAAGGGGAGAGAGACAGAGAGAAGAGAAGAGAGAGAGGAGAGAGAGAAGAGGAGAAGACAGAGAAAGGGAGAGAGAGACAGACAAGGAAGACAGGAGAAAGAGAAAGGGAGAGACAGACAGACAGACAGACAGAGACAGAGAAAGGGGAGAGACAGAAACCAGGAAGAAAAGGGGAGAGACAGAGAGAGAGAGGAAGGAGAGAGAAGACAGACAGATAGACAGTCTGTCTGACAGATGACACTCATAGAATACACAAGCAGACCGCCTCATTCCTACTAACGCCTGTGCTCCTTCACACAGCTTAGCTGTGCAAGTGAAGCAGATTAAAGAGCGTGTAGCTTTTTCCTTTTATTGTCTTGAACTTTGCTTCTGATGTTCTGTCTTCTACGTACTTCTCGTTCTTAGTTCACCCTCTTATCCCCCTCACACCCATCCTTTTCTTTCTCCTTTTTTCATCTGTGTGTTGTGTGGCGTGTGTGTGTGTGTGTGAGAGAGAGAGAGGACAGACAGACAGAGAGTTAGAGGCAGAGAGAGACAGAGAGACGGACAGGACAGACACATATGGAGACAGACAGACAGACAGACACAGAGGGAGACAGACAGACAGATGGATAGACAGACAGAGTTAGAGAGACAGGGAGAGAGAGAGGGAGACAGACAGACATAGAGAGAGAGGAAGGGAGACAGACAGACAGAGAGGGAGGGAGACAGACAGACAGACAGAGAGGGAGACAGATAGATAATCAGACAGAAAAGAGGAAGAGACAGGGAGACAGAGAGGGAGACAGACAGACAGATAAATAGATAAGATAGATAGATAGAGAGAGAGAGAGAGAGAGAGAGAGAGAGAGAGAGAGAGAGAGAGAGAAACAACAAAACAGCGAGAACAAGAGAAAGAATTGAACACGCATACACACACACACACACACACACACACACACACAACACACAAACACACACACACATACACACACATGCGCGCGCGCGCACGCAATGTATGTGCGTGTATATGTGTGCATGCACACTACATACATACATAGTGAGAGAGAGAGAGGGGGAGAGAGAGAGGAGAGGAGAGAGAGAGAGAGAGAGAGAGAGGGGGGGCGAACTGCTCTGTTCTAAATAGGCGCCTCTGGCCCATTTCAACCTTATCAAGTGTGTGAGTTCTTTGGGACACTTTTTGGAAGGTCATATTGATTGCAGGAGTGATAGAATGGCGCGCGCGCTTCAAAGGAGAGAGAGAGAGAGAGAGAGGGAAGAGAGAGAGAGAGACAAAAGAGAGAGAGAGAGCACACAAAAAATTCAGAGAGAGAGAGAGAGAGAGCACAAAAACAACAACAAACAAACAAACAAACAAACAAACAAAAAACCTTTTCAGAGAGAGAGGGAGACAGATTTTTTTTCTTATTTACGCAGGCTGTGGCTTAAGCAAAACCAATGCTGCATTTGCTTGTTCGCGCCCATGGAGGGTTTGTACTAAACATGAATAGTTTCTCTCTGTCTCTTTCTCTGTCGCTGTCTGTCTGTCTGTCTGTCTGTCTGACTCTCTCTCTCTCTCTCTCTTTCTCTCTCTTTCTCCCTCTCTCTCAGTCTCTGTATCTTTGTTTCTCTGTCTTCTCTGTCTGTCTGTCTCGTTATCTCTCTCTTTCATCAAAATTATTTGTCTGTGTTCTCTGTCTGGCTGTCTGTTCTCACGCGCAGCACGCACGCACTATACGCACACACCCCTACACACACACACACACCTACACACACACACGCGCGCACACACACACACACACACGCGCGCGCGCGCGCGCACAAACTGTGTTTACCTTGTCTTAGATTTACAGCAGCAGTCTGGGCTATTTTTGTTTTCTTTTTTGTTTGATAGACCTGTGGACTCAAAACCTGATATCTCGAGATTTATATCCCAGCCCGCAACACAAAAACAAATAAACAAACGAATAAATGAATGAATAAATAAATAAATGAATAAATAAGTAAATAAATGAATGAATGAATAAATGGATAAGTGGATAAAATAAAATAAAATAAAAAGTAAATGAGATAAAATGAATTAAAATAAGTAAAATTAAAATAAAACAAAAAACAAGCAAACGAACAACAACGACAACAACAATAACAACAACTTTAAAAACAAACCCGAAACAAAAAAACATCCTGTTCGCTCTGATTCTTCATGTCTCCATCATTCTTGGTGGTGTCAGTTTAGAGTTTCATGGGTCATTTTCTTCTCCATCCCCTTCCAATTTTAATACCTTCCCAGTGCACGAGATTTTGCTCAGACTCAGTGAGTCTACCGGGTAAGTGCTGCCAGATTTGGGTGGAGCGTATACGGGATTGTCCGAGTACGATGAACCTGTCTGGAACAAACACTAAACACCAACCATGGTAGGAAAACCTCGGTTTGAAAACATTCATTTCTGTACAAATTCCAAGCCTGGATTTAGAAGTAGGGAAATGCTCACTTTTCAGACATCTATCTTTTAAATTCTCTGACTCCCGCATTCTGTCAGCCAGCATCCTGCATTGTCAGCCATGCTGACAAAACAAAAACTTAACTCTTTGATTCCCTCGCCCTGTCCACCAGCTTCATGTAGGAAGGTGATGGATAGGGTGAGGGAGTCAAAGGGTTAAGTTATTGCAGTTGGTGGCTAAGGTGCAAGAGCTGCTGGTGCGTAGGGTGAAGGAGTCAAAGGGTTAAGTTATTGCAGTTGGTGGATAGGGTGCAAGAGCTGCTGGTGCATAAGGTGAGGGAGTCAAAGGGTTAAGTTTTTGCAGTTGGTGGCTAGGGTGCAAAAGCTGTTGGTGTATAGGATGAGGGAGTCAAAGGGTTAAGCTTTTGCAGTTGGATAGTGTGCGGGAGTCAAAGGGTTAATTCTCAACAGTCACAAGTATACTTTACGATAAGAGGCAGGCTTGTTAGGTGCATGCTTGGAGGGTTATACTAATGTCATTCATGTTTGTTTTTTTTAAAAGCAAGGCGAAATCGACACCAGGCATGTAAACACAGGTATGTGTACAGTTTTCTGTTCTCAACTCTAATCCTGTCATCCCTCTGCTCGAATCGATTGATCCTCTCAATATGTCAACCTTTCTGGGAGGAAGTCCAAACACTGAATCTACTGCTGTCATTAATTTTGCGTGTGCAATTTTCTTAAAACTCTGGGCGCTAGAATGGCAACACACACAACACACACACACACACACACACACACACACACACACACACACACACACACACACACCACACACACACACACACACACACACATATATATATATATATATATACATATATACACACACAAACAACCACACACACACACACACACACACACACACACACACACACACACACACACACACACACACACACACACACACACACACACAAGCCATGGCCACGGCACGGTGTGATTAGAATCAATACAACTGTTCATCAGGTATGTTTTCATTGACTTATATTTTCATATGTGTCACCAGTTCCAACACGACTTAAAAAAAAGACAAAAAATCCATACTTTGATTCTTAATGAAAGTGAAAAATCCTGGCACTCAGCTTATAATTAATGTCACCGAGTTCAGCCTTTTTTTCTGTCTCATTTTCTTCGCCATCTGAATGGCCATAGAAGCTGGGATGGTTTTCAACAGTGCTATGGTGATGATAGCGATGAGGATGGTAATTGTGGTGCTGTGGAGTTCCACCTGGGATTGAGGCTGTGTGACAGGGTTGTACTCTACGCTTGCTATCATAGCATATCCAGGCATCAACCAGGCCTGAGAGATATAGACACCCTGTGGTGTTGGTTTGGAGAGTTAAGCATTGCCCTTAATGACACATACGTGAAGTGGATGAGACTCGATTGTGTGGTCCCAGTCTTCCCAATCAGCCGATGGCACATTCATCTCTGGTTGGGTAGGAGCCGGTTGGAGCCGAAAAATTCCTCGATGAATTTTGAAAGGACTGATGGGGATTCGAACCCAGAACCTTCCAGTCGGAAGTCCGTTGTGCTGACTGCCACACCACGGCGACTGGTCTTGAGTTTAAAACTGGCTTAAGCTGGTTAAACATTGTTTTTGCTTTAACCCTCTACCTCTTTATTCTTGTTTCTCTTTCTGTCCCACCTTTCGTTTTTATCATTTCATGAAAGTTTCCTCCACTAGCTAAAATCTGCCACTTTCCCTTGTCAGCAAGATCAGCTCTTTAAGGCAGGGAGATCGAAATCGTCAGGCAGGAAGAAAAAAAAAAAGAGGACGGAGGTAGCCATGTTGAAGTGGCCTCCACCAATCAGCAACAGAGGATCAAAGCGTTAACATCTCGTAACAAGAACAGCCATGACATATTGACATGTCGTGCACAGCCGTAATTATGTCCACACAGAAATGAAAGAAAGAAAAACAAAATAATGAAAGAAATGAGAGAGGAAAGCCACATGTTCGCACAACGATAATGGATTAGTTGGCAGATGAAAGGCAAGAGCAGCTCAGAGCAGAAGGGAAGTAGAGTAAGACGTTTGAGTTCATGATATCACAATAACAAAAACTGCAGGAACAGCTCTGAGATGATCACATCAGAAAAACTGAACATGCAGTGGTAATGACATTGGAATAAAAAAATGCAATCAGAAAATTTAAATCATGATATTAGAACAGTAATGAATGCACCGACACCCCCCCCCCCCCCGCCATGGGGATGTCGGGGGGCTCTTTCAGTATATATAGTGTCCCCACCTTCCTCTTTTCTGTCACTCTTTGTTTCTGTCTTGTTCTTTTGCTTTCTGTCATTTTTTCCTATCGTTTTCAGCCTTGCTGGTCCATTCACATATATGTAATCGATAAAGTCTACGTACTCTCTCTCAGGATTGATAATTGGACACATGTATTGAATGCATTTTTGGCTCTAGGGAAGTGAGATATGCGGAAACAATTTTAGGTAATTTAGACCCGTTTTTATATGTTTTGTGTTCTTAGTTATGTTTAAATTTGTATTCAGGTATGTTTTTTTAAAATCCCGTGCGTGATTAATTGGACGGAGTGGTCAAGGCCAGGGGCATCACTTTAGATTATGTGCGTGAATGCATTGAGACGTGTACTTAATTTTCTGTTCATTTTTTCATTAAAAAAAACAACGTGTTTTGAAACGATTGTAGCTCTGATATGGCTCTACGCAGTCGACTGGGCTTTAAACAACAACAACAACAACAACAAGAACAACAACAACAGTGCACTGACAACAGATTTTTTAGTAGATTTCAGGGATGTATTGATGACATACTGTCCTGGATCAACAGCAGCGAACTAAAACTGATCACAGACATAAGAGAAGTGATGTATGACAACACTGCTTCTCAACTTCTATTGGTTAACAATGAGCCCGCAAAACAGTTATTAGAGGTACCGATATTTCATTCCAAAGCCCTGTGAAATATGGTACCATGGGGTCAAGACTGACTGAAATGTGTCCATGCAAGACATACTTCAACAATATTTGTGATAATTCTTACTTAGGGTTTTGGGGGATTGCCTCTGTCAGACAATTTATGCTCAAAACAGCGTTTAAATTTGTCTACCACAGTACTTCGTAGCCTAGATTGTTGTATAATTCCGTATTATCTGGCTTAACAGCGGAACAAATTTCTTGACAGTAAAGAATTAAGAATAATGCAGCATGTCTAATCTTGAAGAAAAGAAGCAATGGTCACGTAAGACCATCACTTAAAGAACTCCATTGGTTACAGACTAAATCTCGCTGCCTGTATAAAATGTCAAAATATGAGTCTCGATATGTAGATACATTTTTAACACCATACCTTTCAGATCACCTAAAACATCGTGGTGTGTGTGTGTGTGTGTGTGTGTGTGTGTGTGTGTGTGTGTGTGTGTGTGTGTGTGTGTGTGTGTGTGTGCACGTACGTGCGTGTGTGTGTGTATGTGTGTACGTACGTGCGTGTGTGTTTTGAGTGTGTGTGTGTATGTGCGTGTGTGTGTGTTTGTGTGTGTGTGTTTTCATGTGTATATGTATGTGCATGTGAGTCTGTGTTTACGTGTGTGTATGTGTGTGTTTATATATATATATATATATATATATATATATATATATGTATATGTATATATATATGTATATGTATATATATATATATATATATATATATAAACACACACACACATATATATATATATATATATATGTATATGTATATATATATATATATATGTGTGTGTGTCTGTGTGTGTTTTGTGTGTATGTGTATGTGTGTGTGTGTGTGTGTGTGTGTGTGTGTTTATGTGTGTGTGTAAATGTTCTGTGCGTTATATGTGAGTGTGTGTGTGGATGTGTGTGTATTTACTATGTGTGTGGACATGTGTGTTTTTGTGTTAGAGAAACAGAGACATACAGGGAAAGAGGAAAACTGAAACAACAGGCTAGGATTGATTATTGAGGTGTGCCCGGTCAGTTTGCAACCAACTGCTGAAAATGGAATAGAAGCTGGTCTCCAGGGCACAGAGACAAGTAAACAACAAAACACAGTGTGACGTGACACACATGGGAAGAAGGGTTTTAGGGGTGGGGGTCAGGGTGGGGGTGCGGGCGGTTGGTGGTGAACGATGTGACGGTGGTACAAAGGAACAGTGTTTGAGAATCTCTTCACTTTATGTGGAGGATTTTGTGTTTTGTCAAAGCCGTTGATCCTGTTGATAACCAAATAACTCGAGTGTGTGTGTGTGTGTGTATGTGTGTGTGTGTGTGTGTGTGTGTGTGTGTGTGTGTGTGTGTGTGTGTGTGTGTGTGTGTGTGGTGTGTGTGTGTGCGTGCGTGCGTGCGTGCGTTGGTGCGTTGTGTGTGTGCGCGCGCGAGCATGTATGTATATTTGTGTTTGAGTGTGTGTGCGCGCGCACGCACGCACGCACGTGTGTTATCTTTGTTTTGTTTTTTTGGTCTTGTTTGTGTGAAAGATACATATGTATGATTTATGGCTTTGATTGCGTGTGGGACTTGGACCAACTTTCTAATAAAAAATCATAATGCAAACATGGAAAGCATGATCTTCAACATTCCTTTATTTGTAAATGGAGACAAGATTTATAGAATACTAATAAAGCGTTGTTCTAACAGAAGCAATTGAAACCGTTTCTTTTTTTATTTTTTATTATTGAAATGCAAAACTATACATGTTTCTATATAAATTAGTGCCTATTTTCTATGATTGAATTTCGATGCCTGCTGTGTTCATCTAGATGCCTGTTAAAGCAGGCAGTCCTGTCAGGCAAATTTGTGTGCATATAAGTCCTCATTCTATCAAGCTGTGACTGACCAGGTACCTGATACTGTTCAGTGTAGGGAAATGAAAAGCAGCAAGGGAGTCTTAGACCACCTCAACGATCAGATGTTAGTTGTCTTGGGTGGTCAAGAATGAGTGCTAATTGTTTGAATCCAGAGAGAGAGAGAGGGAGAGAGAGAGAGAGGCAGGCAGGCAGGGAGGGAGGGAGGGAGCAAGGGAGGGAGAGAGATTGAGAGAGGGAGGGAAGGAGGGAGAAAGAAACAGAGAGAGAGGGGGAGAGACAAATTGAGAGAGAGAGAGAGAGAGAGAGAGAGAGAGGAGAGAGAGAGAGTTTTCAACGGCTTCAATATGATTCCATGTGCATGGACGCTAAACATGATCGTGCCTGTACACTTTTTTGTGATCGTTTCACCACATTTGATTGTAGGTTACTTCTTGAGAGACTATATTTCATGGGACTAGGTCTCCCAGAAATAAATGCCATGGAAAAAAGCTTCCAGTGAACAGCTATTTGTGTGTTGGATGAACTGTTATATATTTGTACTTAGTTGACTAAATGCTCCCACGTCGTGTGACGCATCATCATCATCATGTGCCCTGCCGCATGGCGTTGGCGACCATGGCCCTCCACACGATTCTATCCCCTGTGACTGCAAAGTACATCTCCCCCCCCCCCCCCAACCCCCGTCTCTGTCTTCAGTCAACCTGCAAGTCCGTCCAATGTTTTCTCCCTGGGTCTACTTGGTGTTCTCCATCCCTCCAGCTTTCCTGTTGTGACCAGGTGTTCTAGTTCCCCTTTCCTCATAAAATGTCCTGTAAATGTTGCTTGTCTTTTCCTAATCTTCTTCGTTAATGATCTTCTTGTGTCTGTCTCCTTCAAAACTCTCTCATTAGTTTTCTTTGCTGTCCACGGAACTCTATACATTCTTCTTAGAAACCACATTTCAGTTGCCTCAATCTTGTTCTGGCTTTGCTTGTTGACTGCCCACGCCTCACAACCGTACAACAGTATCGGTTCTATATAACACCCAAGAACTCTCTTCCTGATGTTAATTGACAGGCATTTGTTGGTAAGAATGCTTGTCATCTTCTTGAATGCAGTTTTGGCTTGGCCGATTCTGCTGTTATTTCTGATGTGCATCTGCGTCTGGTGAGATGACCGTTTCTAGACGCATGAGACAATCAAAGTGCTCCAGGAGGTTTGTCAGCAGCCATCTTCAGTGCGTCGTCACATCAAGAGTTTACCTTCTGGAGGCCTATGTCAGTCGTCCAACGCCAGTTCATCTTTGGGCGTCCCTTTCACCTCTGTCCCTGAGGGACCCATTCGAATCCCTGAGGGTCATTATTGAGAATCCCTGAGGGTTCCATTCGAATCCGTGAGGGTTCCATTCGAATCTCTGAGGGTCCCATTTGAATCTCTGAGGGTCCCATTTGAATCCCTGAGGGTCCCATTCGAATCCTGAGGGTCCCATTCGAATCTCTGAGGGTCCCATTCGAATCTCTGAGGGTCCCATTCGAATCCCTGAGGGTCCATTTGAAAAACTCGGTTGGCAAATCTGTCAGCAGGAAATCTTGTGACATGTCCCAGACACCTCAGACAACGCTGACATATGATTGAGGACACTAGTTTTTGTTTTGCTCGAGTTCTAACTTTCTCGTTTGTAATGAAGTATCATCTGCTTAGGACTTTTCGTATGCATTTACTTTCGAAAGTATCGAAGTTTTTTCCCTTGGCTGGTTTTCATGCGACAGGTTTCCACAGTCAGAAAAAAGGTTGGACAGTGCATTGCTGTTGTAGAATGGTGTCTTGGACTTGACTCTTTCTTACATCTTCAGATCTTGCTTAGCTGATTGAATGGCGCTGTAGCTTTTCCCACTTTACAGTCCAATTCTTTTATCCATGTCTCCGTTGCTGTTAAGGAGACTCCTGAGATATTTATTAAGCAATCTGCCATTTCCACTTCATTCTGGTCAATGTACACACTTGGTGGTAATGGTACGTCCTGGTCAGTATGTTCTGAGTCTTTTGGCACTGAATGTTGAGGCCAGTGCTATTATCCCCCGGGGGATGCCGGGGGCTCTTTCAGTATAAATAGTATCCCCACCTTCTGGATTTCTGTGCTAGAAATTTCCTCTTTTCTGTCACTCTCTTTGTTTCTGCCTTGTTACTTTCCTTTCTGTCATTTCTACCTATCATTTTCTGCCTTAATGGTCCATTCACCTGTATGTGTTCGATAAAATCTTACGTACGTTTTCTTAGGATTGATAATTGGGTACATGTGTTAGTGCATTTTTGGCTCTAGGGAGGTGAGATATGTGGAGGCAATTTTAGGTAATTTATGCTTGTTTATGTGTATATTTTGGTGTCTTATGTATGCTTGTATTTGTATTCAGGTGTGTTTTTTTTAATCCCCTGTGTAATAAATTAGACGAGTGGTCAAGCCAGGGCATGTGCTTGGATTCTGTGCACGAATGTATTGATATGCGTATCTAATTTTATTTTTTTTCCTGTTGAGATTTTGTATGTTTTGAAGCGGTTATAGCCCTGATATGACTCTACGCAGTCGGCTGGGCTTTAAACAGCAGTAACAATTCAGGCCAGTGCTAGCTGCTGATGTACCAGTCTCGCTCACAATAGAATGTAGGTCACGTGTGGTTTCTGCTAGTGCAGCAATATCGTCTGCGAAGTCCAGATCAGAGACAATATTTGTCCGGCAGTGCAAAAGGGAGATAATTACACAGAGGGGATGGGGGGGGGGGAGGCGGAAGAGAGGGATGGGGAGCTATTGTTCTGCTGGCAAGCATTTCCAACAGATGGCAACCACAGACACCACCAAATTACTTCCCCTCGTTTGCCTCTTTGTCGTTTTGCTGTCCACTTCCGGATGGAAGAAGATGTTAAGGGGAGCTCATTTGGCTGGCTTCTCCTGTTTGTCCCGAAAGACTGCCCTAGTGCTTCTGTGAGTGTGTTCCAGACCATCTCACCGACCGGGTGTTGGTTGTCCTGGGTGGTCTAATTTGAGCTGGTTGATTGGATGAAAAATCGACTGGTGGAGAAAGATGGAGGAGAGAGAGAGAGAGAGAGAGAGAGAGAGAGAGAGAGAGAGAGAGAGAGAGAGAGAGAGAGTGACTGACTGACTGACTGACTGACTGACTGAGAGAGACTCAGAGAGAGACAGAGGGAGAGAGACCGAGATAAGAGAGAGAGAGAGAGAGAGAGAGAGAGAGAGAGAGAGAGGTGACAGTTTGACATTTGATGATTCAATGTCTTATAAAGCATTAAGCTCAAGCAAGACAGGCTGCTGATTTCAAAATAAAGGACAGTAACATCAACTGTAAAAAGAATTCATTTACCAGCCACATTAACCACGACGTGACTAGTCATATCTTATGATGTCAGGCATATAATACACGCACCACACACACACACAACACACGCACACACACGCACATCCACGCACGCACGCATACATACACAGATACAAACACACGCACACACGCGCGCGCCACACACACACACACCATCACATATACACAAAACACCATCACATATACACAAACACCATCGCACACACATTCTCCTCTCTTTCTCTCTCTCTCTCTCTCTCTCTCTCTCTCTCTCTCTCTCTCACACACACACACACACACACACACACACTCACCGATTGAGCCTGACTGTTCTCAAAATTTAGAGAGAGAGAGAGAGAGTATGTGTGTGTGTGTGTGATTGCGCGCGTGCGTGCGCGTGTGTGTATGTGAATTCTTTGCTTGTTTGCTATTTTTACCACTACCCAAATATTTGATATGCTTTGTGGGCCCTACATAATCATCATGTCGGAATGATGAGGTCCTATTTCTATAATAAAGCTGTAACAACTCATCAGTAATTTTCTCTGCTTAGCTCTGATTAATGCTGCATTACCAAAATTGTAAAAAAGAATTATTATCGGTGTCCTTTGATCATAGCTAATCAATAATGTCTTTACGGTCCGCTACCCCCCGTGGGAATGCCGGGGGCTCTTTCATTGTAAATAGGATTTTTCTGGAAAGTCTGTGCTAGAAATTTCCTCTTTTTCTCACTCTCTGTGTTTCTGCTTCGTTCTTTTGCTTTTTGTCATTTCTTCCTATCATTTTCTGCCTTGCTGATCCATTCACCTGTATGTGTTCGATAAAGTCTTACGTACTTTCTCTTAGGATTGACAGTTGGGTATATACATGTATGTATTAAGTGCATTTTTAGGCCCCAGGGAAATGAGATATGCGGAAAGCAATTTTAGGCAACTTAGGCCCGTTTTTACTCTGTTTTGATGTCTTTAGTTATGTTTAAATTTGTATTCAAGTTTTATATCCCCTGTGTGATAAACTGGATGGAATGGTCAACATCTCTATAGATTATGTGCGCGAACGCATTGATATGTGTACTTAATTTCCTTTTCCTTTTTTTACCTGTTGAAGTATTGGACATGTTTCGAAACGGGTTATAGCCCTGATATGGCTCTACGTAGACGTCTGGGTTTTAAAGAAAAATAACAAGAACAATAGCAGCCCACTAATCCATACCATCAAGCAAGATATCGGACCATGCAAAAGTCTGCTGATACCAGATAAAAAAAAAAAAGTATGTTTAGGTTGCCATGTGGCAGGATCCAGTGGCCTTGCTAAATCAGTCTTCCAGGGAACTGTTGAGGGAGAGAGAAGGGGGAGAGAGAAAAAAACAAATAAGCAAGCAAGCAAACAAGCAAGGAGAGCCAACAAGCAAGCAAAAGAAAGAAAAGAAAAAGAAAGAAAGAAACAGAACACTTGATGGACTGACTGACAACAAATGCGGAATTCACAGAAAAGCTATTATGTAGAAACCCAGGCTTTGGCATACAACCGACATAACTGGAGGAACCTGGTGAACAGTTCTTTAGTGCCGCATCTCTGTGACTCTTCAGGGAGTTAAAGGAGAAGAAGAGAAAAAGAAGAATCCAGAAAGCATCACTGTGCTGATTTCCTTTCAACGCCACGTCCATCCTCCCAATTCCTTTTAATCTCCTCCTCCATCATCACCACCCGCATCCTCCCCTTAACCCCCTTTCCCATCACCACCACCATCCCACTCTTCTACACCCCTTCTCCCACCACCATCCTCTTGTTTCTCTTAACCCTCCACCACCACCACTACCACCACCACCACTACCACCACCACCATCATCATCATCGTCATCATTTCTCTTAACGCTCCCCCTCCCCTCCCCCCCGATATTCTGACTCTATTTACCCCTCTCCTTCCCCCACCACCCTCCCACTCCTGTTAACTCCCTACCCCTATCTCCACCACCCTCCCACTCCTGTTAACTCCCTACCCCTATCTCCACTACCCTCCCACTCCTGTTAACCCCTGTTCCCCCACGGCTGTCACCCTCCCACTCCTGTTAATCCCCTCCCCACCATCACCCTCACGCCTCATTATCCCTACCCACTGCCCTCCCCTCTTTTTAATCCCTCACTCCACCACCATCCCATTCCGTTTAAACCCTCTGTCCGTATCACCACCACCCCACTCCTTTTAACCCTTCTTTCCCCACATCACCGCCCTCCCACTCTTGAGTGATATGATATATATGTATGTATAAGTATACATATGCATGCATGTATGTACGTATGTATGTATGTATGTATGTATGTATGTATGTATGTATGTATGTATGTATGTATATGTGTACAACACCACACACACACACACACACACACACACACACACACACACACACACACACACACACACACACACACACACACACACACACACACCACACAGACATATATACATGGGTGCAACTTTTTCCGTTTGACGACGGAATCCGTTTTTTCAAAAGAGTCAGAAACGGAAAATCCGTTTCTTGAAAAAGCTTCAGCGTCTGGGGGGCTATGCTTCCCAGATCCCCGTACGGGGCGCTGCCTGCCCTGGACCCCTTTCAGTTTTTTGACTTTTTCTAAGTTGCACCCTTGTATATATATAATATATATATATATATATATATATATATATATATATATATATACATACATACATACATACATACATACATACATACATACATATATATATAATATATTTTGATTTTTTGTAAGTTGCACTCTTATATATCTATATATATATATAATATATATATATATATATATAATATATTATACACACACACACAGATATATAATAATAATAATAATAATAATAATAATAATAATAATAATATATTTTATTTATATAGCGCAAAATCTTGATAAAATCAAATCTAAGCGCTGTATATACATACATACATACATACATACACAGACACACACCACCACCACCACACACACACACCACACACACACACACACACACACACACACACACACACACACACACACACATATATATATATACGCAGGTTACCTTGTACATTAATGCTTATATGCCGTATGTACACACAGACACACAGATACGCATAAACCACCATATTATTATGTGTGCATACATGCAGTTGGCAAGGGTGTGCGTACTGGCGTGCATGCATGCGTGTGTGTTTGCGTGTTGTTGCTAAGAATGTGCTGGTGTGGGTATATGCTTGCGTATGTATAGAAGAATGGGTCTTTTCATTAAACGCTCAATTTGATTCACAAGCATGAAATAGTCCTTGACTTGATATAGAGTTAAAATCCAACGTCTAATTGTGAGTGCGTGCCCGCGTGTGTTTGTTGTTTCTCATGACGTCTGTTTGTATGATGCTTTTTGAACAGCAGGTAGGTGTGTACTTTGTGTGGTGTGTGTGTGTGTGTGTGTGGTGTGTGTGTGTTGCGTGCGTGCTGCGTGTGTGTGTGTGGTGTGTGTGTGTGTGCGTGTGTGTGTGTGTGTGTGTGTGTGTGTGTGTTGTGTGTGTGTGTGCATGCATGAATGTGTGTGCGTGTGAGTGCCAGTGTATGTGTGTGTGTGCGTGTGCGTGCGTTCGTTCGTTCTTTGATTTAACGTCTTTTCACTATAAGTGATATTAGTGACGTCTGTTTGTATGATGCTTTTTGAAACGCAGTGTATGTGTGTGTACTTGTGTGTGTGTGTGTGTGTGCGTGCGTGTGTGTGTGTTTGTGTGTGGGTACGTGTGTGTGTGTGTGTACGCTCGCACGCGCGCGTGTGTACCCTGAGATGAAGTCGGGTTATGATCTGTTTTTATGAAAAATGTTTATTTTTCTTCTCTTTATTTTCCATTCAGGAAATTAAATGGACCTGACGTTAGTATCCACTGTCTGTTTTGAAAATATATCATTGTGTAATAGTAAGAAATGCTGTTTAATTTCAAAATGGATGTTGGCTGCTAACACCATGTTAATAAAACAGAGTAAATCATGACTGTCCACTTCCCACATTGGGTTGCCGGGGGCTCTTTCAGTGTAAATAGTATCCCCACCTTCTGGAAATTCTGTGCTAGAAATTTCCTCTTTTCTGTCACTCTCTTTTGTTTCTGCCTTGTTGCCTTGCTTTCTGTCATTTCTACTTATTTTCTGCCTTAATGGTCCATTCACCTGTATTTTTCGATAAAGTCGTACGTGCTTTTTCTTCGGATTGATAATTGAGTACATGTATTAAGTGCATTTTTGGCTCTAAGGAGGTGAGATTTGCAGAAGCAATTTTAGGTAATTTATGCCTGTTTTTATATGTTTTGGTGTCCTTATGTATCCTTATATTTGTATTTAGGTGTGTTTTTTAAATCTCCCTGTGCGATAAATCGACGGAATGGTCTACGCCGAGGCATGTCCTTAGATTATGTGCGCGAATGCATTGATATTGTACTTAATTTTCTTTTTTTTTTTTTTTTTTTTAATTTTCCTCTTGAAGTTTTATGTGTTTTGAAGCGGTTATAGCCCTGATATGGCTCTGTGCAGTCGGCTGGGCTTTAAACAACAATAAAAGAAAGAAAAAGACTGTCCACTACAGGGAAGAAAGGAAGGATAGATTCGAACCTTAAGATAACCACGACACCACCATTGTCGTTCACAGGGGATTCAGAGTTTTTCTTTGCCATTTAAATTGCCATAGGATCAGTGACTGACATAGAGAAATATTTTCATTTTTCGCATTTTCATTTTCTTCGGTTCTTTCTTTCTTTCGTCTGTTTCTTTTTCTTTTCTTTTCTTCCCCCCCCCCCCCCCCCCCCCCCCCCCATCCCCCCTCTTTTTTTATAATTTTTTTAACATAGAGATCACCAGTGTGGACCACATGTGATTTAGCTGTAATGTATCATGTCTAAAAGTCGCTGTGAAATAACCATTGCTGTTGATAGGCGACTGTGTTTCACAGGGGATAATTTCAGAGTTTATCTTCTTCCCTCTTTAAATTGTCATAAAATCAGTGACTCACATGAAATTAGTATTTTCATTTTTTTTTGTTCATTTTTTTGTGTGTAAACAGATCACCATTGTGGTATACATGTGATTTAATCTGTGTTATCATGCACTGAAGTCGCTGTGTAATAACCATCGTTGTTGACAGGCGCGTTTATGTGTTTCTTTTTTAGTTGTTTTTTTTAATCGAAAAGTACTTTTATTGAAGAGGGGAGAGAGAGAGAGAGAGAGAGAGAGAGAGAGAGAGAGAGAGAGAGAGAGAGAGGAGAGAGAGAGACTACGTGTGTGTTTATGTGTGTGTGTGTGTGTGTGTGTGTGTGTGTGTGTGTGTGTGTGTGTACGAGCGTGTAATTAGTAAGTATGAGTGTGCACGTGCGTGTATGCGTGTACGTGGTTGTTAAGTGTGTGTGTATGTATGTGAGCGTGTACCCACGAGCGTATGGTTGGTGAGCGTGTGTACTTGTGTGTTCGCGCGTGTATGTGCGTATGTAGTTGCTAAGAGCGAATGAATGTGTGCGCAGCGCGCGCACTCGTGTATGTGTGTGTGTGTGTGTGTGCGTGCATCCGTGGGCGTGTGTGATTGAATGAGTGGGTGCTTTGTGTTATAACCGTAATGAACATGGCATGAATGTCAATATTTTATTAAACATTTTTTTCTTTTTTTAATATGTTAATGCACTTTTCCCCAATTTCTTTTTTATTTTTGTTGGTTTTAATGTCTAGTCTCCTAATGCTTTCCTATGTATGTGCTAATGCGTTTTAGTGTGCGAGCGTGCGCGCGCATACATGTCGCGCGTGTGTGTGTGTGTGTGTGTGTGTGTGTGTGTGTGTGTGGAGAGAGAGAGAGAGAGAGAGAGAGAGAGAGAGAGAGAGAGAGAAAAAGGCAGTGTGTGTTTTTGAAACAAAGTTATGTTGTTTTCTTTGTCCATGTTATTTTACAAGCGTAAGATTGAATTGACCTGATGTTAGCGTCAACGTCCATTTTGAGAAACAAAACTTTGTTTATTGATAGAGAACTTTGTTTATTGTCAAAATGGTCGTTGGACACTAACACCATGACAGTAGAGTGAAGTATGACTGTCCACTACAGGACAGAAGAAAGGACAGATGATGGTCAGCATTGACTCAGCTGTTTTGTTATATGTAAAAGTCGCCATGAAATAACCATTGCTGTTGACGTGCGACTATTTTTTTTCCTTCTATTTTCAAGGTATTGACGGAACGTTGTTTAAATGGACGTGTGTGTGTGTGTGTGTGAGTGTGTGTGTG
>JAPXFY010000021.1:15571192-15578692 GCA_030674185.1 Monoplex corrugatus | reverse complement strand
CGGTTAATCTACGCCACATTGTGGGAAAACGTGGACTAATTGAATATGAGGAGAGAAGAAAAGAAAATAGCCATGAACATGTCGGTTAAGCCTTAATCTGTAGTTTTAAAGGCTGTGTGAATGGAAGAGTGCTTTAAAAAAGCATTTTAACGATGCGCAGTGGAGGTGCACCTGACACAAACACAGGCTAGAACACACGTACTTTTTTACGAATTGAGACATCCCTCTTGTCTGTCTGTCTGTATGCTTGGTCTCTCTGTCTGTCTGTCTGTCTGTCTGTATGTTTGGTCTCTCTGTCTGTCTGTCTGTATGCTTGGTCTCTCTGTCTGTCTGTCTGTATGCTTGGTCTCTCTGTCTGTCTGTCTGTCTGTCTGTATGCTTGGTCTCTCTGTCTGTCTGTCTGTCTGTATGCTTGGTCTCTGTGTGTGTGTGTGTGTGTGTGTGTGTTCTGTCTCTGTCTCTCCCTCTTCTCTCTCTTCCCCCTCTTTATCTTTCTCTCACTCTGCTCTAGCTCTCTTTCTTTCTCTCTCTCTTTCTCGCTTTGTCTCTGTCTCTCTATCTCTGTCTGTCTGTATTTTTGTCTGTCTGTCTCTCTCCCGCTCCCACTTCATCTCTCTCTTCCACCTCTTTTTCTTAATCTCACTCTGCTCTCTCTCTCTCTCTCTCTCTCCTCTCTCTCTCTCTCTCTCTCTCTCTCTGTCTCTGTCTCTGATTTTCTGTCTGTTTCTTTGTCCATCTGTCTGTCTGTCTCTTTCTCTCTGTCACTGTCTCTCTCTTTCTCTCCCTCGCCTCTCTCTCTCTCTCTCCCCGCCTCTCTCTCTCCCTCCCTTCCTCTCTACGACTCTGTCCCTCTTCCTGTCTCTTTCTCTCACATTGCTGGAACGTTGTGGCGTCAACAAGTCAGCTTTGATAAAGTGGAGGACAAATCCCACGCCAAGCAAAAATGAATGAAATTGGCTGAAAAGGGATGAAAGTGGACAGGTGCTGGGCTGTTTTTGCTGCCTCGTGAATTGATCTTAAAAACTGCTGACAAGTGAACGGGGAGAGAGAGAATGGGCTCGGATAAAAAAAAAAAAAAGAAAAAAAAAAAAGAAAAAAGCCAGAGAGGATGACTAGAAAAGAAAAGCAAGAACAAGTTTGTTTCAGCTTTTCCAAGTTTCAGAATAGGATATCCCTGTTCTCGTTCAGAGGAAGATCGATGGGTAGAGAGAAAGGGTGGATTTGTCTGGTGTTTGCCAAACTGTGACAGTCGGGGCTTTTAACGTCTCCTGTCTTTTATAGGGTTATTTTTGTATGCCTGTTTTTTTTTCCTTGGAAGCACTCTTTTTTAGAGTTGGAGGGGAGTGGGAAAACTAGGACTGTGTTCATTGAGAGTGCTAGAATGGGAAAGAAGTATTACCATTGATCTGTGTTGTATACAAAAGTTACGCTCATATAAATTGAATACGGCAAGACCAAGTTATATCTTTCTCAGAGACCATGCACAGCTGTCAAAGTTTGTTTACTAACAGGAGCCAGAAAGACACGAAAATCGAATCAGAAGGCGTACTCAATACAAGACAATTTGAATCTGTACCATCTTTGGTAGAAGAGGTATTTGTCTTGTCCTTTCTGGTTGTATTAAATACGCGTTCTGATTCTATTTCCGTTTTTTTTTCTTGTTCCTGTTTGCTTGCAAATGCACTTGTTTTGGATTTTTACTAATGTTGAGAGCAGAAATTTTCTCAAAATGTAGCCATCCTTCTTGAACAGTTCCACATGTGTTTTATCGAGATATTCCAGAAATCTCCCCCCTGTGGGGATGTCGGGGCTCTTTCAGTATAAATAGTATCCCCACCTTCTGGAAATTATGTGCTAAAAATGTCCTGTTTTCTGTCACTCTCTTTGTTTCTGCCATGTTCCTTTGCTTTCTGGTATTTCTTACTGTCGTTTTCTGCCTTGCTGGCCTATTCGCCTGTGTGTGTTCAATACAATCTCACATACTTTCTCTTAGGATTGATAATTGGGTACATACATTAAAAGCATTTTTTTGGCTCTAGAGAAATGAGATATGCGGAAGCAATTTCAGGTAATTTAGGCCGTTTTTATGTATGTTTTGGTGTCTTTAGTTATGTTTAAATTTGTATTCATGTATGTTTTTATGCCCCTGTGCGATAAATTGGATGGAGTGGTCAACACCAGGGGCATGTCCTCAGATTATGTGCGTGAATGCATTGATATGTGTACTTAATTTTCTTTTCCTTTTTCCCCGTATTGAAGTAGTGTGTGTATACTGAAACGGTTGTAGCCCTGATATGGCTCTACGCAGTCGGCTGGGCTTCAAGCAATAATAAGAATATGAATTTTAGAAATCGTCTGGAAGGTACCTCGAGGGTGTGCAGAAAAATTGTACGATGGCAGGTAGGTCTGAAATGGAAGGGGAATTGGAGCGTAGATGCTGTACCGATCGCAGAGATGGGATCAACAGAACGATTCTGTGTTTCTTGATCTTACATCTGTTGATCGCCATGGACACTGATAGGTCAGTGTGTCGCCCAGGCATGTTATTATTGCCATCTCTTTTCTTAGCCGTGCCGCCTTGGCTATTGATGACTATTATTTTCATGCATTCCTTTTCTGTTTTCCTCTGGTATCTCAGTACACGTCCTTGTTGCTGTAACTGTCTTGTTTTACTTCTTCTCTTTGACTAAAGATGGTATTGATTCAGATTGACTTTCTCTCTCTCTGTCTCTGTCAACCTCTCTCTCTCTCTGTCTCTCTGTTATGTCTGTCTTTCTCTCTGTTTTTCTCTTTCTGTCTCTCCTCTCTTTTTCTCTATCTCTCTCTGTCTGTCTGTCTGTCTGTCTCTCTTCTCTCTGTCTGCTCTGCTCTCTCTCTCTCTCTCTCTCTTCTCTCTTTCTCTCTCTCTCTCTCTTCTCTCTCCTCATTGCAATTCATTTTGTATTTACCGTGCTCTTTCTTCCAGAAACAGATATTAATTTCAAATCATATCCGTCGTTCTGTTTGTCTTCCTGTGTCTGCCTGCCTCTCTTTCTCTTCCTCAACACCTAAAGTGGAAACAAAAAGTGTGAGGGGAGAAAAAGAAAAGAAAGCACAGTGATTTCTAAAGCAAAGAAAGAACGCAGAGCAAAACCAAACCATCCACATTCTGCTGTCCTACACACCCTCAGGCAAGGGCAAAACATGGGGATAGTTCTACAGAGAATCAGTGCAGGAGAGGGGAGAGTGAAAGTAGCATCCATGCAGAGGTGGACAAGAGGCAATAAGGGAATGTGATGGGAATTAGCATTTTTATCATGGTTCTTTGCCGTCCATGGATAGCAAAGAAAACAAACGAGACAGTCTTGATGGAGGCAGACACAAGTAGATCACTCATAAGGAAGATTAGGAAAAGACAGGCAACATTTATAGGCCATTTTATGAGGAAGGAGCACCTGGTCACAACGGGAAAGCTGGAGGGAAAGAGAGCACCGGGTAGACCCAGGGAGAGAATGCTGGACGGACTTGCAGAGTGGCTGGGGATGAGGAGGGTGGGGGAGATGCTAGGGGCAACGAGAGATAGAGATGGATGGAAGTCCATGGTCGCCAACGCCATGCGGCAGGGCACCTGATGATGATCATCATCATCGTTCTGATTTTTCTCGGATATGCATATCCACATTGTTTCGCCCACATTGTGCAGGTGGAATCTTGTTGCACAGTCTGCATATTCCGTGTACGGTGGGCGTGCATATTGCTTGTTTTCATGTTTCCAGAAGCCACTAGATACTGACAGGATCCGACTTTCATGATCTTTAACGTGCGTAGTTGATATTCTGTGTGCGTATACACATGAGGGGGGTTTAGGCCCTGACAGGTCTGCACACGTATTGACCTGGTCTGCACACATATTGACCTGGTCTGCACACATATTGACCTGTCTGCACACATGTTGACCTGGTCTGCACACATGTTGACCTGTACACATATTGACCTGGTCTGCACACATATTGACCTGGTCTGCACACATGTTGACCTGGTCTGCACACATGTTGACCTGGTCTGCACACATGTTGACCTGGTCTGCACACATATTGACCTGGTCTGCACACATATTGACCTGGTCTGCACACATGTTGACCTGATCTACACACATGTTGACCTGGTCTGCACACATATTGACCTGTACACATATTGACTTGTACACATATTGACCTGTACACATATTGACCTGGTCTGCACACATTGACCTGGTCTGCACACATTGACCTGGTCTGCACACATTGACCTGGTCTGCACACATATTGACCTGTACACATATTGACCTGGTCTGCACACATATTGACCTGCACACATATTGACCTGGTCTGCACACATTGACCTGGTCTGCACACATTGACCTGGTCTGCACACATATTGACCTGGTCTGCACACATATTGACCTGCACACATATTGACCTGGTCTGCACACATATTGACCTGGTCTGCACACACGTTGACCTGGTCTGCACACATATTGACCTGGTCTGCACACATGTTGACCTGCACACATATTGACCTGGTCTGCACACATATTGACCTGGTCTGCACACATGTTGACCTGGTCTGCACACATATTGACCTGGTCTGCACACATGTTGACCTGGTCTGCACACATGTTGACCTGGTCTGCACACATATTGACCTGGTCTGCACACATATTGACCTGGTCTGCACACATATTGACCTGTACACATATTGACCTGGTCTGCACACATATTGACCTGGTCTGCACACATATTGACCTGGTCTGCACACATATTGACCTGTACACATGTTGACCTGGTCTGCACACATATTGACCTGGTCTGCACACATATTGACCTGGTCTGTACACATATTGACCTGTACACATATTGACCTGGTCTGCACACATATTGACCTGGTCTGTACACATGTTGACCTGGTCTGCACACATATTGACCTGGTCTGCACACATATTGACCTGGTCTGTACACATGTTGACCTGGTCTGCACACATATTGACCTGGTCTGTACACATGTTGACCTGGTCTGCACACATATTGACCTGGTCTGTACACATGTTGACCTGGTCTGCACACATATTTGTTTGTTTGTGTGTGTGTGTGTGTTGTTTTGTTTTTTGTTTGTTTGTTTTTGTTCCTTTTTTCTTTTGATTTCCGGTCACATGTGCCTGTAGAGGTGTGTTAAATCAATAGATGTCGTAATCACCTGATAAGACTCCAACTGAAATGTTGCCCTGACATTGTAAAAACTTCTGTGCACAATTTTCTCTATGCTATGCAAGTTCTTTTTGCTTTGAATGTATTACATACATTTACATAGCACAATGCAACAAGGTAACAATGATCCGTAAACAAATAAGACTTCATAATCAACATCGTGCTATCAGAGACATGCTGTCTACACAGTTTTATAAATATACTTCATGGAAATGTGATTGTTCAGTGGGGTTTTAATACGCAGAATTAAATTAAAGAAAGATCGTCTGTTCAAATGATACATTTTGTGAATATATGTGTGGCACCTTTACATTTCTTACATTCGCAATAGTTATAAACGGAATTTGTGTTTTTGTGGTGTTAAAAATTAAAAGCAGAGGTTAAGTTTAATACTAAGCCGGAATAAGGCAGCCATTTTAACATATAATATATATATATTATATATATATATATATATATATATATATATATATATATATATATATATGTGTGTGTGTGTGTGTGTGTATGTGTGTGCATGTGTGTACACACACACACATACACACACACACACACACACACACACACATATATATATATATATATATATATATAGAGAGAGAGAGAGAGAGAGAGAGAGAGAGAGAGAGAGAAAGAGAAACATACATCAATTAATAAGATGAACGTCCTTTTTCGACTCATCTGTACTTCACCACACCTAAACATTTAGATTTAAGGGTTTATGTTACCACTACACTTGCAGAAATAACACTTTCAATATAAGCTGGTAAAATATTTGATCTGTTTCTTGCGCCTTTTTTGTTTGAAATAAAACTAATTACACGATAAATGAGTCCCTGACAAAGTTCACAATTTTCATTAGAACTCTGTCTAGTTCCATCCAGAAATAAAAACCATCTGAGAAATGACAATACCACAAATCATAATGCAGATTTTCCTTTTCAGCATCACAAAAGTTGCATCTGCCATTATGAACTATTTCCACTTCGTTCAGTGTACTGTTTGTGAATAAAATATCGTGCAAAAGTTTCAGCTGAAATCATTTCATATGGATATTTTTCATATACCATTTTAGAATTGCCTCCCAGTCCACTGAAATGTTGGGTCTTAATTCTCCTATTTTCGAAAGCCTTTAAGTTTTTCTATTCCAACGAGGAGCAAGTTGCATCTATTTTACATTTTTTGAATACGAGTACTGCTTGGTTTGGTAGGGTTTTAATCGTTTGGGTATTTGTCACAATGAAAGTTGGATTGTCTTCTTGACTACTGTTGGAAAATCCATGACACGCATATACTACAGGAACAGTCATAGACAAGGACACTGTCGAACAGTGAAAGCACGTATTTGCAGTCGGAACAGTTTTGCCACCACCCTACTGTCGGAACAGTCTTGCCACATTCATGGCACATGGATACTACTTTGGAAGAAGAATATTCAGTCCCTTCATCAAGTTTAACTTGCGCTGAGTTTATTTCTGTAAGCACAAGAGTGTTCACTGTTGTTGTTGTTGCTGTTGTTTAAACCCCAGTCGACTGCGCAGAGCCATATCAGGAAAAACAGAGGGGAAAAAAAGAAAAGAAAATTCAGTACACATATCAATGCATTCGTGCACATAATCTAAGGACATGCCTCCAGCGTAGTACAATTCCGTCAGATTTATATCACACAGGGGAGATTTAAAAAACACACCTGAATACAAATAAAGGCATACATAAGGACACCAAAACATATATAAAAACAGGCATAAATTACCTAAAATTGCTTCCGCAAATCTCACCTCCTTAGAGCCAAAAATGCACTAAATACATGTACCCAATTATCAATCCTAAGCAAAAGTACCTAAGACTTTTGAACGCATACAGGTAAACGGACCAGCAAGGCAGAAGATAGGGAGAAGTGACAGCAAAGGAACAAGGCAGAAACAAAGAGAGTGACAAGAAAGAGGGAATTTCCAGAAGGTGAGCAGACTAATCATACTGAAAGAGCCCCCGACATAACCCCACGGGGGGAGATCAGTGGATAAGAATGGGACTAAAGCACAGTGGTCGTTAACTCAATGTACCTTTGTACTTCAGCCGTTGCTGTCATTATAAACCATTACAGCCAATACTTAACATGATTATCTGGAACCAAAATAGGTATTACTGAACAACAAGAACAGGATCCAGCAGAAGTATGTGGAATACCCTGACTCTTACAAGCCGTGTCATTTTAATGTGATATTGATATCATCAAGGGAACCCCAGGCGCTGGGACTGTAATTGAAGACATCTGATA
>JAPXFY010000021.1:15556192-15558692 GCA_030674185.1 Monoplex corrugatus | reverse complement strand
TCTTTTTTGTTGTCAGCTTATGTCTGATTAATTACTGTCGTATTGATGTTAAGAGATTCGTTGGTCGTGCGCATACATACAAACGCACACGTGCGGGCGCGTGCGAAACACACACACACGTGCAGCTACACACAAACACATACAGGTAACGCATTTTTATTTGGTCAGCTGCATACTACGTACAGACACACCCACTGACACTGACACACACAGGCAGACAGACACATATACACCTACACACACACACACACCCCTACACACATACACACACACAAACACACACCACGCACGCAATACACGCAGAAACACACGTGCACACGCACGCGCGCACGCGCACACACACACACACACACACGCACATCTAAACACGCTAGAAACACATACACATGCACACGCACGCACAACACACACCAACACGCACACACACACACACGCACACACACACACACACACGCACACACGACACACACACGCACACACACCACACACACACACAGCACACACAACACGCACACACACGCACACACACACAGCACACACACACACACACACACACACGTAGGCAACGCCTTTTTAGGTCCCACTGCATAATATGTACATGAAAATGTACACAGCACACACACAACGCGCACACACACACGCAACCCTCATCACTGCAAATCACATCACCCCACACACACACCACACACACACCATCACACACCACACACGCACCACACACACAACACACACCACGCACGCACGCACGCTAAGAAGGCACTGGTGAGCAGCTGTGCCCTGAATGTGCATCTCTACCTCACTGAACCTTTAACAGGAGACAATGTTTCTTGGGGATCACTTTTTGTAAGATCACAGCGATAATAATGAAAGACGGATGGAACAAAACATAAACGGGGTAAGGGCGGGTGAGCACAATGAGTGAGTGAGAGGGATGGGAGAGAGGGAGGGAGGGAGAGAGAGGAGGGAGGGGAGACAGTTCCATTTTGAAGTTGCAGTCACATGAAATGTGTGTCCTAAGGCGACGTAGGATTAAAAGCTGCTAGACGTAATAAAAACATTGAAGCTGACGGTTGAAACGTATTGTTTACACGTGTGTCTGTATGCCTAATTGTACGTGTACATACACACCACACCACCACACACACACACACACACACACACACACACACACCACACACATACACACACACACACACACACACTATACAAAACATAAACACACACACACACACACACACATATATATATAATATATATATATATATATATATATATATATATATATATATATATAATGTATATATAACATCTCTTCTCTCTTCTGTGAGTGAGAGAGAGAAGAGAGAGGTGTGAGTGTAGTGTGTGTGTGTGAGTGTGGTGTGTGTGTGTGTGTGTGTGTGGTTGTGTGGTGTGTTCTACGAGACAGACACAGACAGACAGACCAAGAGAGATTCTAGAACCCATGTATACCGATGTTCAATTAAACATATTCTAGAATTTCCCAACTCATTTGTCAACTAGCACACTCATTGATTGTCTGTTACGATGCCTCCCACCCACCACCTGCACCTGTTTTACTTCTACCTCTCTCTCTCCTTATAATGTTTTGTTGTTTGTTGTTCTTCTTCTTCTTCTTCCTCCTCCTCCTCCTCCTCCTCCTCTTCCTTCTTCTTCTCCCTTCTTCTCTTCTTCCTTATTTCGTCTTTCTTCTTCTTTCGTTTTTTTCTCTCTCCTTCTTTCCTTCTTTCTTTCTTTCTTTCTTTCTTTCTTTCTTTCTTCTTTCATCATATCATCGTCATCATCATCATTTTCTTTTTCTTCTTCTTCTTCTGCTCCTTCTCCTTCTTCTTCTGTCTTCTGTCTTCTTCTACTACTACTACTACTACTACTACTACTCTACTACTACTACTACTACTACTAACTCTCTACTCTTTCTTCTTCTTCTTCATCATCATCATAATTAGCATCAGCATCAGCATCTTCGTCTTTCTTCTTTCTACATCTTATCTCTTCCCTTCTCCTCTTCCTCCTCCTTTTGTTTGTTTTTGTTGTTGTATTTCTTCCTCTACTTCTTTTTATCTTACAACAATAAGGACTAAACCTTATTGCTGTTTGTAGTTGTTGTTGTTCTTCTTCTTCTTCATTTTGTTTTTTCTCCTCCTCCTTCCTCCTTCTTTTCTTTCTCTTCTTCTTTTCTTCTTTCTTCTTCTTCTGTTTTTATCTGTCCATTTGTGTTATCATGGGTTTAGCGTGGAGCAAGAGTTGTCAGTCAATGGCCAGCTGTATGGCCTGAAGTGGGGCACATGCTGTTAGACGTCAACATGTCTTTCACGCCATCGATCCAGGTCTTCTTGGCTCTGCCTCTCACTGTGAATGTAGAGATCTTTTTGTTATCAGCTTGTCGATCTGGCTGGTGAGGTAGCATTCTCGTGAGATGACCAAACCATTTAATTCTGTATTCATTAATAATTGATATAGAGGTAATGCGTGTGTTTGTTTG
>JAPXFY010000021.1:15546192-15551192 GCA_030674185.1 Monoplex corrugatus | reverse complement strand
TCTTGACTGTTGTGGACAATTTCTTGAATATTCAGGTGACTGATGTTGGTTGTGTTTTTCGATGTATGAGATTGGAGGACCTACACTTCACACCTGTTTCCAAAGGATCGTGTTGCACGCCGTCCGTTCCACACTGACAGGTCTGCCTGCACAGGTTCAAACCGTTCTCTGAAACCGTACAAGCGAAACGGACCGTGTGACAGCTCCTTTACCTTCCGTTTGTCCATAGTGCCATCATGTGACTCGTACATCTTGTCACAGCCTGCTCGGTAGCAAGTACTAACGAGCGACAGAAACTACGTGTATAAAAAACGGGTTGAAATACAGTCACTTATTTGTTCTAGAAAAAAAAAATTGTGTGTAGCTACAGAATGTCAGAGGGTGCCATAAGGACAAAAGTTCACCAGACTGACTACACGCACGCGCGCGCGGGCACGCACACACACACAGACACGCACGCACACATACACACACACACACGCATGCATGCACGCACGCATGCACGCACGCGCACGTATTATTTTGAACCAAAGCACAATGTTTCCAGATTTGTACTAGTAAAGAATACACACACAATCACACACACACAAAAATCCCACACAGATAGACATATACACTTGCGCGCACTCACACACACACTCACACACATACATACACACTCACACAAACATACACTCACACACGCATACACATGCATGCAACACACACACACACACAACACACACACACACACACACACACACACACACACAGATTCACACACATTCACACACATACACAAACATGATGCAGTCAAAACGAAATACGCCAGGAACATTGTGTATCTTTGTGGATAGAAGATAGCAGCGTATCACAATCTTTCTCGCTTTAAGATAAAACGGTACATTCCTTCATAAGAATACAGTGTACGAAATATTTCAGTCATCATTATTAGCAAACGATTTCTTTGTCAGCCTCTCAGAAAGTCCAACAGATTATTATTATTACAACTCTTTGTGGTGTAAGTGTAAATCACTGTGTTTCAGCCGTTTTGGTGTAAGTGTAAATCACTGTGCTCAGCCGATTGTCAGCATAATGATCCTAACACAATCTTTGTTATATCAATCACCACAAGTACAGCTATTTATGTTCAACAATATTATATACATATAAGTAGACAGAAAGTTTTCCCATGGCCTGTGTGGTCAAAGGGGACCAAGACTTAAAGGCAACATCTGTAGGGTGCCAGTATTACAGGAGTGGTGCCCATGGCTTTATTCTCATTGTTTTCCATTCATCATCCCAAAAGAGAGAAAGATACCACTCAAAACTGCATGGACTGGGGTCTAGCGTTTAAAGCGAGAACAGAAACGTACTCATGAATGCATATGTCAAATATGAAAATAATGTACATCGTGTAGATAATGGAAACCTGGCCATGATTGTTCTTGGAAAAGTACGATGGTGGTTTCCCGTTGCCTTCCATCGGTTTTTTTACGGTCTGTCCGTTAGCCTTTGTCGTTCCCACAGCCTACAAGGCAGTAGGGTGATTTTTTTTCGGGGTTTACCTGTCGAGATGTAGTTTCTAAGAAGAATGTTGAGAGGTCCATGGACAGGGAAAAACAAACAAACGAGACAGTCTTGATAGAGGCAGACACGAGAAGATCATTCATAAGGAAGATTAGGAAAACACAGGCAACATTTATAGGCCATTTTTATGAGGAAAGGGGAATTGGAGCACCTGGTCACAACAGGAAAGCTGGAGGGAAAGTGAGCACCAGGTAGACCCAGGGAAAAAATATTGGACGGACTTGCAGAGTGGCTGAAGACAGAGAGGGTGGAAGATGTGCTTGCAGCAACAAGGGACAGCTGCATATGGAGGGCCATGATCGCCAACGCCATGTGGCAAGGCATTTGATGATGATGATGAATGAAAACCTGGTCATCAATGCATATATCAACCACGTAAGAATGTACATCATGTAGATAATGACCAAGAACAAATACAGAAAACAGAGAATGCGAGGGGAAGGGAAAAGGTAGGGAGAGATAAAGCAGAAGGAGAAAATGGGAAAATAGAAATACGAGAGAAAAATGGTCATCATGACAGAAATACTCTTCATAATGCCAGACGTTTTGTTGGCATCAAACGAGACATTAAACAGGAAAAGGTCAGACAGTAATTTCCATAAGTCATCCGATCTTCAATGGAGTCCTACCAGCAGAACGTACAATACACAATGGGATATCTTTCATGTTCTCTGCAATTATCATATGCTTTACTGCCGTGCTAATACCCTGTGGGAAGCAGAAGGCCATTAGACTCCGTGCCAAAGACTTGTGATGTATACAGATTTGGACGGTGGAGACATTACGAGTCTGGTGATTAATGGTGTTGCTTATTATTCCATGTGGCTTCCATCTACCCCCTCCCCTGAATCAGCGTTGCTTGACTATTCATGCTGAGGAAGCATTAAAGTCCCCTGCGCCCCAATGCCACCCCACCCCCCACCCCCGCCTCTCTCTGTCGTCTCTTTCTCTCTTTTGTCATCTAGTTCTGTCTTCTCTGTGCCTTCTCCCTCTGTTGCCTCTCTCTCCTCTGTCTCTCTCCTTTCTCTCTGTCTTTCTGTACCATGTGTTTGTGTTCGTTCTCTTTCTGTTCTCTCTCCCCTCTCCCCTCTCTCTTTCTCTATTTTTTAGCTGTTTTGTGTCTCAATAAGCTAGGAAATCATAAATAAATTAAAGGAACTCTTGAGAGAGAAAAAAAAGTTTTTTTTCTTCAAAACTCTCAGCACTAACACATCAACCATTCCATTTGATTTAATTACTGTCTGATTTTTCATCTCTCTGCTGTCTCTGTATGTCTCTGTCTCTCTCTCTCCTGTATTCTGTCGTTCCCTTTCTTGTTGTGTGTGTCTCTGTCTGTCTGTCTTCTCTGTCTCTCTCTGTCTGTCTGCTCTCTCTCGTCTTGTCTTCTGTCTGTTCTGTCTGTCTGTCTCGGTGAACAAGTGGTAAATCATAACATCTCTTAAGGATCAAATGTGTTTCATAGATGTCTATGCATCTGTGAACAATTCTTTGTTGCTCATTTAATGTATATTAATTGTGTGTGATTAGGATATTACGTGATTTAGGCATGGCCTTAAACGAATAAATACTAGTTCTAAAGAAATTTTCACCCTTTGTCTCTTTGTCTTTCGTCTTGCTCTCTAGGTTATAATTGCTACATGTGATCTACACATACATATCAGGAATTAGGGGAATGGGCTAGAGAAGAATGATGATTGATTGATATTTGATCAGTTTACGTAGACACCTCAGGATATGGCCCACGGATACATCCGAATGGGCATGGGGACTTATCTTATCTATACTGACCACAGAACACAATGTGCTATGACATGAGAGCAGATTAATGTAGCGCACCCGGATCGAACACAACCATAGCAGTGAACGAGCTCAAACAATGAGACAGAGGGCGGGAAAGAGAGAGAGAGAGAGAGAGAGAGAGAGAGAGAGAGAGAGAGAGAGAGAGAGAGAGAGAGTTAACTCTCGTAACATCAACAGCAGAACTTTTGAAACTAATTATTACTCCAGTTCAAAGTAGCTTCTTTTATTCGATCGAGTGTGCGTGCTTGTAACGAAATCTGTTAGTAAGCTTTCCTCCCCCCCTTCTCTCTCTCTCCCTCCCTCTCTCTCCCCTCCCCCCTCTTCCTCTTCTCTCTCTCTCCATATCTCTCTCCCCTCTCTTTCTCTTGTCTCTCTTGATTGGATGGACCTTACCAATTTGTGGAAAAGGTGTGGAACCTTAAAAGTGCAAATGCAAATGATTTGACAGTCATGATGCCATGGGTCAAGGTACACAATCAAAAAAGTGTCTAAAATCAATACGTTTTGAGCTTTGTGTGTGAATACAGCACATTCTCAAATCCTCCTGATAATATTTTAACATGATCTGACAGTCCACTATTGTCCTTTCACGTCACGCCGATTTTGTTGTTGTTGTTGTTGTTTTTGTTTTTGTTTCATCTGAAGCTTCTTCAAGACCACCACAGTGACCTTGAGGAGTACAATCTGAATTTTCTGTGATAATTTTTTTTAATGAACAGGCTGATCTTTAGAATGGCTTGACCATCTTGTTCACTTTTATCAGCTCTCACAAAGAGTGCGCATGTACGCCAGACGATGGGAAGTTCCGTCTGATTTACTGACAGGGGAGATCAATACTCACCACATCCGGTCTCGACCTTTGACCCCTCTCCGCCTTAGTCTGTGTCCATTATGGCGCGCTCCGCCGTACGCTGTCTGAATATTATAGGGGGAAATAGGATTTTGCTCAATTTACTGGTATGAAGAAACAGTTTTCCATTCATTCATGGGAAGCCATTACGAAAATGATGCCAGTTATCTTTCCATCTGTTTCGGCTAGGTTGTGATTTTTGTTGTTGAAATCTCGTATCAAGGGACACAAAAATGTGATGAGTGTTGTTTCATATCCAGCTGTGTGTGTGTGTGTGTGTGTGTGTGTGCGTGCGTGCGTGCGTGCGTGCGTGTGTGTGTGTGTGTGTGTGTGCGTGTGTGTGTGTGTGTGTGTGTGTGTGTGTGTGTGTGTGTGTGCGTGTGTGTATGTGTGTGTGTGTGTGTGTGTGTGTGTGTGTGTGTGTGTGTGTTGTGTGTGTGCGCGCGTCTGCGCGCGCATGGTGCTCTTTTTCCCTCCAGCTTTCCTGATGTGATTACGTGCTCTAATGTCTCTTGTTTCGTGAAATGTCCTATAAATGCTGCGATTGGTCACTGTACCTGAAGTTACCTTTATGATGTAAAATAATGAAAACCTAAATACTGACTTTCTGAATAATCTCCTTAAGTCAGTTAATCACTTCAGTGTATGTGGACCCATCTAACTAATCTTCTTGAAGTTAATTAATCCATTTAGTGTATGTGAACCCATCTAACTAATCTTCTTGAAGTTAATTAATCCCTTTAGTGTATGTGGACCCATCCAACTAATCTTCTTGAAGTTA
>JAPXFY010000021.1:15511192-15533692 GCA_030674185.1 Monoplex corrugatus | reverse complement strand
CAAATTAAACTCCTCTCCTTCAAAGAAGAACTTAATATGGATGTAATGAATTATATGAAAATGTGCTTATTATTGATATGACGCTTTATAAAATGGAAAACGTAACAGTTAATATCAAAGTGAAAGACATCAAATTAGTGCCTGATGTCAATAATAGAAAGGAAAACATAACAGCCAGCTCTGACGATAAGAATATCCCCAAAGAAGAGCCTGAAATTGATATAACTCGTTACAAAAGGGAGACGTGGAAATGATTTCTTCATCCATCTTTTACTTGTCCTTCCTGTCCACGTGCCCATGTTCACAATGTGAAGACACAGCTTCAGAGAAGTCCCACTCCCTTTGATCTTTAAAATATCGGACCTGTTTAGCTGCACTGATCGATTTTCACCCTTACAGAAAATAACTGGGGTGGGTGAGGGGAGGGAGAGAGAGAGAGAGAGAGAGAGAGAGAGAGAGAGAGAGAGAGAGAGAAAAGACTTATTCATACAGACACACAAACAGAAAGATGAAAACAAACAATAAAAAATGAAAGATGACCTTTTTCTTTTCCATTCTCTCTAAAGGTCTGCCTCCCTAAAAACCTGCACACAACTTATCCACACTAATTCCCTTGCCCCTTGTGCCCTCCCCTCCCTGACCTGTCACTAGTTCCGTCCCCTGCCTCTGTAAATTACAGGAGAAAACTGGCGCTAGTTTGATAGACTTGAGCCAGAAAACCCACCCTCTTCCTTTCATTCCACTACCGTCTGACACTGCTCCCAGACTGGAACCTGGACATACTTCATTTTCTCCTCCTTTCATAACCAGGCTAACTTAGATAGAGGTCTACAGGTCTCTCTTCCCACCCTCGCCTCACTCAGTCTTTTTATTAATATCCACAGGCCTCAGGGAAAGTCTGCTGATAAGAATAGTTTTCTCCAAACCTGTTGAACTTCTTTTTTTTATCGCATTAAAACCTGTCTCGAAGAAACTATGTCATTATGTGTACATATATGTGTACATATTTTCTCCACACTTTAAAAACAACTGCAACAAAAACAACAATAGGAAAGAAATAGGTATCCTACAGAATGTCTCACCTGTTTAATCTATGGTTTGTTTATTCAGTCAAGTCAGAAGTTGAAGAGTTGGCTTCAGTTTTGAGAGGCACTGCACAGTTTGAAAACTTCAGGGACAGAACATTAGAAAAACGCATGGATATATTTGTCAAATACGTATATTTTTTTACTCTAATAATATTCAAAACTCTAAATATTCAGGGCCCATAGCCTGTTTTCAAAGGTTCCATGCTGTCTTTAAATACTACGGTATATTTCTGAAATTACATTTTAGGTCGAAATGAACTCTCCTTCGAAGAATTTATTATGGATACACTTCGTTATAAAAAAAAATGTGCTTGTTATTGATTTCACACGTTATACAAAGAAAACCCAACAACCTACTGTCAAGGTCAAATGACCTCAGACTAATACCACAATGTCGATAATAAAAGGGAAAACATAACAACCTTTTCTGAAGATCGAAACAACCCCAGAGAAGAATCTGAAATGGATATTACTCGTTACAAAAGGGAGAACGTTGAAATGGTTTCTTCATCCATCTTTTACTTGTCCTTCCTGTCCACGTGCCCATGTTCACAATGTGAAGGCACAGCTTCAGAGAAGTCCCACTCCCCTTGATCTTTGAAATATCGAACATGTTTAGCGGCACTGATCGATTTTCACCCTTACAGAAAATAACTCAAAGGGGGAGGGGTAGAGAGACAGAGGCAGACAGACACAGACAGATAACAGACAGACTAAGATGCAGGGAGAGAGAGACAGACAGAGACAGGCAGACGGAGACAGACAGATAGATAGAGAGAGGGAGAGAGATAGACAGAGAGAGATAGACAGACAGACAGACAGACAGACGGACGGACAGACAGAAACAAAGACAGGGAGATAAGTAGAGAGACAGACAGATAGAGAGATGGCGACAGGGGGAGACAAAGAAAGAAAGAGAGAGAGACACACACACAGAGACAGAGACAGACAGACAGACGAACAAAGACAGGGAGATAAACAGACAGAGAGAGGGAGAGAGAGAGGGAGAGATAAAAAGAGAGAGGGAGAAGGAGAGAGAGAGAAAGAGACAGACAGACAGAAAGAAAGAGAGAGAAGAGAGAGAGAGAGAGAGAGAGAGAGAGAGAGAGAGAGAGAGATGAAAAAGGGTTGGGAGAGCTGCTATTATGGGCTGTGTGAATGCAAGGTGTGTGAATGGGGACGTGGCTCGCAACATGGAGAGGCAGTGAGTGGGCGAGCAAGGACGTGAGGCCAGTTCAATTCTGGAATGGATTTAACTAAAAATCGGTATTTGTCGGATGTGCAATTTCTCTCTGTCTCTCTCTCTCTCTGTTTCTGTCTCTCTGTCTGTCTGTCTCTCTCTCTCTGTCCTCTCTTTCTCTCTCTCTCTGTCTCTTTCTCTGTCTCTCTCTGTCTGACTCTCTCTGTCTCTCTGCCTGTCTCTCTGTCTCTCTGTCTGTTTGTCTGTGTCTGTGTGTCTATCTCTCTCTCTCTCTTCTCTCTTTCTTTCTCCTATCTGTCTCTGTCTGGGCTGTCTCTGTCTCTGTCTCTCTCTCTCTGCCTGTTTGTCTCTCTATCTCCCTCTCTCTCTTTCTCTTTCTTCTGTCTGTCTGTCTCTGTGAGTGTGGTTGCTATGCATTTGTGTGTGTGTGTGTGCGTGTGTGTGTGTGCGTGTGTGTGTGTGTGTGCGTGCATGCGCGCGCGCGCGCGCGCGTGTGTGTGTGTATGCGTATGTGTGCAATGTGTGTCCATCTCCCAGAAAACAAGTCCAGTAACATTCTGGCTGCTTTTCCTGAAAACGGGATGATTTACTTTAACCTTTGACTCCCGCACCCTATCCACAACTGCAGAAACTTAACCTTTGACTCCGCACCCTATCCACCAACTGCATAAACTTAACCCTTTGACTCCCGTACCCTATACACCAACTGCATAAACTTAACCCTTTGACTCCAGCACCCTATCCACCAACTGCAAAAACTTAACCCTTTGACTCCCGCGCCCTATCCACCGACTGCAAAGACTTAACCCTTTGACTCCCGCACCCTATCCACCGACTGCAAAAACTTAATCCTTTGACTCCCGCACCCTATCCACCAACTGCATAAACTTAACCCTTTGATTCCAGCACCCTATCCACCAACTGCATAAACTTAACCCTTTGACTTCCCGCACCCTATCCACCAGCTGCAAAACTTAACCCTTTGATTCTCTACCCTATCTACAAGGGAATCAAAGGGTTAAGTTTTTGATTTGCTAGCGTGGATGGAATGCCGGAGTCAAAGGGTTAAAACGCGTGACACTGAGTCATTATACGCATGGATTTGTAAGATTGTTATACAAGATCACACGGTTATGGTTGTACACACATGTGCCACTGCACGCACGCACGCACACCCCACACACACACACACACACACACACACACACACACACACACACACACACACACACACACACACACACATACATACACACACACACTCTTCCTGCAGAAAGCTGGTGAATAGGATGTGCCACACGGTTATGGTTGTACACACATGTGCCACTGCACGCACGCACGCACACACACACACACACACACACACACACACTCACACACACACAACACACACACACACACACACACAAACACACAAACACACAAACACAAACACACACACACAAACACACACACACACAAACACACACACACACACACAAACACACACACACAAACACACACACACACACACACACACACACACACACACACACACACACACACACACACACACACACACACACGACCTCGTGTAGGGTAAAATAAGAGTAATAAACGTCTGCTAAAGACAAACCTGTGCCAAGAATACGCATGTCAAATTGTGAAATAGCAAATTGTACACAAATAGTAAAAATGAATAGACATAGACGTAGGGCTATCATGGATGAGACATAAAACATGATGCAACTTTCACAGACTCGACAAAACCGCCATAATACAAGTCATCGTCTTCTATCGAACCGAGAGAAGCTGGAAAAGATCTTCAAGACTGTTTCTGACTGATTCGATTTCAGCTATCATCACTGACTCCCGCACCCTGTCCACCAGCATCCTGCATTGTCAACCATGTTAGCAAAGCAAACATTTAACTCTTTGACTCCCTCACCCTGTCCACCAGCATCCTGCATTGTCAGCCATGTTAGCAAAGCAAACAATTAACTCTTTGACTCCCTCATCCTGTCCACCAGCATCCTGCATTGTCAGCCATGTTAGCAAAGCAAACAATTAACTCTTTGACTCCCTCATCCTGTCCACCAGTATCCTGCATTGTCAACCATGTTAGCAAAGCAAAAATTGTAACTCTTTGACTCCCTGGCTCTATCCACTAGCTTCCTTTGCAAGAAGCTGGTGGATAGGGTCAGGGAGTCAAAGAGCTGAGTTTTTGCAGTTGGTGGATAGGGTGCGGGAGTCAAAGAGATACGTTTTTACAGTTGGTGGATAGGGTGCGGGAGTCACATGGTTAAGTTTTTGCAGTTGATGGATAGGGTGCGGGAGTCAAAAGATTAACTTTTTGCAGTTGGTGGAAAGGGTGCGGGAGTCAAAGAGTTAAGTTTTTGCGGTGGGTGGATAGGGTGCAGGAGTCACAGGGTTAAGTTTTTGCAGTTGGTGGATAGGGTGTGGGAGTCAGAGTTAAGATTTGCAGTTGGTGGATAGGATGCGGGAGTCAAAGGGTTAAAACATTTTACTGAATGTGCTCTCTTCAGGAAGAAGAGTGGCAGAATGGTTTAGACGTTCGCCTGCCAGTAACTAAACACGAGGTTCCTGGGTTCACTTCCCGTAGAGGCCTCGACTTTGCTCCTCAGTTTGACCGGAAAATCGAACTGAACGTCTAGTCCTTCGGAAGGGGACGAAAAACGGAGTCGGAACCGTGTGCCGTCTGGCTGCGCATGCTAAAGATCCTACGGTGGTTGAAAATCGAGAAGAGCAGGGCATTACCCGGCTGTCTTGGTAAAAAAAAATTGAGAAATGGCTTGATTTCCCAGGTCCCTCCCCTTGAAAACCAGTTAGCCTTCTTGCCTTTCTGAAGTCTTGGCTCTAAAAAATGTGAATATGAATATGAATTTGAAAGGAGGGAGAGGGGATGGGTGCCGCCCTCGTGGTGCTGGCCCCGGGAAGAGTTGAGGTCTCTGCCACCTACTCCCCTACGACCCCCAGAGTTATAGAACTATCTAGGTAGGACCTCAAGACCTGGCCAGCTCTTGGATTTATGTGCAGGCTTAAAAGGCTTGTGCCGTGATCATTCTGAATCTTCTCCATCACATGGTACCTGTGACGTTAGTGCATTCCGAGCGCGGAGACGTCATCTTGAGAAATTGAAACTGAAACTGAAACTGCACGAGCGGTATTGACCAAAGAGTCGATTTTAACAGGAGAAATACTCTGCCTTGCAGCAGTGGCTTCCCTTTTGAGAGAGTGATCTGTACCTCTGTCCTTTTCTAAATCTCCTGCCCACATCTCAGCATTTGTGTAGTTATTTCTGTCTGCGGGCCTTAACTTTCTTCTTCTTCTTCTTTTTTTATATTTTATTTTATTTTTTAGCCAGCAACGAGTTTTTGGACGTCTTAGCCAGCAGTAAAACATGTTGCAACAAGAGATCAGCATGGGCACGTTTTAGTGCAATGCGAAGGGTTCCAATAACGATTTACGATCTCTGTCTGTCTGTCTGTCTGTCTGTCTGTCTCTCTCGTATCTCTGGCTCTCTCTCTCTCCTCTCTCCTTCTCTCTGTCTCTCTCCTCCTTCCTCTCTCTCCTCTCTCTTTCTCCGTCTTCTCCTCTTCTGTCCTCTCTCCTATTTCTCTCTCTCTGTCCATCTTTCCTTTTCAGTCTGTCTCTCTGATCTGTCTGTCTCTCTCTTTCTTATCTCTGTCTCCATCCCTGTCGAGTCTGTCTCTGTCTCTGTTGTCTCTTCTTCCTGTCCTCTCTCTGTTTCCCTCTCTCTCTCGTGTCTCTCTCTGTTTCTCTCTCTCTCTCTCTTCCTGTCTCCCACAGTCTGTCTCTGTTTCTGTGTCTCTCTTTGTCTGCCTCTATCTATCTGTCTGTCTCTCCCTTCCCCCCTCTCTCTCCCTCTGTCTTCTTCTCTTCCCTCTCTCCTCCTCTCTCTCTCTCCATCTCTCTCTCACTCTGGTTATGTGTCTGTCTGTCTCTCTCCCACCCCTCTCTCTCTCTCTCTCTTTCTCTCTTCTTTCTCCATCCCTCTTTCTCTCTCTTCCTGTCTCCCTCCGTCTGTCTGTCTCTTTGTCTCTGTCTCTGTCTCTCTGCCTTCCTCTGGAAGTCTGTCTGCCTGTTTGCCTGCCTGTCTCTCTGTCTGTCTGTCTGTCTCTCTGTCTGTCTGCCTGTCTCTCTGTCTCTGTCTCTGTCTCTCTGTCTGTCTGTCTCTCTGTCTGTCTCTCTCTCTGTTTCTTCTGTCTCCTTCTTTCTTGATTGGTAAAAAGCTTTTCCATGCATCCCCTTTTTCCCAAAAGGGAGAGAATGATTACAGTCAATCCGTCATGTTTGCGTGTTTGTACCGGAAGGGAAATGGGATAAAAGAGTACAACGTCAAAATAAACAAGAAAAGATTGGAAAAAAGAAAAGGAATGATACAAAGCTTCACAGACTCACTCACAAACACGCATATGTACTCAAAAAATCACACAAGCATACCTCCGTGGGATGCCGGGGCTGTTTCAGTATAAATAGTATCCCCACCTTCTGGAAATTCTGTGCTAGAAATCTCCTCTTTTCTGTCACTTCTTTGTTTCTGCCTTGTTCCTTCGCTTTCTATCGTTTCTTCCTATCGTTTTCTGCCTTGCTGGTCCATTCATCTGTATGTGTTCGATAAAGTCTTGCGTACTTTTTCTTAGGATTGATAATTAGGACATGTATTGAGTGCATTTTTGACTCTAGCGAGATGAGATATGCAGAAGCAATTTTAAGTAACTTAGGCCCGTTTTTAGATATGTTTTGGTGTCCTTAGGTATGCTTAAATTTGTATTCAGGTATGTTTTTTTTAAATCCCCTGTGCGATAAATTTGACGGAGTGATCAACGCCAGGGGCATGTCCTTAGATTATGTGCATGAATGCATTGGTATGTGTACTTAATTTTCTTTTTTTTTTCCTGTTGAAGTTTTGTATGTTTTGAAGCGGTTATAGCCCTGATATGACTCTACACAGTCGGCCAGGCTTTAAACAACAATAACAATAACACAAGCATACACACACAGATGTGTGCATGCGCACACATTCACACAGAAGGAGAGGAAGAAAGAAAAATAGAGAAGGAAATAATAAAAAAGACAGAGTTCAGTATATAATAATTACAATATTTCATAGCGCAAAATCTTGATGAAAATCAAATCTAAGCGCTGAAATACACATACGCACGCATGCACACATACGCACACACGCACACACACGCACACACACACACACACACAACACACACACACACACACACACACACACACACACACACACACACTCACACACACACACACACACAAACACATGGCTATAAATGGGGAAAAGAAGAAAAGCAATGGAAAATTATATGAAACATATTATATACAAATATATATTACAATGTGATTCCACATCGAGTGGAGACAGGCTGCAGTGGGGATTGAGTGAGGTCAGGATTTTATGCTGAGGATAAAAGGTGAGTTTTGAGAGCGGACTTGAAGGAGACAAAAGTAGGTTGCTGACGGACTGAGAGAGGAAGTTTGTTCCAGGAGAGTGGACCAGAAACAGTCACCCTGCCATTTGCCTAAATACAAAATGAAGACAAAAATCGTGGAGCGGCCTTCACAGAGCCTGAAAATAGCCATACCAGTCGTCGGACAAAACTAAAGCTGATAAAATCTCCTGGGAATCACTTAGAACAAAATTGATATTAGCTTTCCTTACATTCTGTCTGAATCTGATTCAAATGCATGCAAACAGGCAGATTCCTCGTCTTCTTATCTTATAACCAGCAACTGCATGCAAACAGGCAGATTTCTTATGTTCTTATAAACAGCAACTGTATGCAAACAGGCAGATTTCTCGTCTTCTTATCTTATGACCAGCAACTGTATGCAAACAGGCAGAATTCTCTTCTTCTTATCTTATGATCAGCAACTGTATGCAAACACGCAGATTCCTCTTGTTCTTATCTTATGCAGCAACTGTATGCAAAACCAGCAGTTCCTCTTCTTATCTTGTGCAGCAACTGTATGCAAACAGGCAAATTCCTCTTCTTATCTTATGACCAGCAACTGTATGCAAACAGGCAGATTCCTCTTCTTATCTTATGACCAGCAACTGTATGCAAACAGACAGATTCCTCTTCTTATCTTATGACCAGCAACTGTATGCAAACAGGCAGATTCCTCTTCTTATCTTATGACCAGCAACTGTATGCAAACAGGCAAATTCCTCTTCTTATCTTATGACCAGCAACTGTATGCAAACAGACAGATTCCTCTTCTTATCTTATGACCAGCAACTGTATGCAAACAGGCAAATTCCTCTTCTTATCTTATGACCAGCAACTGTATGTAAACAGGCAGATTCCTCTTCTTATCTTATAACCAGCAACTGTATGTAAACAGGCAGATTCCTCTTCTTATCTTATAACCAGCAACTGTATGCAAACAGGCAGATTCCTCTTCTTATCTTATAACCAGCAACTGTATGTAAACAGGCAGATTCCTCTTCTTATCTTATAACCAGCAACTGTATGTAAACAGGCAGATTCCTCTTCTTATCTTATAACCAGCAACTGTATGTAAACAGGCAGATTCCTCTTCTTATCTTATAACCAGCAACTGTTTGTAAACAGGCAGATTCCTCTTCTTATCTTATAACCAGCAACTGTATGTAAACAGGCAGATTCCTCTTCTTATCTTATAACCAGCAACTGTATGCAAACAGGCAGATTCCTCTTCCTCCTCTTCTTCTTTTTCTTTATCTTCCGTTGCTTCGTTTTCTTCTTCTTCATCTTTTTCTTCTTGTTCTTGTTGTTTTCTTCTTCTCCTCTTCCCCCTCCTCCCCCTCCTCCTCCTCTTTTTCTTTTTTTTTTCTTCTTTTTCTCCTCTTCCTCCTCCTCCGCTTTCTCCTTCTCCTCCTGGTCAAAGGCAACTTTTAAGTAATCTAGCGTGAGGTAATGCACATATTAAACATCAGGTGTGCCATGTTCTTCCTAGATTGGCGATGGCTAAATAAAATGAATTTGCAAAATCTAAATCAAAGTGACCTCCAGCGCTCAAGCAACGTGGGAACCAGAAACACGCAAAAACTGAACAAATTCGAAACCGTTCTTAATACACAAAACGGGAAGGATGCAAATTTTCGGCCAACCAGCCTTTGTCAAGAATAAATAAAAGACAACAAAGAACAAACACACAAAACGTAGGGACCAAAACGACAGCAAGACTTTACTGACGTTTTGTTAAGAAGGAGAAAATCATCTGTCTTTCTTTTTCTTTTTGCCCGGTAGAGCATTTTTAGCACTGTTGATTCTTGACAAAAAGGGAGATTGCGCTATTCTATGATGCTTTGCGTGTTTGAATGAGAGAAAACTGGACGAAAAGAGAAAAGGCAAAAGAAATAGAGATAGACAAGAAGAATGAAAAATAAGCACGCACACACACACATAAACACACATAAACACGCAGGCACACACACACTCAAACACACAAGCACACATACACACATTCACGCACGCAAGCACACACGCAAGCAACACACACACAACACACACACACACACACACACACACACACACACACACACACACACACACACACACACACACACACATACACACACACACAAAGAGAGAGAGAGAGCTCTACAGATTCCAGACACAATCCCACTCGCATCAAAACAACAACAACAACAAAACCGAACAAAAGAAAACATGGAACTGTCTTCACAGAACCTGTAAACAACCAAACACAAGTCAGTATTTTCACCGAGCTGAGGACGAGCTGGAAACCATCTTTGAAATGGCTTCAGACCTATTTGAGTTCAAATTTCAATACATATTGCTTAAATTTGACTTAACTGTATAAACATCAGTAGACTATAAATTGACAAATGAGACAATTTTTTTTTTCAAGGAAGTAGCGTTAGTCTTGTAGCAGTGACTTCCCTTTGGGTGACTTATCTGTATTCGCACCCTAATTTCAACACCCCCCACTCCCACACCTTTCCCATGCAACACTTCTGATGTTGTTTTTGTTTAAAGACCTCAACTTTTTTCATCTTCTTATCATTCTTTGTTTAGCCGGCGGCGGGTTTTTTTTTTTTTTGTTTTTTTAAGCAAGCTAGTGGGGTTCCGACATGTTGCGCAAGAAACTAAGTGAAGAGTGCTCTCCCCTGAATGTTTGGGAGCATGCAAGAAGAACGCCGTTTTTCTCTTTGATCATGGAAAAGGCCTTTCTTTCATTTCTTATCCCTCAGGCACACACACGCATACAACACAAACACAAACACACACACACACACACAGCCAACACAACACACACGACACAGCGAAACACAAAAACACACACACAAACACAAACACACACACACACACACACACACACACCAAGCACACACACACACAACACACACAACACACACATACACAGGGAATAGAGAAGAGAGAGAAAAAGAGAGAGAGAGAGGAGGGAGAGAGAGAGAGAGGGAGAGAGAGAGAAAAGAAAGAGAGAGAGAGAGAGAGAAGAGAGAGAGAGAGAGAGGAGAGAGAGAAGAGAGAGAGAGAGTAAGTTTCGACATAAGGCAAGATACCTGTATGTTTGCATAAGAAAAAAGTATACATATACATATATTTAAATACTCAAAGATGACAATCAGCACCAACACACAGACAAACAAACATGTGTATAATATAGTTAAACACTCAAACATGACGGTTAGCATCAACACAGACTTACTTCCTGGTAACGGCAGAGGAAAAGCATAAAAACTTTATGGTTGTAACATAAAAGATATATGAACCAGTATAAGGCGGAAGCAATGAAGGAGCTGAGTAAGAAGCAATGAATGAATTGAGGAAGGCACTTAAAAGAGAGAGAGGAGAAGATGGAAAGAAAGAAAAAGAGGTAAAAGACAACGAAAACAGAAAAACTAGTTTATGTCAAAACTGATGTGCAGCTTCTCAAGCTTCCCCACAGTCATTGCATGATACATTGAAGGAAAAGGCCAGACAGCAATTTCCATATGTCATCCGCTTCATATGAAGGCCCGACTATCAGAACATATGTGACGCAGAATAGGGAAAACCCGTTAAAAGACGCAACTAACACTCAAAGCTGTGGTTAAAAATAGCTGGAACCGCTCAAAATTTGACAACTCGGATTTTTTCATATTTCGTGTCTGTAGCATCTAAACTTCCATTTCCCAAAGTTTTTTTTCTAAAATCTTCATAAAAAAGCGAGGAAAACATCAATACTTTCAAAATCTTTTGAGTTATTATTTTCCTTGTGACAAACACACTTAACAAACTTAAAGCATATCTACTAACAGATAAACACTTTAGTTTTTCATGAACTTTTAAGTTACGAAATTTTAAAATGATTTGAAACTCAGAAACGAGAAGTAGCACTTTATCTTGGTCTGCCTGCGTTGCTTTATATATAGTTCAATATTCCCATGTGTTATTCATTGCTTTTTACGTTAAGGCTACACTATAACAATGTACACTACAGAATGTCCATTCACCATCCACCTTCTACTATGGCCCTAATGTCAGAACGTAAAACACACACTGTCCATTTCTCATCCTCCTGAAACTAAGACCCTACCATCGGAACATATAATCAGAATGAATACTTGTCATTCGTCTTCACTAAAGCTCTGTTAGACTAATATCCCGTAGGAAGGCAGAAGACCATTAGTTGCTGTGCTAAAGACTTCGGATGTGCGGAGATTTGGACAGTACTATATTGTAAGTCTAACAGGGGAGGTCACTTAATCTTTCATGTTTCGTCTTTGTTTCCCTTTAGTCCTAGGTCCAGTTCTGTTTATCAAGCACAGACAGACAGACAGACAGGCAGACACACACACACACACACACACACACACACACACACACACACACACACACACACACACACACACACACCACTCTCTCTCTCTCTCTCTCTGTCCGTCTGTCTGTCTGTCTGTCTCTCTCTCTCTCTCCCTTCGTCCTTCTCTCCCCCTCTCTTTCTCTCTCTGTGTCTGTCTGTCTGTGTATCTCTCTCTCTCTCTCTGTCTGTCTCTTTCCCTATCTCCCTCTTTCTCGCTGTCTCTTTATGTCTCTCTCTGTCTCTTTCTGTCTCTTGTTGTGTGTGTGTGTGTGTGTGTGTGTGTGTGTGTGTGTGTGTGTGTGTGTGTGTCCTTTACTCTTTCTGTCTGTCTCTTTCTTTCTCTTTCTCTCTCCCTCTCTCTCTCTCTCTCTCTATAAACACACACACACACACACACACACGCACACACACACACACACCGCAAAACACACTCTCTCTTTCTTTCTCTCTTTATTTCCTCTCTCTTTTTCCTCTCTCCTCTCTCACTCACCCACTCTCTCACTTGCTCTTTCTCTCTTTCCTCTGTGTACAACTGTCTTTCCCATTTTCGGTTTCTCTTTCTCCATCTCTTTTTTATCTCTGTCTCGCTATCTCTGTCGTTCTCTCTCTGTCTCTCTCTCTTCTCGTGAGAGAGAGAGAGAGAGAGAGACAGAGAGAGAGAGGAAGTTGGAGAAAAACAAGACAAGAAAAAAATCTTTGTTTGAACTGCCCCACGCTCCCTGTTTCCCTTTCAGAGGAAGATCGATGGTAGAGAGGAAGGAATGGATTTGTCTGGTGTTTGCCAAACTTTGACAGACAGCGCTTTTAACGTCTCCCATTTCTTTTAACTTGATAACCATGATTATGCTTTTACCTTCTTTTCATTTTTTAAAATTTTTAAAAAGATTTATTTTATCTTATTTCTTTCTTTTGGGAGGAGCACCGTTTTTCTCGTCAAAGGGATGGGAAAACACCATTATTTTGGTTTTAATTTGATCGACCTGTCCGACAGGAGACTGTCCTCTTGTTCATTTGAAGGGAGTATTCAATAGAGTTTCACATCGGAAAAAGGTGTGTTATTATGAAATTATGCATCGAGAGTGAAGGGACACTGTATGATTATATAAATGGTATACGATTATACTAATGATATAATTTTCAATGACTAGAGAAGGAAGTTCTAAAAGCTTATTCGGTGAAATTTGGATAAATTGTGATTTGATCAACTGTGAATATTCTTTTCCTCCCAAACCCCATCTTTTTCATTTCACATAAAAACAGTGCACGTCAATCGACATGATGGTGTCAGTGTAGTCGTCAGTACAGAACTTACATCTCCATTGTAATGATTGTTAAACCTACCAGTCCATGCGTGTTACTCTTTCACATCCTAGACTCGAATTTCAGACTGTTTCCAGTAGATTTAAAAAATCGAATATTAAGCTGTTATTAGAAATACGAATCATATTTGAGCAAACCGCTGATCCAAATTTTCACCGAATGATTCAGGATTATAACTCTTGAGAGTACCGTAGGAGTTATCTCCCATGTTGTTTCTGCTACATATTAAGCAGCCACAAAGCACAAAACTGTAAGTCAGAACATAAGAAGCTTTTAGGATTTCCTTCCCTAGTCATAGAAAGTTATATCAATGGTATAATCGTATACCATTTATATAATCATACAGCGGTCCACTCTCTTTGTTTCTCCTTTGTTCCTCTGCTTTCTGTCATTTCTTCCTATCATTTTCTGCCTTGCTGGTCCATTCACCTGTATGTGTTCGATAAAGTCTTACGTACTTTCTCTTAGGATTGATAATTCACTACATTATATTAAGTGCATTTTTGGCTCAAGGGAGGTGAAATATGCGGAAGGAAATTCAGGTGATTTAGGCCCTTTTTACATATGTTTCATGCCCTTAATTATGTTTAAATTTGTATTCAAGTTCGTTTTTAAACTCCCTGTGCGATAAACTGGATGGAGTGGTCAACGCTAGCAACATCTCCTTGGATTATGTGCGCAAATGCATTGATATGTCTACTAAATTTTCTCTTTTTTTTCTCTTTCTTTTTTTTTTCTTTTTTCTTTTTCTTTCTTTTTCTTTTGTTGTCCTGTTGAAGTATTGTTTTCGAGACAATTATAGCCCTGATATAGTTCTACGCAGTCGGCTGGGCTGTAAGCAAAATAACAGTGGTAACTCACGTCTCACAATGGCATCATTTGATAATAACACATCTTTTCCTATATAAAACTCTCTATTGAATACTCCCTTCAAATTCGTCTAAAAGCACATAATGTGAATAGACGTTAAAAGAAATAACGAACGAACTCCCTTCAAATGAACAACAGGACAATCTCCTGTCGGGCAGGTCGATCAAATTAAAACCAAAATAACGGTGTTTTGACGAGGAAAACGGTGCCCCCAAATAAAAACCATAAACAAGAAGGTAAAAGCATAATCATGGTTATCAAGTTAAAAGAGATGAGAGACGTTAAAAGCGCTGTCTGTCACAGTGTGGCAAACACCAGACAAATCCATTCCTTTCTCTCCAACATCGATCTTCCTCTGAAAGGGGAACAGGGAGCATGGGGCAGCTGAAACAAAGATTTTTGTTGTTGTTGTTTTTGTTTGTTTTGTCTTTTTTCCACTTCCTGTCTTTATGTGTTTCTCTCTCTGTCTCTCTCTGTCTCTCTCTGTCTCTGTCTCTCAATCTCTATCTCTGTCTTTGTCTCTCTGTCTCTGTTTGTCTGTCTGTCTGTCCGTCTGTCTGTGTGTCTGTCTGTCTGTCTCTCTGTCTCTCTCTCTCTATCTCTCTCCCTCTCCCTCCCTCTCCCTCCTCTCTCTCCTCTCTCTCTCTTTCACTCTGTGCGTGCGCTCTCCCTTTTTCTCTCTTTCTCTCTTTCTCTCTCTCTCTCTCTCTCATTCACTCTGTTTGTTCTCTCTCTCTTCCTACCTCCCTCCCTCCCCCCTTTCTCTCTGTCTCTCTCCCTCCCTCCCTCTCTCTCACTTCCACTCCCTCTCTGTCTCCTCTCTCTCTTCCTCTCTCCCTCTCTCTCTCTCCCCTCTGTCTGTCTCTCTCTCCTCACTCTCTCTCTTTCTCCCTTCTTCCCTCTCTCTCCCTCTCTGTCTCTCTCTATCCCTCCCGACCTCTCTCTATCTGTATTTCTCCTTTATTATTGTCTAAGCCTGTTCTCTTTTTCCCTGTCACTAGTCAGCTGTTTTGTTACAGACCACTTCACGATGCAGAAAATCGGGCCTGACGCCTGTCTATTAGATTTCATCTGTTCTTCTCGGGGATTTTAAATCAGTTTTGACTTGCTTGAGAATCGTCCTACATTTTATCGGCAACTGGCTTGCTGACACCAGAATGCCCCAGCCGAAAGAGTGGTTGAGGAGATAGAGAAATGTGGGTGGGGCAGTGTGTGTTGTGGCCTCTATGTGGTGTGTGTGTGTGTGTGTGTGTGTGTGTGTGTGTGTGTTGTGCCTGTGGTGTGTTGTTTGTGTGTGTGTGTGTGTGTGTGTGTGTGTGTGTGTGTGTGTTTGGATGTTTGTGTGTGTGGATGGGGGGTGAAGTGTGTTTGTGTGTGTATGTATGTGTGCGTGCGTGTGTGAGTATATATGTATGTGTGTATGTGTACGTGTGCGTATTGAGTGTGTGTGAGTGAGTGAGTGTGTGTGTGTGTGGGCGTGTATGTGTGTTTGGTGTTGTGTGTATGTGTGTGTGTGTGTTGAGTGTTTGTGTGTGTGTGTGTGTTGTGTGTGTGTGTGTGTGTGTGTGTGTGGTGTGTGTGTGTGTGTGTGTGTGTGTGTGTGTATCCATGTGAGAGTGTGCCTGTGTAAGTGTGCGAATGGCAGAAAGAAAGGAAGGTGAGCGAATGGACAGAGGGAGAAAAACACAAGAGTGACTGAAGACAGACAGACAGACGGACAGACAGACAGGCAGGCAGACAGACAAGAGATGGAGAATATAAGACAAGAACAAATGCTGTTTTCTCGAGGCTTGTGGCATCAGCAGAACGATGCTGTTTTACATCCAGCACTCATCCAGAGAGAGTCTACACAGATACCCAGATAAAAGCATGCATTGCAGTAGCATGAAAACATCATATTAACGGAAAATTGGAATACCTGTATCATTAAAAGAGAAGGAAGGAAAAAGAAGTGTTTTCACACGTAGGAACCATCATCACTGCCGTTACTATTATCTCTGTCATTAACACAAAGCTTTAAATGGTACTAAAGAATAGAGTCTCTTACAACAGATAATTGTACCAAAAAGGACATTGGTCATTTTGGTGTTATAGATTGAGCCAGAAAAACTTTATACAGACCCTTACATAAAATATGATACTGCAAGACTTAGATATGTTGTGATATGTTTGAAGTACATCGAGAAAATCACGACAAGATCCCTTTTGGAAGACTGCCGTGTTCTGATGAGTTTTTTGATCAGGTGGAAGAGTTTATAGGCCATTTTATGAGGAAAGGGAAATTAGAGCACCTGGCCACAACAGGAAAGCTGGAGGGAAAGAGAACACCAGGTAAACACAGGGAGAAAATATTGGACGGACTTGCAGGGTGGCTGAGGATAGAGAGGGTGGGAGATGTACTTGCAGCGACAGGGAATAGATTCGTATGGAGGGCTATGATCACCAACGCCTTGCGGCAGGGCACATGATGATGATGGAAGAGTGTTCCAGAGCTAGGTACCAATGTAGGAAAGACTAGTGTTAAGTATTGCCGTCAGGGAGACGTTTTTGCTCCTCCTCCTCATCATGTGCCTTTGCGGCATGGCGTTGGCGATCATGGCCCTCCACACGAATCTATCCTCAGTCGCTGCAGGTATATCTCCCACACACTCTTCCTCAGCAACTCTACAAATCCGTCCAATGTTTTCTCCCTGGGTCTACCTGGTGTTCTTTTTCCCTTTCCTTTCGTTCCTACAAATATAGAAAAGCAAGATGTTCACGAAGTTTCCTCCCTAAATCAATCATGTTTTCTGATGGAAGACGCATTTTGGAACATGCGTGCGGAGTGAATCCGTGCGAGTGTGTACTGCATGTATGTAAGAGCATGCACACGCATTTGCCTGCCTGTGCGTGTGTGTAAATACAATAAAGTATGTGTGATTGCATCATTTATGTGTGGTATGGATATGCATATTTGCTCTTATATTAGTTTATTTTCCCAACGGGATTGAACTAATGTTGTGTGTTTGCATGCTGTGATATTTTAATGTGGATGTTTCAGTGTTTATGTTACACGTTTGTGGAAGACTACGATGCAATTTCTGTTTTGGATATAATACAGCTGACTTGGTTTGACTTGATCTAAATTTGTCAATTCTAGATTCCGGAGCCTGAAGTTTAGTGAGATATTGTAGTTTTCTAACTTATGGAATGTTTACCGAAGTGTTCCTGGGGCAGATAGCATGAGTACAGTTTTCTGAGATAATACAAAACACCTGGTTTTGTGTAATGTGTTAACTATATTATAGATTATTCCTGTTACAAGAACATCCTTCAGTGCATGTTTGTAGATCCTAGCCAAAGGTTTCAGTAGCACCGGCAGATTACAAACGTGAAGAACCATTACTTGATGGATGTTAGTGTAATGAGCAGGTAAAATAGTTTTATGGCATGACCCGTAAAGAAGGATTTGATTTGCATGGTTGGTATACTCGCTGTACAACGTTTTTGCATAAATCGTTTATGTGGAGTGTCCATGAAAGATCACTGTGTTTTTAATGCCTTACAGTTAATATAATCCATTTGTTCAAATATTTGATTGCCTATTGAGAAAAGTGGAAGAGAGAGAGGGAGAGAGAGAGAAAGAGAGAGAGAGAGGGAGGGAGAGAGAGGGAGAGAGAGAGAGAGAGAACAGACAGACAGAGACAGCGAGAGAGAGTTTAAGGAGGGTAGAAAGGGGAGAAGAATTGTACAGTGAGATAAGGAGGGAAGGGAAGGAAGCCAAGAGAGACTGAAGGAGAGTGAAACAGACAGAGCGAGAGAGGACCTAAGAGACACATACAGGCTGGTAGTTTTTTGAAAGCACACGCAAGCTTCTATGTGTGCTTGTCTGTGTTTGTGTTTGGTTACTAGGCACTCTACTTAAGTGCATGAAACTTACGACCAGTCGCTATGGTGTAGTGGTCAACGCAACGGACTACCGTCTGGAAGGTTGTGGGTTCGAATCCGCATCAGTACCTTCAAAAATCATTGTGGGATTTTTCGGCTCTAACCGGCTCATACCCAGAGTTGGGCATGCTATGGGCTCACTGGGAAGACCGGGACCACACAGTCGAGTACCATCCACTTCACGGATGTGTCATCGAGGGAGTTGCTCAAATCTTCTGATCAACACCTCAGGTGTCTGTATTTCTCGGGCCTGGTTGATGCCAGGATATATTATGATAGTAAGCATAGAGAACAGCCCTGTTAGGCAGTCTCAATCCTAGATGGAACTCGAAAGCGTCATGATTATCATTCTCATCGACATCATCATCATTGTAAAAACTGTTCCAGTTTTTGTGGCCATTAAAGTGGCGTAGAAAATGGGACGAAAACAAAGTGAGCACAAAGGTAACCTCCCTGAGTGCAACGAAAAAACAAACAAACAAACAAACAAACAAACAAACAAACAAACAAACAAAAAACCAACTTACGAGTGGAATCGTTTTCTTTGTACAATTTTTGGAACGGATAGAGTAAAGCTTACTGTTACTGTTATTGTTGTTTAAAGCCCAGCCGATTGTGTAGAGCCATATCAGGGCTATAACCGTTTCACAACATATACAATACTTCAACAGAAAAAAAAAAAACAAAGAAAAGAAACTTAAGTACACATATCAATGCATTCGCGCACATAATCTAAAGAGATGCCCATGGCGCTGACCACTCCGTCCAATTTATTGCACAGGAGATTTAAAAAAGAAGCCGGAATACAAATTTAAACATAACTAAAGACACTAAATCATATAAAAACGGGCCCAAGTTAACCTAAAATTGCTTCAGCATATGTCATTTCCCGAGAGCCAAAAATACGCCTAATACATGTACTCAGTTATCAATCCTAAGAGAAAGTACGTAAGACTTTATCGAACACGTACAGGTGAATGGACCAGCAAGGCAGAAAATGACAGAAAGTAAAGGAACAAGGCAGAAACAAAGAGAGTGACAGAAAAGAGGAAATTTCTGGCACAGAATTTCCAAAAGGTGGGGATACCGTTTATACTGAAAGAGCCCCCGGCATTCCCACGGGGATAAGAGTAAGGCTTGACCGTCTGCTTACCATATTCACGTTCAGAATCAATCAGCAAATGTTCTCTTAAAATAGTAGAGTTAGCCATTTGAACTTAAACCCGAAAGGAAATAAACGTGCATAATATTACGAAGCATACCTCCGTGCATTTAAGGGCATTAACTTCCTCCAAATTTTAGTAAAATTGAACGGAAACTGACCATACAGCAAAAGGGAGGGAGACGGAATCAAAGGGATGATGAGAGTAGATACGGGTGACGGAGAAAAATCAGCGACTACATGCATTAACGATCATCATCATCATCATCATCATCAGGTGCCTTGCCACATGGCGTTGGCGATCGTGGCCTTCCATCTGTTTCTATCTCTTGTTTTAAAGATCAATCAAGCTTATTAAAGCATGCATTGCTCTGATCAAAAGACAAAGATTACTTCTTGAAGTGTTGTAATGCCGCTTTCGAAAGAGTTTAAGACAGAAAGTCGATGAGTAACTACAGTTTTGGTCAGGGAATAGGATGCCCCTTATTTTATTCGGTCGTGATGGCTTAAAAGTTCGACTTTATGTTGTCACTTGTTTCTTTCGTTGTCACCTGTATCATCTGTTATACACGTGCAGGAAGTATGTGTGTAGTGAGTGGTGATGGTAGTGGTGGTGGTGGATAGTTGGCTGGCTGGTGTGTGTGTGTGTGTGTGTGTGTGTGTGTGTGTGTGCGTGGTGTGTGTGTGTGTGTGTGTGTGTGTGTGTGTGTGTGTGTGTGTGTGCGTGCGTGCGTGTGTGTGTGTGTGTGTGTGTGTGGTGTGTGTGTGCATGTGTGTGTGGGGTGTGTGTGTCTGTGTGCGGGTGTGTGTTAGATTATGTGTGTGTTAGAGACAGAGAGAGAGAGTGAGTGCGTGTTTGTGTGAGTGTGTGTGTGTGTGTGTGTGTAGTGGTGTGTGTGTTTCTTGGTTTGTGTGTTGTGTGTGTGTGTGTGTGTGTGTTGTGTGTTGTGTGTGTGTGTGTGTGTGTGTGTGTGTGTGTGTGTGTGTGTGTGTGTGTGTGCGTGTGTGTGTGTGTGTGTGAAGGTGTAAGGAGGGGAAGGGCATATTACATCATGTAACTGAGACTGAATAGAGCGGAGTTGGGTTTCAGTTTGTACTGACCATTCTCCTTCCCCTTGTGTGTGTGTGTGTGTGTGTGTGTGTGCGTGTGTGTGTGTGTGTGTGTGTGTGTGTGTGTGTGTGTGTGTGTGTGTGTGTGTGTGTGTGTGTGCGCGTGTGTGCATGTGTGTGTGTGTGCGCGCGCGTGTATGTGTTTGACACACCCGGTAAGAAATTTATAATGCTGTCGCTTCTGTGGCTCTGCAGCTTTCCTTGACTTTATTACTATTTCCATCGCCAGAATAATTTCCCATCACTTTGGCTTGCCTGCCATTCCCCATCCTCGGCCCACCTTAAAAGTAAAAGCTTGTTTCAACAGCACCCCCCTCTCCCTTCCTACCGTCTAACCATACTTCTTCCCCCCCCCCCCCCTTCTCTGCCACTTTCTGCATACCTACCACCAACCAACCAGAGCAGACTGCATCTCTGTCATGCAAACACAAGCTCGCATGAACAGTCTGGATGGAAGGTCTGTCTGTCTGTCTGTCTCTCTCTCTCTGTCTCTGGCTGCCTGTCTCTCTATCTCTGTCTCTCTCTCTCTGTGTCTCTGCCCTGTCTGTCTCTCTGTCTCTCTTTCTCTGCCCTGTCTGTATGTCTCTGTCTCTGTCTCTCTCTCTGCCTCTGCCCTGTCTGTATGTCTCTGTCTCTCTCTCTCTCTGCCTCTGGCTCTGCCCTGTCTGTATGTCTCTGTCTCTCTCTCTCCTGCCTCTGCCTCTGCCCTGTCTGTATGTCTCTGTCTCTGTCTCTCTCTCTGTATGTCTGTCTCCCCCCTTCTCTCTCTAGCTCTGCCTGTCTTTCTGTCTGTCTCTGTCTTTCTGTCTGTCTCTGTCTTTCTGTCTGTCTGTCTGTCTCTCTCTCTCTCTCCCTCCCCCTCTCTCTTTCTCTCTCTCTGTCGCTCTTCCTCTTTCTCACTCTCTCCCTCACTCTGTCTCTCTCTGTCTCTCTCTGTGTCTCTCTCCCTCTCTCCGTCTGTGTCCCTCTCTGTGTCTCTGTCTCTCTCTCTCTGTCTCCCCCCTCTCTCTGTCTCACCCCCTTTTGCAGGAGAAAAAAAAAAGATTATTCAAATAATGAACTCAACTGCAGCTACCCAAGGCAACCAACACTCGGTACTTGAGACGGTCTGGGACTGGTCCACAGAAAACATAAGGCCAGTCTTTCTGGACAAACAAGAGAAACCAGCCAAATAGGTTCCCTCACCATCTGCACAGACCCAGAGTGTAAACTAGGTAAAAAGAGGCTTAGGAAGGAAAGTAAAGTAATGGTATCTGTGACTGCCATCTGCTGAAAATATCCACCACCAACACAACGCTTTGAAGTATACAGGGGGTGCAAAAGTAGGTATACAGTAAGTATCACATCATTATCATGATGCTTAATTCTGCTCTCGATTAAAGGAGTGTGTGAATACCGACTGCAAGCAGTTTGAATATCTGAGGGATTAAGGCTGTGCTTGTTATTACATGTATATGCTATATTTATTTGTTTGTATAATAAATGCAATGAGTATTGTACGTGTTTTCTTTTTTCATAACTGTATACCTACTTTTGCACCCCACTGTATTACCAGGAGTCGCTTTCGGTTTTTACTTCCAAAGAATCTCTAAAAAAAAAAACAACAACAACAAAAACAGTTATCATAGCGTCGTTTGTGAAGTGTATCTCATTAGGCAAAAGCACATATTTATTTATCTATGTACAAACTTCAGCTCTTTGCAAAAGTTCCGATCTCAAGAAATCTTGACTCATGAAATCCACTTTTAAATCTTTTGAACACATTTACATGGGCATTCCATTTGGTCCCTTTTTGTCCACTGGACGAGGCGACAGGGAAGTTTTTAGTCCTCTTCTTATTATCCGTTGTTTGATGTTGTTTGTGGTCTGTTTGTGACCGTGGATTCGCGCTTGACAAAGGCCGGTTGGCCGAAAATTTGCGCTTGTCTTGTCTTGTTGTGTTGAATACGCGCTTACTT
>JAPXFY010000021.1:15486192-15506192 GCA_030674185.1 Monoplex corrugatus | reverse complement strand
TGGCATTTGCTCTTCTCCCTCTTTCTTTACCTTCTCCGACTCTGAGAAGGGCTAAATAGTCGGTCAAAATTGGGTGGAGGGGAGGTCAGAAGCGTTTTGTTTCTCTGTTTGTTTTGAGCCAGATTCAAACCTGTGCAGCCAGGGTTGAAAGCAGATTTTCTACCACACCGCCCATTCAGATAAAGATTTGCATTAGACAGTCGTATGTCTCTTGCCAGTGTTGGTTTTGTAAACGGTGGACTGGAGAGACAGAAATGCATGCACACGTGTGCGTGTTTGCCTGTGCTTGCATATGTATGTGTCTATGTGTGTATGTCTGGGAGAGAGAGAGAGAAAGAGAGAGAGAGAGAGAGAGAGAGACAGACAGACAGACAGACAGACAGAGAAATATGTATCGAAAGAGATAGAGAGAGATGGAGATACAAAGAGAGAGAGATGGGGTGAGAAGGGAAAGTGTGTGTGTGCGTGTGTGTGTGTATGTGAGAGAGAGAGAGAGAGAGAGAGAGAGAGAGAGAGACATACAGACAGAGGAAGGGGAAAGAGAGAGAGAGAGAGAGACGAAGAGACAAAGAGAGGAAAGGAGAAAAGAGAGGAAGACAGACAGAAACAGAGAGAGAAAGAGAGAGACAGAAACAGACAGACAGAGATAGAGAGACACACAGAGAAAGAGAGTGCGTAAAACGTGTTAACAAAGATTTCTTCGCTGTTTACAAATGGACTTCCAGCATCATGTGAGTGACAGCTCCGATCCATTGGGATTTTGAACACACAAATACACAGAAATTTGAACAAACACAAATATTTGATCCTTCGTCCAAACATGGCGGGCTGCTTGGTAAAGGATGGCTATGTGAATTAATATTGCTGGAAAGGTTGGGTTGGTTGTCTTTCTGGCGTGGATTTTATATGGTGTCCAATGAACATGCGGTGTCCAATGCGCGCGCGCACACCACACACACACACACACACACACACACACACACACACACACACACACACACACACACACACACACACACATACACACACACACACACACATACATACACACACACACACACACTCACACACATACAAACATACACACACACACACACACAAACATACACACACACACACACACACACACACACACACACACGTACACATTTATGTATAAACATATCTAGCTAGCTAGATAAGATAGATAGCTAGATAGATAGCTAGCTAGCTAGCTAGCTATCTAGCTATCTATCTTATCTATCTACCATCTATCTATCTATCTATCGGTCCATCTGTCTGTCCATCTGTCTATCTCACCGTCTGTCTGTCTATCTCACTGTCTGTCTGTCTATCTCACCGTCTATCTGTCTATCTATCTATCTATCTATCTATCTATCTATCTATCTGTCTGTCTGTCTGTCTACCTACCTATATCTATCCATCTCTTTCTCTCTCTCTCTCTATATATATATATATGTATACACACACACACACACACACACACACACACACACACATGTACGTGTGTGTGTGTGTGTGTGTGTGTGTGTGTGTGTGTGTGTGTGTGTGTGTGTGTGTCTGGAGAGAGAGAGAGATGTGTGTGTGGAGGGGGGGGGGTGTGAGTGAGTGTGTGCGCACTATCAGTCGCTGGATTATGTTACGTGCGCACGGAAGTCGGAACTGAACCAGGGATAGATTCAGTTCAATTTTAGTTCAGTTCAGTTCAGTAATACTTTATTGATCCTTATAGAGATTCATTTGTGCAGTCACAGGCTTGTATTAAATGCAAACAAATTTAACAGAGGGACTATCAAAGGGACTATCAAAACTTCTATCAAACGCATTACCATCTCAGCTATTCCAGCTGAGGAACATCGGGTGCAGTTGTCAAATTTATGATGTCAGGTGCATATAGAATTTAGTCCAAAAACCGAGACACTATCTTCTTAAACTGAAACTGAAAATGAATGGGCTGAATCAGTATTCTTTAGTTAATGTAGTATTGTATTAACTGGTACTTTACTCCAGCAAAGAGACGGAAATGCAGTATAGAGCCAAAAGGGGATGGGGAGAGTTGTAAAAGTCCTTCTGGATTCTTAGAGGAGTATGTAGACCGTTTTTTTCTCATTGTTTGGCGTTAGGATGATCTGGTGATTGTAATAAGTGATTTTTGAAGAACGACCGTGGGCTTATATTTTGTTGGACTTGCACTAAATACTGAGGTTTATTTAGATGTCCACATCACAGTTCCACCAGGAGATGATTATAGGAGTGGAGGATACTATTTAGATTACTTTACATATGGTCGACTATCGTGGTGGATAAAGTCCATACTTGCACTTTATTTATTTGTGTACCCTCATGTGGGATCTCAAGCCATAATCTGATGCACACAGGCGGCCGCATACTGGACACTGAATGAAACGCTCTGCTGAGTTGGTTCTGGCCTTGTTTGCTGCACGCTTTTCCACTTGACTGCTTCGTCTTACATTTTCATAAGCTTCTGTTGCCTTCTGAATAGCTTGCCTCCATTCAGACCCGTAGATGACCTTAAAACCTGTTAATCAGCTCTTAACTGACTTGATTGCCAAGTGGACAAGACAGAAATCAAAAGATTTGGGTTTAAACCTGTCTGGGTATCTCCCTCCTTGTAGGTAAAGGGTGGAGATTTCTTTTTCCATCTCTCAGGTCAACTGTACACAAACCCCTATATAGTGACGAAGTCCTGCTGTGATTTACCTAATTTGTCTGATTTACAATGTCACCCGGAAAGGGGATATTTTTGGCATGGTTTGACTAGCACGCATTTGTTTCATGGTTTTGTCGTATGTTCTTTGTTGACAGCTTAATTTCATTTGTTTAAACCACTACATAGTGACAAAGTCTTGTTATGATTTACCCAATTTGTGTGATGTACAATGTCACTAGAAAAGTGGATTTTTTAAGCATTTTTAGCTTATACATTGTAAGACTTGCATTAAATATTGAGGTTTTTGTTGACACCCAGATCACAGTTCCACTTAGAGATGATTGTAGGAGTTGAGATTACTATTTAGAATAGCTTTTAGTTTGTTAATGTTAATTAGCTCTGAACTGGCTTAATTGTCAAGTGGACAAAACATAGAAATCAAAAGATCTGGGTTTGATCCTGTCCGGGTATCTGCCTCCTTGTAGGTAAAGGGTGGAGATTTTTTTCCCATCCCCCAGGTAGCTGTACATAAATCCCTATATAGTGAGACAGTCTCTTTGTGATTCACCCAATTCGTGAGCTGAACAATGTCACTAGGAAAGGGGGAATTTTTAGCATGGCTTGACTAGCACGCATTTGTTTCATGGTTTCGTCGTATATACTTTGTTGACAACTTAATTTCATTTGTTTTAACACTGGTAATGGCTGAGATGGGTCTGTGTAAATACCTCAAGATTATCATCATCCCTTCTCCCTATTTTTGGAATTTTATTTTTGTTGACAGCTTGATTTTATTTGTTTTAAACTGGGAAAAAATCGAGACAGAGCTGTGTAAGTGCCTCAGAATTACCGTCATCCCCTCTGCATAAATCAATCTGGCAATTTAAATGTCTCTAGTTTATCGTCATACCCTCTGCATAAATCAATTGGCATATATTTGTTCTCCACACAAATTATAAAAGACTGGAAAAAAAGAATACTCTGACAGCAAAAGAAAGTGCCTCCGTTGAAAATATGCTTGATCATATGGCTTGATCATTTTGATTAATTGACTGACCTTTTTAGCGGGAGAGTGACGTGGAGTTGGCGTCTTAATTTCTTTTAAAGCCAGAAACAATTGAGGTGAATACCCGCACCATCAAATTATACCCCACTCCCATATTTCTCTCTCTCTTTGAAATAAGACATAAACACTTACAAGCTAGACAATATCATACTGGGATTAATTTAATCTCTTTTGACTGATGTGGGCTATATCACGTTAACTCCAAAAGAAGCCGCTTTATTATAGACTCTGTTTTGTAAAGAGCTGTTTTCATTTGCTTTATTTTGCTTTGTTTGCCGATAATTTAAGAGTAGCTAATAATATGAAAATAATGGTATATTTGTAGAATATGTTAGAAGTGGATATTGAAAGGGTATATAGACACTTAAGGGTCTACTATACATGTTAACAAAAACAAACAAACCAAAAAACAAATAAATAAAAGGCATAGTGATGTCCCTTGTTAACAGAGTATTTTGGGGCAGTTATGTGAAGATTATATTATTATCACTAAATGTAAGGTTTGGGTGGTCTAGCCCAGATGTTTCATCATATTACAGTTTTGATGTGTGTGTGTGTGCGCACGAGCGCGCGCCCGCGTGTGAGCGTATATGGATGCGTGTGAGTGTGTGTGGGTGTGGGTGTGTGAAAAAGATTTTGGTTTGTCTAAACCTAGACAAATTATTGGCCTGAATGTGGGAACACTGTTCTGATATTTGTTGTTGTTGTTTTCTTTGCATTATGTAGTAGTGGTAAAATGGATGATTGTTCATTATATATGATTTGAATATGTTCGACTGTTCAAGGAATGGATGTTCGATATTTTTTTTGATTATGTGTGAAGAATTTGCGCACATACAAAGAGTGGATTATGTGTCGCACTACTGGAAAATTGTTATCCCCCTTGTCAAAAGACCTTTTCGGGTAATGACAATAAACAGTTTCAGTTTCAGTTTTCAGTTTCTCTCTGTCTCTGTCTGTCTGTCTCTCTGTTCTCTCTCTCTCTCTCTCTCTCTCTCTCTCTCTCTCTCTCTCTCTCTCTCTCTCTCTTTCTCTCTCTCTCTAGCTATCTATCGTTCTGTCTGTCTGTTTCTCTCTCTCTAGCTATCTAACTATCTGTCGTTCTGTCTGTCTGTTTCTCTCTCTCTCTCTTTTCTTCCCTCCCTCCCACTCTCTCTCTCTTTCTCTCTCTCTTTCCCCCCACTCCTATCTTCTCCAAAAGAAAAAATATCCAGGATTGGCAAGAAAATCCTGAAGTTGTGCAGAAAGAAAATCACCGCTGTGGCCATTAGTTTCAGTCTGATTGATTCTGATTCCATTCCAAGCCGTTCTGATGGAAAGAAAGTGTGGTGGTGGGGAGGGGGGGGGGCAGGGGTCCAAGTGGGATTGCAGCCTGGAACAACCAGGTTAAGCTGTGTCTGAATACTAAAAAAATTGTCAAAAATCTCAATCAAAACCTCCTTCATCATCAATCATGACTTTCTGATGGATCAAACATATGCTTAACATTTTGTTAAAACCTAGCTTTATAACATACCAATTTCAGGCAAGTGGTTCTTAATCAAACAACTCCACACCATTATTCCTTATAACCACAATGATTTGAGTTTTATGTTTATAATAGCTCAAGGCCTCATGATGCATAGACAATTCTGCGTGAACAACTTTGAAAAAATGCCACAGTGGAATTAAAAAGATAGCAATCACAGCAATAACCAATTATCTGTATATAAATCCCCATATAATGCCAAAGTCTTGGATTTACTCAGCTTGTGATTTAGAATGTCACCAGGAAAAGTAATATTTTCAGCATGGTTTGAAAGGCATTCATTTGTTTCCTAATCTCTCAGTATGTTATGTGTTGACACCTTAAGTTTATTTAACTTTGTTTTTGTACTGATAACAGCTTGGACAGATCTGTGTCAATGCCTCAAGATTATTACCATTTTGTCTCCCTAATTTTTTTAATTTTATTTTTTGACAACCCGATTTCATTTATTTTAAACTGGCAAGACTTGAGACAGATCTACGTAAATACCTCAAGATTATCGTTATCCTGTCTGCCTAAATCAGTCTGGCATGTATTTTTTTCTCTACACAAAATATCAAAGACTAAAGAAAGAACACCCTGACAGCAAAGGAAACCGCCTCTGTTGAAAATATGGTTTCATCATTTTGATTAATTGACTGACCTTTTTGGTGCGGATCAACGTCTTAATTTGTTGTAAAGCCTGAAACAATTGAAGTGCTTATCTGCACCATCAAATTATATTCCACTCCAACATGCTTTTCAACATCTCCCTCCCTCTCTGTCTGTCTGTCTGGCTCTCTCGCTGTTTGTCTACCTGTCTGTACGTATGTCTGTCTATTTGGCTAGCTGTCTTTCTGTCTGTTTCTCTCTCCCTTCTTCCCTCCCTCCCTCCCTGTCTTTCCTTCCTCCCTCGCCTCTCTCTCTCTCTCTTTCCTATCTTCTCTAACAGAAAAAAATACCCAGGACTGGCCAAAAAAAAACAAAACAAAAAAAATCCTCAAGTTGTGCAGAAAGATGATGTCCCCTGTGGCCATCAGTTTCAGTCTAATTGATTGTGATTCCATTCCGTGCCACTGTGATGGAAGGGGGGTCATGTGGGATTGCAGCCTGGAACAAGCAGGTTAAGCTGTGTCTGCTTTGTTTTGAAGGTCCCTGACTGGTTTTGTAGATACATGTGGGGTTGGATGCCATGCGTTCAGCTTTGCTTAATTTGGTTGTGTGTGTGTGTGTGTGTGTGTGTGTGTGTGTGTGTGTGCGTGCGTGTGTGCGTGCGTGTATGTGTGTGTGTGTGTATGTGTGTGTGTGTGTGCATATGTGTCTCTATGCATGAAGGTATGCACTTGTTTGCGTGTCTGTGTGTGTATTGGAGAGAGAGTGAGACTCAGGCGGAGAGAGAGGGAGGGGGAGACAGACAGACACACAGACAGACAGACGGACATAGAGAGAAGGAGAGAAGAGAGGAAAACAGACAGACAGATACAGAGACAGAGATAGAGAGAGCAAGAGAGAGCAAAACAGACAGACAGAAAGACAGAGAGAAGGAGAAAACAGAACCTTTGTTCTGACACACACACAAAATAAAACAGGCTTTTAATTTCACAGCCGGCAGCTCCTGACAAAAGTTTCAGAAAATGTCACTGAAAACAAAAAATATTGCTGCCCCGCAGCATTTAACCCACCAGTTACACGGAAAAAATATACCCAGCCTTGTCCACTAGACAGATACAGTTTTTACCTCTGTGATTATTACGATTTTGTTTACCTTGGGTGATTATTAAGATTTTTTTTTTATCTTGGTGATTATGACGATTCTTTTAAACTTGGTGATTACTACGAATTATTTTTTACCTCGGTGATTATTACGAATTTTTTTTTTTTTTGCTTTGGTGGTTATTACGATTTTTTTTTACCTTGGTGATTATTACGATTTTTTTTTACCTTGGGTGATTATTACGATTTTTTTTTTTACCTTGGTGATTATTACGATTTTTTTTACCTTGGTGATTATTACGATTTTTTTTTACTTTGGTGATTATTACGATTTTTTTTTTACCTTGGTGATTATTACGATTTTTTTTTACTTTGGTGATTATTACGATTTTTTTTTACCTTGGTGATTATTACGATTTCTTTTTTACCTTGGTGATTATTACGATTTTTTTTTACTTTGGTGATTATTACGATTTTTTTTTACCTTGGTGATTATTACGATTTTTTTTTACCTTGGTGATTATTACAACTTTTTTTACGTCGGTGGTTAATGCGGTTTGTTAACCTTGGTGAGTATTCCAATTTTTTTACCTTGGTGATTATCACGATTATTTTTACCTCGGTGATTATTGCGATTTTTTTTACCTTGATGTTTATTAGGATTTTTTTTTACCTTGGTGATTATTACTTTTTTTTTTACCTTGGTGATTATTACAATTTTTTTTACCTTGGTGATTATTACAATTTTTTTTACCTCGGTGATTATTGCAATTTTTTTACCCTGATGATTATTACAATTTTTTTTACCTTGGTGATTATTACGATTTTTTTTTACCTTTGTGATTATTACAATTTCTTTTACCTGGGTGATTATTACGATTTTTTTTACCTTGGTGATATTACGATTTTTTTTACTTTGATGATTGTTACGACTTTTTTTACCTTGTTGACTATTACGATTTTTTTTACCTTGGTGATTATTACGATTTTTTTTACTTTGGTGATTATTGCGATTTTTTTTACCCTGATGATTATTGCAATTTTTTTTACCTTGGTGATTATTACGGGGTTTTTTTACCTTGGTGATTATTGCGATTTTTTTTACCTTGGTGATTATTGCGATTTTTTTACCCTGATGATTATTGCAATTTTTTTTACCTTGGTGATTATTACGGGGTTTTTTTACCTTGGTGATTATTATGATTTTTTTTACCTTGGTGATAATTACGATTTTTTTTTACCTTGGTGATTATTACGATTTTTTTTACTTGGGTGATTATTGTTTGACACTATCATGTTCTACATTGACGTCACCATCCCGAACATGGCTCAACCGTCAAACGCGCAAGCAAGCATCTTGCTCGGTATAAAACAAAACGAAATGAAGTATTCGTTACTGGGGGACACACGCACACACGCACACACGTACACACACATACACACACCCACACACCCACACACACACACACACACACACACACACACACACACACACACACACACACACACACACACACACACACACACACACACACACACACACACACACACACACACACACACACACACACACACACACACACACACTGATACTGATTGCTTTGAATTACTTAGTAAATTATCCTCGAAATATATCACAAATCCTTTTCTGCGTTGATTCTAAATCAGTGCTTCAGGCTCTTGAATTAATGAAATTAGACACTAGATCTGAAATGGTAATAGAAATTAGCCATTTAATTCATTACTTATCCCTAAGAGGAACTGATCTTACTTTTTGTTGGATACCATCTCATTGTTCGTTTCATCATAACGATATGGTTGACAGGGCTGCCAAACGAGGAGCTAAGGGTTCACCAGAATCAAACAACATAAAGCTTTCTCCCTCTTTAAATGAATCTTGTAATTTAGTAGACGCCTATGTTTGGAAACTGTTTCAAGATAATCAGAAAAAGTACAATACTAATAGCATGGATTTTAAAATCAGCAAAATCAGTAAACAGTTTACTACAAACAGATTTATACAGTCCCTTATGTGTAGGTGGAAACTCGATGCATTCAAAACAAAGTACACCAGAAATATTGCCTGTCTTCGTGGACAGAAAATAACGACCAGTCATTTACTTTCTTGCATTAGGTAGAAAGAAACTCTAGGGAGAGCTAGACAACAGAAGGTCTTCAGAGAAGTAACCCCCTTTAGACAAGTGTTTCGGCCCTGAATTCCTTACACTCTCGGGGGGCCGGGCCACATCCAGGTCATGACTCCTGGATGCCCTTCTGCTGTTGTCTATTTTTTTTTTTTCCCACGCCGGGGATCGAACCTGGGCGATTCTGCGCTTCAGAACTGCGGTACGCGGTTTTACCAATGTGCTAACGGGGCACACATCATCTGTAGGGAATTTAATCCTTATGAAGTTCACTTTTTTGGTTCCTCCTTGCCCAGATCCAGCTTGAGCTCCTTTCTGCTGCCTCTGCCATCGCTTTAAGGGCTCTAGTCCTCTTCTTCCCAGAAATGGCGAGTTGTTTCATGAGATCATAAGCGGAGGTGCCCACAAACCCTCTTGCCCCGACCTCTATGGCGAAGATTTTGACCCGCAGACCTGCTTTCTTCAGGGTGCTGGCAAGACCGGCGTATTTTTCGGTCTTGTAGATATGTGCTTCTTCCATTCTGCTTTCGTATGGCACAGTGAGTTCTATCAGAATCACTTGTTTCGAGGAGTCAGAGTGGAGAGCGATGTCTGGTCTCATGCCTGTCTTGCTGATGACATCTGGGTAATTTCTCCACTCTGGGAGGTCTGCTGTACACTCCCAGTCGACTGCTCCATCCAGAAGACCCTTTGGCAATGTGCTGGTTGTCATAGCCCTTTCGGGCCTGACCTGTTTCCCTCCTGCTTTGTAGAACGTTGTCATAGCAATTGGTGCGTTTGGGGTCATGGTTTTTTCGCTAACCACATCTGTGATCACTTTCAGAACTTGGTTGTGCCTCCATGTATACCTTCCTTGGGCTAGCGCTACTTTGCAAGAGCTTAGGACATGTTCCACTGTTTGTTTCTTCTGACAGAGCGGACATGCTGGGTCGTCTGCTTTCCCCCATTTCACTAAGTTTGCATTCGAGGGGAGCAGGTCATATACAGATCTGAGGAGGAAGCTTATCCTTAGAGGAGCCATGTGCCACATATCGTTCCAGCTGAGACTTCTTTGGAGTGCACTGTCCCATGTTGTCCATTGCCCCTGTTGACCTTGCTGGACTGCCTTCTGCACTCTTTTGACATCTTCTTCTTCCTTCAACTCCTGTATGATCATGTCTCTTTTTTCCTTCCCTTTGGCTTTGGACCACCACTGCATTTTTGTTGCTCCCAGTCCCTGTCTGTTGGTTTGCGTGTGTCCAATTATTTCATTAGTATAAAGCGATACATTCCGATACTTTCTACTCACACAATTTCCGACATATTTGAATCATCATTATTGACATATGAATTTTTCGTCAGCCTATCTAAAAGTCCAATAGTTCAATATTTATAATTCGTTCATCTTCCTGTTCATAGTTACAGTTAGCTAGTTTATTGTAATATTTGTTGTAGTATGCTACTTCCTTTGTCATGTTTATGCTTCCCTCCGACATTTGCATTGTCCTTGCTTCTTGTTTTTCACATGGTTTCAGCCCGAATATGTTTTTTGATGCTCGAGTGGGCTAAAAGTAATATGAATTTAAACGAACTTTTTAATTTTTTTTAATTTTAATTTTTATTTTATTTTTCTTCTTTTTTTTAAAATTTTATTTTATTATTATTATTATTTATTTATTTATTTTTTAAACCAAGATTGACTACACGTAGACACCTGCATTTACCCTTCCTATTTCTACTCCCTTCCCAACATCGCTTCGTCTTTTTGTTGTTTTTGTTGTTGTTTTTTTTTGGTTCATTTATTTATCCATTTTGTTTTATCTTTTATTTATCATTTATTTATCATTATTATCATTGTTATAAATTATTATGTTTTATTTATTTATTGTTTTTGTTTTTTGTTTTTTTGTGTGTGTGTCTAAAATCACTTAAGTGAATAGACATTAAACCAATGACCACCACCACCACACACACACACTCACTCACTCACTCACTCACTCACTCACTCACTCACTCACTCACTCACTCACTCACTCACTCTCATTCTCTCTCTGTCTCTCTCTGTCTCTGTCTATCTCTCTGTCTGTCTCTCTATCTCTCTGTCTTTGTCTTTCTCTGTCTCTCTGTCTCTGTCACTCTCTGTGTCTCTCTGTGTCTGTCTGTCTCTCTATCTCTCTGTCTCTCCCTCTCCCTCCCCCCCCCCTCTCTCTCTCTCTGACAGCTGAAGGGCATCATGACCTGGACGCGGCCCAGGCCCCCTTAGAGTGTCAAGAGTTAAGGGCTGAAACACTTGCTTGACGGGGATTTCTCCTCTGAGGACCTTCTGCTGTCCGACTGTCCCCAGAGTTTCTTGCTTCTTTTAAAAATTTGCTGCAAGTCCTCGAACGGAAATAATCTAACTATGGCTCGACCATGTGCTTTTAATTTGGTCTCCTGGGGACTCTGATCTTTCTCGGTGGATGGGCAGCAATGTTACGATGGCTTTCAGTTAATAAAGTCCCAGACACACTCCCCCTCTTCTCTCTCTCTCTCTCTCTCTCTCTCTCTCTCTCTCTCTCTCTCTCTCTCCAGCCTGATTTATGACACTTCACTGGCCATCACGATAAAAGACAGACAGTAAACAGTATTGTATAAGTGACACCATCACAAACCAAGGGAACCTTTAACTGGAAAGTCTTATAACATTCTGAAAATTGATAAGACGGCGGTTGTCCCCCCAAGTCCTTGTTTTTCAAAGGTCGAAAGTTTCATATGTAAAGGTGACGCCATTAGAGACCGAGGACAAGTTAAAGTGGAAAGCTTCGTTACATTCTGAAAGGTAGAGAGAAGACCTTTGCCACCTGGTGGAAAGCTGTATTATATTCTGAAAGATGGGGGGGGGGGGGGGGGGGGGAGAACTTTGTCCTCTTATAGAAAGACTTGTTATACTCTGAAAGGTGAAAAGAAGAAAGCTGACTCCAAGAGTCCTTGATCCAAAACAAGTGCGACTCCAGCGTCCAAGCAAACAGGAACCAGAAGAACAAGCAAACCAAAAAGGACGCGTATTCAATACAACAAGACAAGACAAAAATTGGCATTTCATTTAGTCCTTTTTATCCACTGGACGAGGCTGCAGGGAAGTTTTTAGTCCTTTTCTTATTATCCGTTGGTTGGTGTCTGTTCGTGGATCGTGCGTTCGCGCTTGACAAAGGCCGGTTGGCCGAAAATTTGCGCTTGTCTTGTCTTGTTGTATTGAATACGCGTCCTTTTTGGTTTGCTTGTTCTTCTGGTTCCAAGAGTCCTTGTTTAACTCCCTAAAGTGTAATGTTTTAAAAGCCCTAAATGTAAGACGACACTATCATCGACCAGGGAAAAACTTCAAGTGAAAGCGTTCATTGTGTTTGAAAATGTGGAAAGATGATTTTATCTGAGGTGCTGTCTTCGCCGCAAAATTTTTGCAAGAGACACGCCATTAGCAACCAGCCAAACCAAAACCTGAACGATGAGCGTTTATACAAATTACGTTTCAAAGCTGAAAAGAAAAACGTCGTCTCCTAGATATAGGCCTACTTGTTTCTGATTTCGTTTTGCTTTAAAACGTTCCCGTCTCTCTAGAATCCGTGTATCACGTTGTTTTGACCACACTGTGCAGCAGTATATGACTGCATAGTCTGCACACTCCGTCTTCGGTGGAAGCGCGTGCTATGTGTTTTCATGTTTCAGCCACCGGATACTGACGTGACTAAAAGGATCTTTAACGTGCATATTTGATGTTCTGAGCGAGTATACACACAAGGAGTTAGGTACCAACATATTTGAACACACGCTGAGTCGGGAGATGGAAAAAATCTCCATCGTTTACCCACCAGGCAGCAGGTACCGGATAGAACTGAACCCCAGGCCTTCCGACGTCTTACCGATTTGATTATCGCCCACGTCTTAATGCATTGCATTACACCAAAACCTGAAATGTTTCAAGTCTTTGAGATGAGTGGTCACAGTCTGTGATCGGGATTCTCAGCCTATGAACGTCTAAAGAAGCAGGCACGTTATGAAAAAGATATTATCCCACCACAATATAAATATGAAAAAAGATAATATCCCACCGTCACGGCATGTCATGACTCTCATGAATGTGGGTTGCCTGTATGAAACACAAGATAAGAACAGCATGAGGAAGATATATAGAAGGCAACAACATCATTATCATCATGTGCCTTGCCGCATGGCGCTGGCGATCATGGCCCTCCAAACGAATCTATCCTCTGTCGCTGCAAGTACATCTCCCACCCTCTCTGTCTTCAGCCATTCTGCAAGTCCGTCCAATATTTTCTCCCTGGCTCTACCTGGTAATCTCTTTCCCTCCAGCTTTCCTGTTGTGACCAAGTGTTCTAATTTTTTCTTTTCTCATAGAATATCCCGTAAATGTTGCTTGTCTTTTCATAATCTTCTTTATTAACGATCTTCTTGTGTCCGCCTTCTTCAAGACTGTCTCACTTGTTTTCTTTGCTGTCCAAGGAACTCTCAACATTCTAGAAGACAACAGCAGAAATAAATCCATCTTAAATCTGAGGAAAGCATATAGAAGACAGCAGCAAAAATATTTCTGGTTTCTAAAGCCATTGCAGGTAAGATCCAACCACCAAGACCTTTGACGTACTAGCGATATTTCACCACATGAAATAATTGTTCCGCTTTTTAACATATTTTTTTTCTGCCTAACATGCTTTATGAATATAATTGTTAAAAACCAACTGACACGTATTTACTCGTAGAACATTGTATCACAAAAGGAATACAAAAGGAAGACATTCCGTTCTAGCAGGTAACCATGAAATTGTCTTTCGCGTTCCACAGATATGTATGGCTCTGTCCTTGTTATATACTCTTGGAAGAATGAACGAAAGCAGTCATAAGAACAACCGAACGGACGAAATAATAAATGACTGAAAGAAAGAAGTACGAACGAACAATAGAGATAAAACAGACGGAAAAAGAAAATTAAACAGACAAAAAATTTATTTTTATTTTGTAACAGTGATCTTTATAAATCTTTTGAACATAAACAAGAAGTTAAGGGGCTAAATATCTACATGTTGGGGAATGCACACATCAATTCACTTCTTAAGATTTATGACAAAACATCTACATAAAAACAAAGGGAGAAAGAAAAAGGAAAACGAAGAAAGAAAGAAAAAGAAGAGTTAGAGACACACAACAGATTGGGAGGTTGCGAGAGAAACAGAGAGAGAGAAAAGAAGTGAAAAAAAAATAAGAAGGACCCAGAGAGCGAGCGAGCGAGCGAGAGAGAGTAGAATATATTCTTTTGTTTCTTCTATACGTCGAAACCAAGCGTAAAACTTACCATTAAAAAGACCCTACGGGGATACATACATATAGTGATATGTTTATGATATATTTATTCATCAGCAAAATAAATCTTACAACAGATTGTGTGGATACAAGAACAATAAGAATGTATTTATCCACCACAAAAACCGTTAGCCTATAATGCTGCCAAATTGCTCAGGGGCAGCAATCCCGTGGGCGTAAACCGCCTGTTCAGCACAACGTTACTCCCCTTACACTGAGAAACTTGTTCAACCCACTTTAATAAATGTAAATTCAACGCATTGTGTTTGATAACTACTATTTTTGCTGTTTTATGACTATTTATAATCTCCTTTTTAATGAAGACAAACCAGTAAATCACACCAATGGTATTTAAGATTCAATGGTGACACACGGTGTCAAACGTCAAATTATTGTGTAAAATTAATATCATATAAACAATTCAAACACATTAGTCACCTAAAAGGCTGTTGTCATATAATATGGACATATGATGTTCGGAATAGGAAATGTGGATTGAGATTCAAAATAATAAATGTTTCCTAAACTTAATCCAAACACACACACACACACACACACACACACACACACACACACACACACACACACACACACACACACACACACACACACACACACACACACACACGTGTGCTCGCGCGCGCGCGTACACACACACACGCACGCATGCACGCACACGCACACATCTATCTATCTGTCTATCTATCTATGTATCTATGTATCTATCTATCTATCTATCTATCTATCTAACTGTCGGTCTGTCTGTCTGTCTATCTATCTATCCATCATTGTTATTATGATGATAATGGTGTTCAGAATCATCACCTCTTTCTCTTCCAGTGTTATCTTATTTTTCTATGTAATGTGTGTTGTTGTTGTTGGTGTTGTTGTTGTTGTTGTTGTTGTCGTTGATAATAGAGTTAACATTGTTCTATAAAAGCATAGTGAAACGGATCACTTGGTGTTCTCATTAAAACCCCTGCAGTACTCCTACATCTGTTCACAAAGGAGCTTGTTCGTACAACCTTTTGACTCCCGCACCCTATTCACCAGCTGCAAAAGCTTAACCGTTTGACTCCCTCACCATATCTACCAGTTTCCTGCAGGAAGCTGGTGGACAAGGGGAGGGAGCCAAAGGATTAAGTTTTTGCTTTGTTGGCATGGTTGACAATACAGGATGCTGGAGGACAGGGTGCGGGACTCAAAAGGATACACACTGAGCTACATTGTAAAAACACTCAGATCACTGGCTTTGTATAGTTTCATGTACATGCTCTGATCACTCGCCATTATGTTACTGCAATGCAAAAATGACTTGTTGGTTTTTTGGGTTTTTTTTTCGTTTAGAAGCGTGACGTACTTTCTTGATAAGTCTCGGAAGTTCAAAATCTACTAACAACATCGGAAAAGTATGCTGATGATAAAACTATAGTTCTGAGTTTCCATACTGGTAATACACGTACACTGTGGCGTTGTAGATTATATTCTGTCTGCTGTTCCGGAATTTATTTTGCAGCACACAGTAAGATGTGTCAATCACATGCCAAAAAGTTACTGGTTTCTTGCAATTTTCGTCAAAGAGTCATCATGGGGGAAAAGCCGAGTAAAGTCTGTTGATACTTTTTGCTCATAAGCACGGATAGCTCTACATGCAACGTTTTGCCGGTCTAAAGGAACAACTTTTTTTCAATGGAGTTTTGAAATATGATATATCCTTGTTCTAATGCATTTCAATTCTTATCTCCTGCATGTGTGCTGCACTTTTCTACTCTTATTTATATATATGGAAGATGTCGAAAATTTACAGTGCCTTGTATGGATGACGGGGGCCCTTTCAGTATAAATAGTATGTCGATATTCTGGAAACTCCAAGTTTCAAATGTCCTCTTTTCAGTGGTTTACTTTGTTTCTGTTTTACTCCCTTGCTTCCTTTCCTATCTTCCTATCGTTTTCTGCCATGCTGATCTATTCACCTGTATGACTGTGTTTTATGATAAAGCCTTACATGCTTTCTGTTAGGATTGATAATTGAGTACATGTATGATTAACTGCATGTTTGGCTCCAGATGCGCAGAAAGAATTTTAGGTAATTCAGGCCAGTTTTTATGCTCTAGTGCACTTAGTTATGTTTATCATTTATATTCAAGTTTGTTTTTTAAATACCGTGGTGATACATTGAGCGGAATGGCCAGCATCAGAGGCACATCCTCCGATTATGTACACGAATGCATTGATGTGTGTACTTCATATTCTTTTCCATACGTTTCCCTTCAGGGTCAAGGTGTGTATGTTTTAGACGGTAATACTAATAGCCCTGATGTGCCTCTGCACAGTCTGTTGGGCTTTAGACTATAACGAAATTAATAGGCCTAACGAGGAACTACAAGTCAGTGTGCTGAACCTCTGGATTTACATCTTTGGCTGATAAAGTTTATGTGTGTCAAAATGTAACTGTTCAAATAGCACTTTAAATGTCGTTTGAAATGTTTGGTTCCTCAACAAGGACTCAAGTTATGTAACAACGCTTTTAAGTTTAAATTTTCTTGACAGTTATCTCCCATGTTATTAAATGACCCTGGTCAGAACTGACCGTTCGCATTTGACTTTTCTGAAAAGAAGTCTTTGTTTTCTACATTTGAAAGGTATGTAATAATGTTATGCTTTGTGGCGAAAACTCGCTCTTGTAGAGGAAGAGTTTTAAAACCAACTTAAGCGGCATAGATCTAGATCTTAACGACGTTATCTGTTCAGATCTAATTGTAAATTGAGCGACACGATGGTGGCAATGCCAAGGACAGTGAAGGTCAAACTGAGTTGGCTAGATAATGTAATATTGACAGTGTGTAGGTCTTTTCTTCGGGTATCCCAAAAGCGTCGTATTTACTACCTATGATATTACCTCAGGACCCGTACGAAGCTTACATTAACATCAGAATTGATACACTACACAGCTTCCAAAAAAAAAAAAAAAAAAAAAAAAAAAAATCTAAAACGTAAAAGATCAAATTGCGTAACTTATTACTAGTCTTAGGTACTACTCTAGATCTAGATCTAGATCTAATTATACGTAATTCTGTTAATTTATAAAGAAAACATACACGACAAAGGCAATTTCACCTTGACAAGATAATCCAAACTAATTTAAGATGTTTGTGCTAAACTTTGGCATTAGCAACAGCCTGAATAATGATGATGATAATAGGCTGATTATGGTAATTAGTTTTACTATTATGCTGAGGTTGCTGTTCATATTTGGGCCAGTTTATTCAACATCACAGATGAAATAAGAGTTTAAAACTTATGATTTCCGGGAAAAATAATAGAAATGACTTGTGTCCTAATACCATATTATGATGTAGATCTGCTCTGTCAAGCAGTAAAGGGAACACTCGGTTTCTACATTTTGATAGGGCAGAGTTTGATTAGAACTTTATTTATCACATATTTCATACTTGTAGGATAAGTTTGTCATAGCAGACGGTTTCTATGTTAAGTTTTAGGACAATAATTCACATACTGTTTGTAATGCGTGGTCGTTCTTTATATAAAATAGTACACGCTAGGGCTTCGGGGAAGAGGCAGTTACTACAGGAAACAAACGGTCAAACTTCACTTTCGTCTCCATCTCGAGGACAGGGAGGTTTCCTCTGAAAGTGTTCGAGCACTACGTCAGTTTTGCATTACATTTTCTTGGTGGTATTATGTGATATGTGATGAGTTATGGGGTCTAAATTGTCTCCTGAGTAGGTGCAAATGACAGAGGATAAGGGGGAGGGGGAGAGAAACAACTAAAACTAACAACAACAAAAAAACAAAAAAACAAAAAACAAAAGAAAATCGTCTGTGGTGCTCAAGCGACCTATCCCTGGGTCAAGGGGTAGGTGATGTGAAGGTGAAAGTGAAACTAAGCAGCACCTTTGGCAAGTCACATCACAATCAAATATCAGTATTTCAGAGATAAGAATTGAACGGGATCGGACACTTTTCAAGGTCATAATCATTCAAAACGCACAGTGGTAAAAACCAAAGGGTACAACTTCAAATGGTAAGGGATATATTAGTTTTGTAAGTGGGTAACTATCTTGTGAGGGTGACTGTGCTCTGGTTACGTTGCACTTTTGTTTTCTATTAGGATGAGATTGCCACGTTTGATAATTTGTGTCTGTCTGGGGGGTGGGGGGTGGGGCGTGGGCTGAATATATATCTTGTCGGTACAACTTTGATGTTAACTTGACAGTGAATGGTTTCTGATAGTGTGTGTGTGTATGTATGTATGTATGTATGTATATATCATTGTACATGTATGTATGTATGCGTGTATGTATGTGTGTATGTATGTATCTATGTGTGTATGTGTGCATGTATGTATGTATGTATGTATATATGTATGTATGTATGCATGCGTGCATGTGTGTGTGCGCGAATGTATGTGCGTGCGTTTGCACGTGTTCATGCACATGCAAATGTTGCTTGTGTATTTGTGATTGTGAGCACGACTGAGTGTATGTATGGACGTGCACAAGTGTACGTATGCGTGTGTTCGTGATCGCGCGCGTATGTGTGGTGTGTGTACGTGTGTCCCTCAGAGACTTAAGTGACAAACATGCCCAAAAAAGGACCTGGCGGAGGCAACAAGAAGCAGAGAAAGATCAGCTCTCCTAATCAAACACAGGAACCGAACCTTTCCAATCAGCCCAGCAACTCGTGCTCTACGCAACCCAGCGTGACAGAAACAGCGGCCCCATCACCACAGTCGGAACAACCACCAGAACCACCACCAGAACCCCCTCCTCCTCCTTCTCCTCCGCCATCCCTAATTGAGAAAACTGTGGTAAGTTACCGGGGGTGTCGATTCTTTTCGATGTTTTGACTTCATCCTTTTTTTTTTTTTTTTTTTTTTTTTTTTTTTTTTTTTTTTTGCTTTGTTTGAAAGTTTGGGCTTTGAACTATCTACGTGCGAATTTTTGTCGTAATTTTCAGAAAGAATTTGTTCGGATTCTTATTTGTTTATGTTTCAAGTTTATTTTCATATCATTGTTGGACTAAGTCTATGATACTGTTATAATGACGGTGATATTTTTAAAAACTTTTTTTTAAAAAGTTTTATTTATTATTCATCTTTTGTTTCATAACAAACGGACATCCAGCACACAATGTGGCAACGAAAAATGACAACAACAGAAACTTTTACACATACATGAAAAGACAGTGTTGACGCATGAATTCCATATAGTAAACAGAATATACATAATGATATTTTATACATTGGAAGTTTAAGAATGAACATTAAGATTTTGCGCATGTCAGCATTTCCCCTGCGAACCCGTTCACAAACCACATCCCTTTGCTGAGCGACAACCAAGCATCAGCGAACCATGCCGTCCCAGAGATGACATCAATTTATGCATATAAAACAAACATTCATTATCGTCATCATCATCATCACATGCCCTGCCGCATGGCGTTGGCGACCATGGCACTCCATATATATTTATCCATTGTCGTCGCAAGCACATCTTCCACCCTCTCTGTCCTCAGCCACCCTGCAAGTCCGTCCAGTATTTTCTC
>JAPXFY010000021.1:15458692-15476192 GCA_030674185.1 Monoplex corrugatus | reverse complement strand
AACTAGACCATCCTGCTGTTCTGCGTATCATCCAAGTCTTGAAGACGGCCAAGTCTAACTACATCTCCCCCTTCATCAAATTGTCTGTAGAAATTCAGGTCTGTTGTTTAGGAGTTAACATTTGCATGTTAGAAAGAACTTTCTTTTTGTCATGTTTGTTTTGTATGTCCACCTGTGGGGTTGCCGGGGGCTCTCTCAGTATAAACAATATCCCCATCTACTGGAAATTTTGTGCTAGACATTTTCTCTTTTCTGTCACTCGCTTTGTTTTTGCCTTGCTCTTTTGCTTTCTCTCATTTCTTATTATCATATTCTGCCTTGCTGGTCCATTCACCTGTATGTGTTTGATAAAGTCTTACGTACTTTATGTTTGGGAGTGATAATTGGGTACTTGTATCGAGTGCATTTTTGGCTCTAGGGAAATGAGATACGTAGAGAGAGGCAATTTTAGGTAATTTAGGCCCGTTTTGTGTATGTTTTAATGTCTTTGGTTATGTTCAAATTTGTTTTTTAAATCCTCTGTGTGATAAATTGGACGGAGTGGTCGACACCAGGGGCATCTCCTCGAAGTAGGTGCACGAAGGCATCGACATGTGTTGAAGTATGGTTTATGTTTTTAAACGTTATAGTCTGATATAGCTCTACGCAGGCTTTAAACTTGAGTAGCAGTTATAACAGTTTTGTATGTATTTAAAGAAATGGGTCATTTATCTGACATCGGTTTAATTTTAAGTTAAGTTAAAAGCCCGTTTTAAAAAGACTAGACGTATATGTCTTACATCAGTATGTACCGCATTGGTTAAATGTAGATTTGCAGCTCTGCTTTTGTCAGAGGTTGTAGCTGTTTTCAGTTTCAATATCATGAAAGTAATATTAATTTATTGTTGGTGAAATGCTTCACATTGTGCCTAATTAGATTCATCTAGTTGTATCTCCTGTGGGGATGCCGAGGGACCTTTTCAGTTTACAATAGTATCCCCATCTTCTGGAAATTCTGTGCGAGAAATTTCCTCTATTCTGTCACTCTCTTTGTTTCTGCCTTGCTTCCTTGCTTTCTGACATTTCTGCTTATCATTTTCTTCCTTGCTGGTCCATTCACCTGTATGTGTTCGATGAAGTCATACGTACTTGCTCTTGGGATTGATAATTAGGTACTTATGTAAAGTGCATTTTTAGCTGTAGGGAAATGAGATCAGTAACAATAACAAGAACAAGAACAATAACAATCCAGTTGTTTCAGGATTTTTTGGAAATAGATATCTTTAACATACACTTGGGATGTTTGCTTGAAAGCAAGCTATTGAGTCAAATCATGACCGTAAGTGAACTAGTGAATTAATGATTAGATTACCTGCGTAAGGTGCAAGCGGACTGGGTTTGAATTCTGATCAGACAAATATTTTTCTCTCCCCTCCATCTGACTTTCAGTGATGGTTTGAATGGTATTCTTTCAGATCAGACAATAAAGCAAGGTTCTGTGTGCAGCGTGCACTTAGCGAGAGATGTCTCTGGCAAAATGTGTAGAAAAATCCACGATAACAGACTTAAGAAAATACACAAATACACGCACACGTGCGACAGTAATGATAAAAAATCTGATCGCGGTTGCCATTCACTTCCCGTGGAGTGTGCAGAATGTGAAGCAACATAATGCCTGTACAGTATGGACCAGACAAAACAACAACAACAGCAACAACAACAGCAACATGATGCTGTACAGTATGGACCAGACAAAACAACAACAACAGCAACAACAACAGCAACATGATGCTGTACAGTATGGACCAGACAAAACAACAACAACAGCAACAACAACAGCAACATGATGCCTGTACAGTATAGACCAGACAAAACAACAACAACAGCAACAACAACAGCAACAGATGCCTGTACAGTATGGACCAGACAAAACAACAACAACAGCAACAACAACAGCAACATGATGCCTGTACAGTATGGACCAGACAAAACAACAACAACAGCAACAACAACAGCAACATGATGCCTGTACAGTATAGACCAGACAAAACAACAACAACAGCAACAACAACAGCAACACGATGCCTGTACAGTATGGACCAGACAAAACAACAAACAGCAAAAACAATCAACCAGCAACACTGATGCCTGTACAGTATGGACAGACAAAACAACAACAACAACAATAACAGCACATGATGCCTGTACAGTATGGAACAGACAAAAACAACAACAAGCAACAACAACAGCAACATGATGCCTGTACAGTATGGACCAGACAAAACAACAACAACACAACAAAACAGCAACAGATGCCTGTACAGTATGGAACAGACAAAAACAACAACAACAGCAACAACAACAGCAACACGATGCCTGTACAGTATGGAACAGACAAAAACAACAACAACAGCAACAACAACAGCAACATGATGCCTGTACAGTATGGAACAGACAAAAACAACAACAACACAACAACAACAGCAACATGATGCCTGTACAGTATGGAACAGACAAAAAACAACAACAAACAGCAACAACAACAGCAACATGATGCCTGTACAGTATGGACCAGACAAAACAACAACAACAGCAACAACAACAGCAACATGATGCCTGTACAGTATGGACCAGACAAAACAGCAACAACAACAACAACAACAGCAACATGATGCTGTACAGTATGGACCAGACAAAACAACAACAACAGCACAACAACAGCAACATGATGCCTGTACAGTATGGACCAGACAAAACAACAACAACAGCAACAACAACAGCAAACATGATGCCTGTACAGTATGGACCAGACAAAACAACAACAACAACAACAACAGCAACATGATGCCTGTACAGTATGGACCAGACAAAACAACAACACACAACAACAACAGCAACATGATGCCTGTACAGTATGGACCAGACAAAACAACAAACAACAAACAACAACAGCAACATGATGCCTGTACAGTATGGACCAGACAAAACAACAACAACACAACAACAACAGCAACATGATGCCTGTACAGTATGGACCAGACAAACAACAACAACAACAACAACAACAGCAACATGATGCCTGTACAGTATGGACCAGACAAAACAACAACAACAACAACAACAACAGCAACATGATGCCTGTACAGTATGGACCAGGCAAAACAACAACAACAACAACAACACAACATGATGCCTGTACAGTATGGACCAGACAAACAACAACAACAACAACAACAACAACATGATGCCTGTACAGTATGGACCAGGCAAAAAACAACAACAAACAACAACAACATGATGCCTGTACAGTATGGACCAGGCAAAAAACAACAACAACAACAACAAACACAACATGATGCCTGTACAGTATGGACCAGGCAAAAAACAACAACAACAACAACAACAACAACATGATGCCTGTACAGTATGGACCAGGCAAAAAAACAACAACAACAAACATAACAAACAACAACAAAACATGATGCCTGTACAGTATGGACCAGGCAAACAAACAACAACAACAAACAACAACATGATGCCTGTACAGTATGGACCAGGCAAACAACAACAACAACAACAACAAGCAACATGATGCCTGTACAGTATGGACCAGGCAAAAACAACAACAACAACACAAAACATGATGCCTGTACAGTATGGACCAGGCAAACAAACAACAACAACAACAACAACAGCAACATGATGCCTGTACAGTATGGACCAGGCAAAAAACAACAACAACAACAACAGACATGATGCCTGTACAGTATGGACCAGGCAAACAAACAACAACAACAACAACCAGCAAACATGATGCCTGTACAGTATGGACCAGGCAAAACAAACAACAACAACAACATAACAGCAACACAACCAGCAACATGATGCCTGTACAGTATGGACCAGGCAAACAACAACAACAACAACAACAGCAACATGATGCCTGTACAGTATGGACCAGACAAACAACAACAACAACAACAACAACAGCAACATGATGCCTGTACAGTATGGACCAGACAAAAACAACAACAACAACAACACAACATGATGCCTGTACAGTATGGACCAGAAAAGACAAAACAACAACAACAAGCAAAACAACAACAACAAACACAGCAACATGATGCCTGTACAGTATGGACCAGGCAAAACAACAACAACAACAACAACAACAGCAACATGATGCCTGTACAGTATGGACCGGGCCCAAAAAACAACAACAACAGCAACATGATGCCTGTACAGTATGGAACAGGCAAACAACAACAACAACAACAACAGCAACATGATGCCTGTACAGTATGGACCAGGCAAACAACAACAACAACAACAACAGCAACATGATGCCTGTACAGTATGGACCAGGCCAAAAACAACAACAACAGCAACATGATGCCTGTACAGTATGGACAGGCAAAAAAACAACAACAACAGCAACATGATGCCTGTACAGTATGGACCAGGCAAACAACAACAACAACAACAACAACAGCAACATGATGCCTGTACAGTATGGACCAGGCCAAAAACAACAACAACAGCAACATGATGCCTGTACAGTATGGACCAGGCAAACAACAACAACACAACAACAACAACATGATGCCTGTACAGTATGGACCAGGCAAACAACAACAACAACAACAACAACAGCAACATGATGCCTGTACAGTATGGAACAGGCCAAAAACAACAACAACAACACAACAACATGATGCCTGTACAGTATGGACCAGGCAAACAAACAACAAACAACAACAGAGCAACATGATGCCTGTACAGTATGGACCAGGCAAAAAACAGCAACAACAACACAACAACATGATGCCTGTACAGTATGGACCAGGCAAACAACAACAACAACAACAACAGCAACATGATGCCTGTACAGTATGGACCAGGACAAAAACAGCAACAACAACAACAGCAACATGATGCCTGTACAGTATGGACCAGACAAACAACAACAACAACAACAACAGACATGATGCCTGTACAGTATGGACCAGACAAAAACAGCAACAACAACAACAAACATGATGCCTGTACAGTATGGACCAGGCAAAAAACAACAACAACAACAACAGCAACATGATGCCTGTACAGTATGGAACAGGCAAAAAACAACAACAACAAACAGCAACATGATGCCTGTACAGTATGGACCAGGCAAAAAAACAACAACAACAACAGCAACATGATGCCTGTACAGTATGGACCAGACAAACAACAACAACAACAACAACAGCAACATGATGCCTGTACAGTATGGAGCAGGCAAACAACAACAACAACAACAACATGCATACATGTATCCAAAACACCATTGCTCCGAACGGGCAAAAAAAAAATCACCATCATGATAATGATCCATTTAATCTGCGTGTATGATTTCTGGTTGACCACAGGAAGGGTCCAGACGAGCAGAGAGCAACGTCAAGTTTCTGATGACACTGAAAGAACCCTGTCAGCAGCTCTTTGAATCTACGCCGGTGGAGATCCCAGCTGTGTTACCCAGCATCCTCAACCTCATCCGGCTCATTTGGGTCAACTCTGAGTTCTATCGATCTCGAGAACAGCTCACAGGCTTGCTGAGAAAGGTGCTTATGTTGGTACTGGTTGTTTGCAAATCAATGAGGATGTTTTGAGAGTTTAACAAAAATGTATAATGCATTCACCATAACTGCCAGACGAAATAAGACGAAGAAACGTTTTCAGTTTGTTAAAACGAAGAAAAGTTTTCAGCATTCGTCACAAGTGACAGACAAAAATGAAATGAAATAAGACGAAGAAAAGTTATTACTTTGTGAAAACGAAGAAAAGTTATTACTTTGTGAAAACGAAGAAAAGTTTTCAGCATTCACCATAACTGGCAGACAAAAATTAAATAAAATCAGACGAAGAAACGTTATCAGTTTGTTAAAAGGAAGAAAAGTTCTCAGCATTCACCATAACTGGCAGACAAAAATTAAATAAAATCAGACGAAGAAACGTTATCAGTTTGTTAAAAGGAAGAAAAGTTCTCAGCATTCACCATAACTGGCAGACAAAAATTAACTAAAATCAGACGAAGAAACGTTATCAGTTTGTTAAAAGGAAGAAAAGTTCTCAGCATTCACCATAACTGGCAGGCAAAAGTGAAATAAAGTAAGACAAAGAAACGTTATCAGTTGGTTCAAACGAAGAAAACTTTTCAGTTCGTTAAATGTATTCATTTTGTATCTCGCAAACAGGTAAACGAAATAACTCCACAATGTCATGAGTCACCATGTTCGAAGTGCCCACGAAGATTTATTAAATGCATTTTTGTCTCTAGGGAGGTGAGATATGCGGAAGCAGTTTTAGGTAATTTATGCCTGCTTTTATATATATTTTGGTGTCCTTAGGTATGCTAAAATTTGTATTCAGGTGTGTGTGTTTTTAAATCCCCGGTGCGATAAATTGGACGGAGTGGTCAACGCCAAGGGGCATATCCTTTGATTATGTGCGCGAATGCATTGATATGTGTACTTAATTTTCTTTTCCCTTTTTTTTTTTTTTTTTATCCTACTGAAGTTTTGTATGTTTTGAAACGGTTACAGCCCTGATATGGCTCTACGCAGTCGGCTGGGCTTTAAACAACAACAATAAAAAAAGTGTACTAAAATATATGCTATATTTGAGCGATGATAACCGTGTTGATAGTAATGTCTTTTACGTGGATTGTGTTGAGTAGGTGAGTAACCAGGTGATACAACGCTGCTGTGCCTTCATCGACCTGGACAAGCTGTTTGACGGCTACACCGTGTCCAGCCGAAAGACCTTGTTACAGTGCATCGCCTGCTGTCAGAGTTGGCAGGACATCTACTATAAGGTACCATTTCTATCTTCTCCTCTCTTGTGTGTCTTTATTCGTACGGTTTTATTGTATTGCGTGGTACTGTACAGTTATGTATAATACTGAAACAATACAGTACTGTACGAGTTTCTGCCTTTCTGGGATATCATACATAAAACGACAAACAAACAAACTTAACATCGATTACAAACAGAGGAGTTCTGTTTCAAAATATCCACTGTTTTACCTAGTCTGTATGTTATACAGTACATTACTCTCTCTCTCTTTCTCAGTCAGTCTGTCTGTCTGTCTCCCTCCCCCTCCTCTCTCTCTCTTTCTTCTCTCTCTCTCTCTCTCTCTCTCTATATATATATATATATATATACATATATATATATATATATATATCTTTCTATCTATCTGTCTCTGTCAGTCTGTCATTGTCTGTCTCTCTGTCTGTCCATCTATCTGTCTGTCTCTGTCGTCTGTCTGTCTGTCTGTCTGTCTGTCTCTCTCAGTCTCTCTCTCTCTTTCTGTCTCTCTCTTGCACGAGGGCGCTTTCTGCGTTGGACAGTTTCATATTTTTTTCAATAATTGTCTTTTCCTTCTTCGGCAGAGTTCCCATCACTATCTTTTCATCAGTCTCGTTCGTCACGCTCCCACGCAGCTTTCCCTGCTCCTTTCTCCTTCATGTCATTTGTATACAATGGAGAACTCGAGTTTGTGTATACTTTACAGAAAGTTTTGACGAATGTGGCGAAAGCAACATTATATCTACTTTACGTTCTTGTAGATTTTTCTCTACCTTTAGGCAAATTAAAATCGTCATAACAAAATAATTGTGATGATTCTTAATGGAACTGAAGACACTCTTAACTGAAACCACAGAGACTGTCGTGGTCCTGACAGCGTTTTGACATGAACAGTCAATTACTTGTATTCTTCTTGGACTGGTATAACGAAAATCATTTTCGTTCCTTTATCAAGGCTAAGTTAGACTATGATAGTTACAATTTGTGTTCCAGAGAAGAGTAGATTGGTATAAGGCGTCAGAAAGTCACAAAAGTAACATTATATATGTTACGTTCTCGTTGAATTTTCTCCACGTTTTAGCTATTTGAGACCTTCATTATAAAATAATTGTGACGATTCATTATGAAACTGGAGATATTCTTCAAACATAAAAAAAATGGTGGTCTTGACAGCGTTTTGACATAAGTAGTAATTTTCTTACATTAAATTGTTCTTGGACTAGCATTAACAAAATCGTCTATGTTCTTTTTACAAGGCTAAGGTTGATCACATTAGTTATAATCTGTGTTCCAGAGAAGAATAGTCCTGGGCGTGTAAGGCGCTGTTTGTCACGCACCCCCCTGGGGATGCCGGGGGCTCTTTCAGTATAAATAGTGTCCCCACCTTCTGGAAATTCTGTGCTAGAAATTTCCTCTTTTCTGTCACTCTCTTTGTTTCTGCCTTGTTCCTTTGCTTTCTGTCATTTCTTCCTATCATTTTCTGCCTTGATGGTCCATTAATCTGTATGTGTTCGATACAGTCTTACGTACTTTTTGTTAGGATTGATAATTGGGTATATGTATTTAATTGCTTTTTTGGCTCCAGGGAAACTGGATATGCAGAAGCAATTTTAGGCAGTGTAGGCCTGTTTTTAAGTTATGTTTTATTGTCCTTAGTTTGTGTTTAAATTTGTATTCAGGTATGTTTTTTAAATCCCCTGTGTGATAAATTGGACGGAGTGATCAACACCAGGGGTATTTCCTTAAATTGTGTGCGCGAATGCATTGATATGTGTACTTAATTTTCTGTTCTTTTTTTTCCTGTTGAAGTACTGTGTGTATATTGAAATGGTTATAGTCCTGACATGGCTCTATGCAGTCGGCTGGACTTTAAGCAACAAAAACAATAACAATGTGACATGTCGACCATTTCAGACAGCAGCTGTTCACCAGAAGTTCTCCCCCGTTGAGTGGAAGCTGGACGAAAACAACTTTTTTTCCCAGATTGAAGCCTTCGTCCAGCGCTGCAAAGATTTGCTAGAGGTCTGTGTGCTGTTGTACGTGTGTGAGAAAAACGTTATGACGTCTTTGTAAGCGAGTGAATGAGTAAGAGTGAGTGAGTGAGAGAGAGAGGGGAGAGAGAGAGAGAGAGAGAGAGTGTGTGTGTGTATGTGTGTGTGTGTGATGTGCTTGATACCCGATAAGACTAAATTTTCCACCTCCCGCTGGACCTGAAGTTGTGGTCTGGGTGATAGTCTTTTGATGAGACGATGAACTGAGATCCTGTGTGCATAATGCGGCACATACGTCAAAGATCTCTCTGAAACAAAAGAATTGTAACTGGCATCTATGTTAAACCCTTTGACTCCCGAACCCTGTCCACCAGCATCCTGCATCGTCAACCATGCTAGCAAAGCGAAAGCTTAACCCGTCGACTCCCTCACCCCATCCACCAAGCGGCCTGTAGGACCATTTGACTCCCTCACTCTGTCGACCAGCTTCTTGTAGGATGCTGGTTGGTAGGGCGAGGGAGTCAAAGGGTTTAGTTTTTTTTTGCAGTTGATGGATAGGGCGTGGGAGTTAAACGATACACTTCTGTTGGTAAACAAAACTACGAGTGTACAAAGGGAAAAAACGTTCGCATTGGTTTTGTTTGTTTGTTTTTGTCGTGTTTTTTGTTTGTTTTTGTTGGTAGTGGTGGTGATGGGGGGTGGGGGGTCTATGTTCGTCAGATTTTGTCTTTTTGCTCCATTTCTTATGCCATACTAATGGCCACAGAATCTGCCACTATGTTCTGGCGATGTTTTTTTCCTTAGAGAACAAGTCGCGTTTCACACAGGGAAAAAAAAAAACTATCGTGACACAAACATGAATCCAACCCAACCCAACCCAACCCAACCCAACCCAGTCCATCCCAGTCTGTAGACAATCTTATCCTGGCTGTTATCCATCTCACGCTATGTTTAATAGGTGTGCGAAGCTCACCAACACTTTGCACGTTTTGTGGAGGGCAACCAGGAGCCGCTGCTTCCTACACATTCAGAGCCAAGTAGCTCGTATCCACCCGCGCGTAACAAAACCCCATTGAGAACCACTAACCTGCATAAACCCTACACAATTGCGCGTACAGACGACTTGTTCTGTGCGTCCATAGTCTCAAACCTGGATTCAGTCCATCAAGTTGGTGTCTTCTGCTTTTTCGTTTTTGTTATGTGCGTGTGTCCATTTGTTGTGCTAACCTGATTTTGTCCGTTCGTTGTGTTCTCTGCATTTTGTCGTTCGTTGTGTTAATGTGCATTGTGTTCTTTCGATGTGTTAACCTGCATTTTGTCCGTTCGTTGTGTTATTGCATTGTTCGTGGTTCATGCATTTGTTCGTTCGTTGTGTTAATGTGCATTTTGTTCGTTCGTTGTGTTAATGTGCATTTGTTCGTTCGTTGTGTTAATGTGCATTTTGTTCGTTCGTTGTGTTAATGTGCATTTTGTTCGTTCGTTGTGTTAATGTGCATTTTGTTCGTTCGTTGTGTTAATGTGCATTTTGTTCGTTCGTTGTGTTAATGTGCATTTTGTTCGTTCGTTGTGTTAATGTGCATTTGTTCGTTCGTTGTTAATGTGCATTTTGTTCGTTCGTTGTGTTAATGTGCATTTTGTTCGTTCGTTGTGTTAATGTGGCATTTTGTTCGTTCGTTGTGTTAATGTGCATTTTGTTCTTCGTTGTGAATGTGCATTTTGTTCGTTCGTTGTGTTAATGTGCATTTGTTCGTTCGTTGTGTTAATGTGCATTTTGTTCGTTCGTTGTGTTAATGTGCATTTTGTTCGTTCGTTGTGTTAATGTGCATTTTGTTCGTTCGTTGTGTTAAGTGCATTTGTTCGTTCGTTGTGTTAATGTGCATTTTGTTCGTTCGTTGTGTTAATGTGCATTTTGTTCGTTCGTTGTGTTAATGTGCATTTTGTTCATTCGTTGTGTTCAATCTGCATTTTGTTCGTTCGTTGTGTTAATTGCATTTTTTTCGTCGTTGTGTTAATGCATTTTGTCATTCGTTGTGTTATGTCATTTGTTCGTCGTTGTGTTAATGTGCATTTTGTCCGTTCGTTGTGTTAATCGTGCATTTTGTCCGTTCGTTGTGTTAATGTGCATTTTGTCGTTCGTTGTGTTAATGTGCATTTTGTCGTTCGTTGTGTTAATGTGCATTTTGTTCGTTCGTTGTGTCTCTGCATTTTTTTCGTTCGTTGTGTTAATGTGCATTTGTTCTTCGCTGTGTTAACCTGCATTTTGTCCGTTCGTTGTGTTAATGTGCATTTTGTTCCGTTCGTTGTGTTAATGTGCATTTTGTCCGTTCGTTGTGTTAATGTGCATTTTGTTGTTCGTTGTGTTAACTGCATTTTGTCCGTTCGTTGTGTTAATGTGCATTTTGTCCGTTCGTTGTGTTAATGTGCATTTTGTCCGTTCGTTGTGTTAATGTGCATTTTGTTCGTTCGTTGTGTTCATCTGCATTTTGTCCGTTCGTTGTGTTAATGTGCATTTTGTCCTTTGTGTTAATGTGCATTTTGTCCGTTCGTTGTGTTAATGTGCATTTTGTTCGTTCGTTGTGTTCAACTGCATTTTGTCCGTTCGTTGTGTTAATGTGCATTTTGTCCTTTGTGTTTAATGTGCATTTTGTCCGTTCGTTGTGTTACATTGCATTTTGTCCGTTCGTTGTGTTCATCTGCATTTTGTCCGTTCGTTGTGTTAATGTGCATTTTGTTCTTTCGAGTGTTAATCTGCATTTTGTCCGTTCGTTGTGTTAATGTGCATTTTGTCTGTTCGTTGTGTTAATATGTATTTTGTCTGTTTGTTGTGTTCAATTGTCATTTTGTCTGTTTGTTGTGTTCATCTGTATTTTGTCTGTTGTTGTTGTTCATCTGTATTTTGTCTGTTTGTTGTGTTCATCTGTATTTTGTCTGTTTGTTGTGTTCATCTGTTATTTGTCTGTTTGTTGTGTTACATCTGTATTTTGTCTGTTTGTTGTGTTCATCTGTTTTGTCGTTTGTTGTGTTATCGTATTTTGTCTTTTGTTGTGTTCATCTGTATTTTGTCTGTTTGTTTGTGTTCATCTGTATTTTGTCCGTTTGTTGTGTTAATTGTATTTTGTCTGTTGTTGTTGTGTTCATCTGTATTTTGTCGTTTTTGTGTTCATGTATTTTGTCCGTTTGTTGTGTTAATATGTATTTTGTCTGTTTGTTGTGTTCATCTGTATTTTGTCGTTTGTTGTGTTAATTGTATTTTGTCTGTTGTTGTTTCATCTGTATTTTGTCTGTTGTTGTGTTCATCTGTATTTTGTCTGTTTGTTGTGTTAATTGATTTTGTCTGTTTGTTGTGTTCAATGTATTTTTGTCTGTTTGTTGTGTTAATCTGTATTTTGTCTGTTTGTTGTGTTCATCTGTATTTTGTCTGTTTGTTGTGTTCATCTGTATTTTGTCTGTTCGTTGTGTTAATTGCATTTTTGTCTGTTTGTTGTGTTAATGTGTCATTTTGTCTGTTTGTTGTGTTCATCTGTATTTTGTCTGTTTGTTGTGTTCATCTGTATTTTGTCTGTTTGTTGTGTTCTTTGTATTTTGTCCGTTTGTTGTGTTAATTGTATTTTGTCTGTTTGTTGTGTTCATCGTATTTTGTCTGTTGTTGTGTTCATCTGTTTTTGTCTGTTTTGTTGTGTTATCATGTATTTTGTCCTGTTTGTTGTGTTCATCTGTATTTTGTCTGTTTGTTGTGTTAATCTGTATTTTGTCTGTTTGTTGTGTTAATCTGTATTTTGTCTGTTTGTTGTGTTAATCTGTATTTTGTCTGTTTGTTGTGTTAATCTGTATTTTGTCTGTTTGTTGTGTTCATCTGTATTTTGTCTGTTTTTTTGTGTTCATCTGTATTTTGTCTGTTTTTTGTGTTCATCTGTATTTTGTCTGTTTGTTGTGTTAAATCTGTATTTTGTCTGTTTGTTGTGTTAATCTGTATTTTGTCTGTTTGTTGTGTTCATCTGTATTTTGTCTGTTTGTTGTGTTCATCTGTATTTTGTCTGTTTTTTGTGTTCATCTGTATTTTGTCTGTTTGTTGTGTTCATCTGATTTTGTCTGTTTGTTGTGTTAATCTGTATTTTGTCTGTTTGTTGTGTTCATCTGTATTTTGTCTGTTTGTTGTGTTAATCTGTATTTTGTCTGTTTGTTGTGTTCATCTGTATTTTGTCTGTTTGTTGTGTTAATCTGGTATTTTGTCCTGTTTGTTGTGTTAATCTGTATTTTGTCATGTTTGTTGTGTTCATCTGTATTTTGTCTGTTTGTTGTGTTAATCTGTATTTTGTCCGTTCGTTGTGTTAATCTGTATTTTGTCTGTTTGTTGTGTTCATCTTTTGTGTTTTTGTTCTGTTTTGTGCGTGTGTTAATCTGTATTTTGTCTGTTTGTTGTGTTCATCTGTATTTTGTCTGTTTGTTGTGTTCATCTGTATTTTGTCCGTTTGTTGTGTTAATTGTATTTTGGTTCTGATTGTTGTTGTGTTCATCTGTATTTTGTCTGTTTGTTGTGTTCATCTGTATTTTGTCTGTTTGTTGTGTTAATCTGGATTTTATCTCGTTGTTGTGTTAATCTGCATTTTGTCCATTTGTTGTGTTAATCTGCATTTTATCTCGTCGTTGTGTTAATCTGCATTTTGTCCATTTTGTTGTGTTAATCTGCATTTTATCTCGTCGTTGTGTTAATCTGCATTTTGTCCAGTCATTGTGTTAATCTGTATTTCATCCATTTGTTGTGTTAATCTGCGTTTTGTCCGTTCGTTGTGTTAATCTGCCAAAATTCTCACCTTAGAAATTGGATCAAGGGGATTGGCAGGCACATCAGCCTGTGACCTCATGAATCCTCTGTACATCTGGGAAGAAAAGTACCAGAGCCTTAAAGGTGATGTCACAAGCAGCTGAAATAAGTACTAACTGGGTCTGGTCGAGAAGAAATTAAAGTTAACTTAACAGGCTCAAGTATTCTGTATGTATTGCGAGTGTGTAATAGCTTAATGGTTTGTGCCTAACCGTCTCAGACGCACGGGTGTCGAACCAGGTGGGCAGAAAAGGCGACAACAGAGAACGAATGAGAGGGTAAACTATGCACGTTGGTGGATAGGACAAGTGAATGAGAGGATAAGCTATGGAAGCTGGTGGATAGGCTAAGTGAATGATAGAGTAAGCTATGGAAGCTGGTGTATAACAAGTGAATGATAGGGTATATGGAAGCTGGTGAATAGGATGAGTGAATGAGAGGATAAGCTATGGAAATGGTGGATAGGCTAAGTGAATGATAGGGTAAGCTGTGGAAGCTGGTGAATAGGATGAGTGAATGAGAGGATAAGCTACGGAAGCTGGTGGATAGGCTAAATGAATGATAGGGTAAGCTATGGAAGCTGGTGTATAACAAGTGAATGATAGGGTAAGCTATGGAAGCTGGTGAATAGGATGAATGAATGATCGGGTAAGCTGTGGAAGCTGGTGGATAGGATGAGTGAATGATATGGTAAGCTATGGAAGCTGGTGAATAGGATGAGTGAATGATCGGGTAAGCTGTGGCAACTGGTGGATAGGATAAGTGAATGATAGGGCAAGCTGTGGCAGCTGGTGGATAGGATGAGTGAATGATAGGGTAAGTTGTGGCAGCTGGTGGATAGGAAAAGTGAATGATAGGGTAAGCTGTGGAAGTTGGTGGATAGGATTAGTGAATGAGAGGGTAAACTATGGAAGCAGGTGGAGAGGATAAGTGAATGATAGGATAAGCTATGGACCCAGGTGAATAGGATGAGTGAATGATAGGGTAAATTATGGATGCTGGTGAATAGGATGAGTGATATGGTAAGGTATAGATGCTGGTGAATACGATGAGTGAATGATAGGGTAAATTATGGATGCTGGTGAATACGATGAGTGATATGGTAAGGTATAGATGCTGGTGAATACGATGAGCGAATGATAGGGTAAGCTGTGGAAGCTGGTGGATAAGATAAGTGAATGATAGGGTAAGCTATAGAAAGCTGGTGGACAGGATAAGTGAATGATAGGGTAAGCTATAGAAAGCTGGTGGACAGGATAAGTGAATGATAGGGTAAGCTGTGGAAGCTGGTGGATAAGATAAGTGAATGATAGGGTAAGCTATAGAAAGCTGGTGGACAGGATAAGTGAATGATAGGGTAAGCTATAGAAAGCTGGTGGACAGGATAAGTGAATGATAGGTAAGCTATAGAAAGCTGGTGGACAGGATAAGTGAATGATAGGGTAAGCTATAGAAAGCTGGTGGACAGGATAAGTGAATGATAGGGTAAGCTATAGGAAGCTGGTGGATAGGATGAGTGAATGATAGGGTAAGCTGTGGCAACTGGTGGATAGGATAAGTGAATGATAGAATAAGCTATGGAAGCTGGTGGATAGGATGAGTGAATGATATAAGTTGTGGCAGCTGGTGGATAGGATAAGTGAATGATAGGATAAGTTGTGGAAGCTGGTGGATAGGATGAGAGAATGATAGGATAAGTTGTGGAAGCTGGTGGAAAGGATGAGTGAATGATAGGGTAAGCTGTGGAAGCTGGTGGAAAGGATGAGTGAATGATAGGATAAGTTGTGGAAGCTGGTGGATAGGATAAGTGAATGATAGGGTAAGCTATAGAAAGCTGGTGGATAGGATAAGTGAATGATAGGGTAAGCTATAGAAAGCTGGTGGATAGGATGAGTGAATGATAGGGTAAGCTGTGGCAACTGGTGGATATAGGAAAGAGTGAATGATAGAGGTAAGTGTGGAAGCTGGTGGATAGGATAAGTGAATGATAGGGTAAGCTATAGAAAGCTGGTGGATAGGATAAGTGAATGATAGGGTAAGCTATAGAAAGCTGGTGGATAGGATGAGTGAATGATAGGGTAAGCTGTGGCAACTGATGGATAGGATGAGTGAATGATAGGGTAAGCTGTGGCAACTGGTGGATAGGATGAGTGAATGATAGGAAAGTGTGGAAGCTGGTGGAAAGGATGAGTGAATGATAGGGTAAGCTGTGGAAGCTGGTGGATAGGATGAGTGAATGATAGGGTAAGCTGTGGCAACTGGTGGATAGGATGAGTGAATGATAGGGTAAGCTGTGGCAACTGGTGGATAGGATGAGTGAATGATAGGGTAAGCTGTGGCAACTGGTGGATAGGATGAGTGAATGATAGGGTAAGTTGTGGAAGCTGGTGGATAGGATGAGTGAATGATAGGTAAGCTGTGGAACTGGTGGATAGGATGAGTGAATGATAGGGTAAGTTGTGGAAGCTGGTGGATAGGATGAGTGAATGATAGGTAAGTGTGGAAGCTGGTGGATAGGATGAGTGAATGATAGGGCAAGCTGTGGAACCTGGTGGATAGGATAGTGAATTATAGGATAAGTGTGGAAGCTGGTGGATAGGATGAGTGAATGATAGGGCAAGCTGTGGCAACTGGTGGATAGGATGAGTGAATGATAGGGCAAGCTGTGGAACTGGTGGAAGGATGAGTGAATGATAGGTAAGCTGTGGAAGCTGGTGGATAGGATGAGTGAATGATAGGGCAAGCTATGGAAGCTGGGGGATAGATGAGTGAATGAAGCAAGCTTGAACTGTGATAGGATAGTGAATATGGCAAGCTGTGGAACTGGTGGATAGGATGAGTGAATGATAGGTAAGCTGTGGAAGCTGGTGGATAGGATGAGTGAATGATAGGCAAGCTATGGAAGCTGGTGGATAGGATGAGTGAATGATAGGGCAAGCTATGGAAGCTGGTGGATAGGATGAGTGAATGATAGGGCAAGCTATGGAAGCTGGTGGATAGGATGAGTGAATGATAGGGCAAGCTATGGAAGCTGGTGGATAGGATGAGTGAATGATAGGGCAAGCTATGGAAGCTGGTGGATAGGATGAGTGAATGATAGGGCAAGCTGTGGAAGCTGGTGGATAGATGATGATGATGGAACGGAAGTGGGATAGGATGATGATGTAGGCAAGCTATGGAAGCTGGTGGATAGGATGAGTGAATGATAGTTTAAGCTGTGGCAACTGGTGGATAGGATGAGTGAATGATAGGGCAAGCTATGGAAGCTGGTGGATAGGATGAGTGAATGATAGGCAAGCTGTGGAAGCTGGTGGATAGGATGAGTGAATGATAGGGCAAGCTGTGGCAACTGGTGGATAGGATGAGTGAATGATAGGGCAAGCTATGGAAGCTGGTGGATAGGATGAGTGAATGATAGGGCAAGCTATGGAAGCTGGTGGATAGGATGAGTGAATGATAGGGCAAGCTGTGGAAGCTGGTGGATAGGATGAGTGAATGATAGGGCAAGCTGTGGCAACTGGTGGATAGGATGAGTGAATGATAGAGCAAGCTGTGGCAACTGGTGGATAGGATGAGTGAATGATAGGGTAAGCTGTGGCAACTGGTGAATAGAATGAGTGAATTATAGGGCAAGCTGTGGAACCTGGTGGATAGGATGAGTGTATGATAGGGCAAGCTGTGGCAACTGGTGGATAGGATGAGTGAATATAGGGCAAGCTGTGGCAACTGGTGGATAGGATGAGTGAATTATAGGATAAGCTGTGGCAACTGGTGGATAGGATGAGTGTAATGATAGGGTAAGCTGTGGCAACTGGTGGATAGGATGAGTGTATGATAGGGCAAGCTGTGGCAACTG
>JAPXFY010000021.1:15446192-15453692 GCA_030674185.1 Monoplex corrugatus | reverse complement strand
TTTCCCAGGTCCCACACCCTCGAAGACCAGTTAGCCTTCTTGTCTTTCTGAAGACTTGGTAAAATAAAAACGTGAATATAGTTGTAGCCCGTTTTTTGGGTGGTATGTTACAACCTGGTCTGGTTGGCATAGAGGTTGGTTTGTGTTATAGTTATAGCCCATTTTTGGGGGGTGTATGTTACAACCTAGTCCGGTTGGCATAGAGATTTGTTTTCTGTTGTAACTAGTTGTAGCCCATTTTTCCATTTTTTGGTGGTATGTTACAACCTGGTCCGGTTGGCATAGAGGTTTGTTTTCTGTTATAGTTATAGCCCATTTTTGGGGTGGTATGTTATGACCTGGGTGTGGCTGGTATAGAGGTTTGTTTTCTGTTATAGTTATAGCCCAGTTTTGGGGTGGTATGTTATGACCTGGGTGTGGCTGTATAGAGGTTTGTTTTCTGTTATAGTTATAGCCCAGTTTTGGGGTGGTATGTTATGACCTGGGTCTGGTTGGTATAGAGGTTTGTTTTCTGTTATAGTTATAGCCCAGTTTTGGGGTGGTATGTTATGACCTGGGTCTGGTTGTCATAGAGGTTTGTTTTCTGTTATAGTTATAGCCCAGTTTTGGGTGGTATGTTATCTTGTGTTTGATGGCATAGAGGTTTTCTGTTATAATTGTAGCCCATTTTCTGGGTGGTATGTTATCTTGTGTTTGATGGCATAGAAGTTTTCTGTTATAGTTGTAGCCCATTTTCTGGTGGGTATGTTATCTTGTGTTTGATGGCATAGAGGTTTTCTGTTATAGTTGTAGCCCATTTTCTGGGTGGTATGTTATCTTGTGTTTGATGGCATAGAGGTTTTCTGTTATAGTTGTAGCCCATTTTCTGGGTGGTATGTTATCTTGTGTTTGATGGCATAGAGGTTTTCTGTTATAGTTGTAGCCCATTTTCTGGGTGGTATGTTATCTTGTGTTTGATGGCATAGAGGTTTTCTGTTATAGTTGTAGCCCATTTTCTGGGTGGTATGTTATCTTGTGTTTGATGGCATAGAGGTTTTCTGTTATAGTTGTAGCCCATTTTCTGGGTGGTATGTTATCTTGTGTTTGATGGCATAGAGGTTTTCTGTTATAGTTGTAGCCCATTTTCTGGGTGGTGTGTTACTTGGACTGGTTGGCATAGAGGTTTGTTTTTGTTATAATCATAGCCGTTTTTGGGTGGTGTGTTACAAGCCTGTTTTTCGGGGGGGGAGGGATGGTATGTTACCACCTGATCTGGTTGGCATGGAGGTTTGTTTTCTCTTGTAGTTGTGGCCCATTTTGTGGGTTTTATGTTATTTGGTCTCGTTGGCATAGAGGTTTGTTTTCTGTTGTAGTTGTGGCCCATTTTTGGGTGGTATGTTATGACCTGGGCTGGTTGGTATAGAGGTTTGTTTGTGTTATAGTTGTGGCCCATTTTTTCGGCAGTATGTTACGACCTGATCTGGTTGGCATAGAAGTTTGTTTTCTGTTGTAGTTGTAACCCATTTTTTGGGTGGTATGTTATGACCTGGTCGGCGTAGAATAACCCATTTTTGGGGTGGTATGTTACGACCTGATCTGGTCATAGATGTTTGTTTTCTGTTGTAGCTGTAGCCCATTTTCTTGGTGGCATAGAGGTTTATTTTCTATTGTAGCCCTTTCTTTTGGGTGTATGTTACGACCTGGTTGGCATAGCGGTTTGTTTTCTCTTCTAATTGTAGTCCAGTTTTTGGGTGGAATGTTACCTGGTCTGGTTTACATCGAGGTATGTTTTCTGTTATAATTGTAGCCCAGTTTGGGGTGATATGTTATCTGGTCTTATTGGCATTGAGGTTTGTTTTCTGTTGTAGCCCATTTTCTGGGTGGTATGTTTATTTGGTCTGGTGATTGACGTTTGGGGATTTTTTTGTTATAGTTGCAGCCCATTTTGGGTGGTATGTTACCTGGCCTGGTTTACATCGAGGTTTGTTTTCTGTTGTAGTTGTAGTCCATTTTGGGAGGATATGTTACCTGGTCTAGTTGGCATAGAGGCAGAGTTCCTGCCGTCTGGACAGATTGTATGGGCTTGACTCTGGATTGAGAAAAACCACCTCATTCACCACGGCCTCAGGGTTATGGGATAAAATTTTATCTTTCACATACCCTGCGATCACTTGTGTTTTTTCTCATCTTGTTCTCTTGTTTTTTAACCTCCCTTTTGAAGAAAAGATTATTTTATATTGAGTGGAGGAGTGGGTGGGTGTCTGTCTATCTGTCAGTGTGTGTGTGTGTGTGTGTGTGTGTGTGTGTGTGTGTGTGTGTGTGTGTGTGTGTGTGTGTATGTGTGTCGTCTGCCGGTTTGTCCGGCGTGTCTGGCTGTCTGTGACAAAATTATGGAGACATGAGTTTCTCAGCTTTTTTTACGGATGGATCTTTATCAAATCTGAGTAAAAGATGTGGATAATTGAGTCGGGAAAGGATTAGGACGATATTGAACAGCATTTTCTCTGGAACTTGTGACAATATTCAAAATCTGTTGATTTTTTCAGTTGTGACAGTATATCATTGCCCTCGATGCTGCTTAAGTTTTCTTTTCATATGTACCTTATTTAAGGTCTCTGTGAGTGATATTCTACATCATCTTTGTCTTCGTGATAACAATGGCTGAAATAAACAAAAATTGTCATGGATTTAAGAAATCTACTTTCTGTATAAGGTAAAGAACAAAAGTTGTTTTCTGTGTTACATCCAATTGTCTTCTTCAATACGTGTCTAATGACATGTAACGGGAAGGCTTCAGCCACGAAAAGAATGTCCCTACAGTAGAACGAAAGACTGGTTTTAAGCATCTCCCACCTTCCCACAGAACCTACACTTTTAAGAAACTGACGAATGCAGTTGACTGGTAAAATGCAATTGGCTGGTAAAAATGTTGTATCTTTTGACTAAAAACATGTTTTAACTGCAGTTATGCCGTAATACATTTAAGGCTTAGAGAGCTGTTTTGCGATACTCTTTCAGGTTTGTTCGTTTTGATTTTGGTGTTAATTTGTTCGGTATTATGACATGAAAACTGGGCAGCTTTTATTGCAGAAGGGAGTTGAGACAATCGTGTTCATTCCTTTTTCTTTTTTCTTTTTGCCAGGAAGCACATCGCCTGTTGGACGCTCCTCTCATGTCAGTCAGCAAGCTTGATAATCACATGATTGATGTCAACCTGAAAGGGTAAGTAAGTGGTACCGAGGATTGAAAACAATTTTTTCTCAGTTTGAAACCAATAGTAAAACGTCTAGGCTACGCATCAGTTGAACAGTCAACATCTTTTCCTATTAATGTGGATCTCCATTTTACGTTTTTATATTAATGTGTTGAAAATGTCACATTATAAATGGAATCCCGGAAAAATTTGAAAATAAAGTGGAATATTGTTTATTCCAAGGACAAATTGGAATCTTCTCCCGGGCACAGACTGAAATATGAGATTCTATTTTGTTCTTATAAATATTATCCGTCGACATAATAGTATATTTATCTAGGCCACCAACTGAGTAATGCCGCCTTAGAGTCATGTCATTAGAGTGAGATGTGGAATTAGAAATGGAAATAAACTCGGTTTAAGAGCGATTCTTCGCATTAAGACAATTTCATGTGCATTCCAACCAAAATTGCCAGCATTTTCTTTAGGATCATCAGGGAGGTTACCTTTGCGTTCACCTTATTTTCGTCCCATTTTCTGTGCCACCTTAATGGCCACAGAAATGGCGCAGTTTTTTAAATGCAGTGATGATGATGTCGATGAAGAAGATAATCATGATGCTATGGAGTTCCGTCTAGGATTGAGACTGCGTGACAGGGCTGTACTCTACGCTTCCTATCAGAACATATCCTGACCTCAACCATGCTCGAGAGATACAGACACCTGCAATGGTGGTCAGCAGGTTTGAGCATCACCCTCAATGATACATCCATGAAGTGGATGAGACTCGACTGTGTGGTCCCAGTCTTCCCAATGAGCCCATAGCACGCCCAACTCTAAGTAGCAGCCGGTTAGAACCGAAAAATCTCAATGATTTTTGCAAGTTACTGATGGGGATTCGAACCCACAAGCTTCCCGTCGGTAGTCCGTTGTGTTAATCACTACACCACGGCGACTGGTCAAATTGTCAGCATTCATCTGGCATATTGATTCCCAATGCACTGGCAAGGTCTTGGCATTAGAGAGGAGAGCAGAATCTAAGCTGACACGACAAGGATGATTGAAGCAGATCATATTTTATGTTGCAGGGTGGGTGGAATAGAACTCAGGTATTGAAATTTGAGCCCTTAGTTCTGTCAGTTGAGTTTGTCAGCCTCCACATCCCCACCTCTTCTGCAACGAGAAAATCAAAAGAAACTCTGGTATGAATATGGACAACTAACTCACATTTGTTTCTTGTTAAAAAAACTGTTATATGAATAGAAAAAAGTCCCCAGTATTAAAGTTTCTTAGAAAAATATCCTCAGTATTAAGTATTGTTGTATGAATGTGTTTTCCTCCACCAGTGCAGACTGTCACATATTCCTTTCTTGTTCTAAACAGCTGTCACATGAATAGAGATTTTCTTCCAATAGTATGTATTCTTTTTTGAATGTGTTTTTCCCCACCAGACCTATTTTGAAGCTGTTCCAAGAACTGGCCTATTGGTGGCGGCTATCGTTTGAGTGTCCCCACTATGTGTCCAGCCTATACAAGAACTGTGAGAAACTGCGGATACTGCGGGAGAATGTCCTTCTGATCGTGCGGGACCATAACAGGTCAGCCTCTTGTATTTTGTGGGCATTTAACACGGGTGACGTGTATTTTTTTTTAGTTTGCTTTGATTTCATCTGGACAGTGTGGGATTTTAGCATGCATCAGAAGTTCAGTGCCCTTTCTCGTTTCTTTGTTATTATTGTCAGTATAGTTCTTCTGTGTATCTTAAGTTTTAGTGTAAGTGTGTGTTTGTATGAGTCTGCGTCTGACATAAAATTAACCTTTTGAGTCCTGCATCCTATCCACCAACTGTAAAAACTGAACGTTTTATTCCCTCATCCTATGTTGAGGGTATCAAAGGGTTAAGTTTTTACTTTGCTAGCAGGGTTGAAAATGCAGGACGTTGGTGGACAGGGTGCGGGAGTCAAAGGGTTACAGTCCAAGGCTTCTGTGAAGAGTGTATGCATGTGTGTGTGTGTGTGGGTTGTGTGTGTGTGTGTGTGTGTTTTAGAGAGGGGGAGAGAGAGAGGACTAGTGATTATAATGTGCGTGAATGCATTGATACGTGTACTTAATTCTATTTTCCTTTCTCTTTCCTGTCGAAATATGGCTCTATGCAGTCGGCTGGGCTTTAAACAATAATAATAATAAAAAAAAACAGCAAAAATAACAGTAATCACAATTTCTTGGTATTTGAAAAAGAAATATATAGACGACCTTCAACAAAATTCCGAAAAGGAAACTGTTTCAAGACGTAAAATATAACAAAGAGTTCACAAACTCCACAAACTGCACAGGATCATAGCTGCCTTGAACCCACAGGAGAAGAAGTTGTTCCGCGACCGCATCAAGTTCCTGGAGAAGAAGCTGCACCCTGGCCTGGGCAAGTTCCACTGGGCCATGACTGTCTCCGACATGTTCATCAGCGACTGTCGGATGACTGCCAGCAAGGTCTGTGAGAAACAAGTGTTATTTGCAAAGGAGGGTCAAGGGTGAGGGGAGCATGGTGTATGTGCATGTATCAGTGAATGCAGAGAGACAGACAGACAGACAGAGACGGACAGACAAAGATCCACAGACAGAGAGACTGAGAGAGAGAGAGAAAGAGAGACAGAGAGAGAGACCCACATAGAGAGAGAGAAGGGGAGAGCAAGACTGAACGAGAGAGAGAGAAAGAGAGAGAGACACGCAAGACAGAGACCCAAGGAGAGAGAGAGAGAGACACGCACGCACGCACACACACACACACACGCACACACACACACACACACACACACACACACACACACACACACACACACACACACACACACACACACACACACACACACTGTTTATTCGTAAAGGCAATTGACTCGCACACAAAACTGTGAACTCATTCTCATACCAAGGGAACGGAAGAGGGTAGAAATGGAAGAAGGGGACTGGGGTAGGAAAAAAAACAACACCACAGAATTGATTACTTAATTTAACATTGACGCTTATTATTTCAATACTTGCGCTATTGCTGATAGTGTGTTGTGCTTATAACCGAAAAACAACTCGTTGAGTAGTTTGTGTGTACATTTCGAGGTCAAGTTATCGTGTGAGTGTAAACACCTTCTGGCAGCTGTTCGTATGTACATTTTTTTTCTACGCTGAAACTGATATTTACAGTGGAATACGAATGAGATTGTGCATGTCTTCGCGCGGTATTTGTACAGGTACAGAGAATGGTGGACGAGTACAAAGAAACCAACTCGCACATCATGCAGCAGTGTGTCCGTCTCAGTCAGATGTTGCTGATCAGCTTTCCGGACGGAAAATTGTTTGAAGACCTCAACTTTCAGGAGGATCAGGTATTCTCCAAGATTTCTTCCAGATTCTGTCACTTTTGTCGTCTGTTTACAAGTCTGTCTGTCTACGTTCGTCTGTCTCATATCAGTAAGTAGTATGTTTCGCAAAGTCAGAACAAGATTGAGGCAGTCGAGATGTGGTTTCTAGAAGAATGTTCAGAGTACTATGGACAGAAAAGAAAACAAACGAGACAGTCTTGATGGTGGCAGACACAAGATTACTAATAAGGAAGAATAGGAAAAGACAAGCAACATTTATAGGCCATTTTATGAGGAAAGGGGAATTAGAGCACCAGGTCACAACAGGAAAGCTGGAGGGAAAGAGAACACCAGCAAGACCCAGGGAGAAAATGTTGGACAGACTTGCAGGGTGGCCGAGGACAGAGAGGGTGGAAGATGTGCTTGCAACGACAAGGGATAGATACATATGGAGGGACCATGATCGCCAACGCCATGCGGCAGGGCACATGATAATGATGATGAAGTAGTGTGTTTGCCTCAGGGGAGATAAACTTACCTGATGGTAGACTCTTTAAGGAGCAGGTATAGAATATCTTTTTTTCTTCTTCTTCTCTGTCTGTATTGACTGTCTGAAAACCCTTTTCGTCGTTACTTTTTTATGCATGCTTGCACATTGTTTTGCTCACACTGTGCAGGCTGTATGTTGCTCGCTGTGTGCACACTACTTATTACTATTTTGTTTACTTTGTTTTTCTCTTCTCTTCCTCCTCCTCCTCCTTCTCCTCCTCCTTCTTCTTCTTCGTCTTATTTTTACGAGATTATTATCACTATCAACATTATCTTTCTTTCTTTCTTTACTTACTTATTCATTAATTTATCTACCTGCTCATCTGTCTATCTATCTATCTATACTATATACCTCTCTCTCTCTCTATCTATGTATCTATCTCTAAGTGCTGACTGTGTACGTTTCTTGATTTCATTGTAATGTTATCT
>JAPXFY010000021.1:15416192-15441192 GCA_030674185.1 Monoplex corrugatus | reverse complement strand
TACGCACACACACTCACACACACACCCACACACACACACATACACACACACATACACACAAATACACGTATACACAAACACGTACCCACACCCACACATACACACACACCTACAAACACACGCGCACGCACACACACCACACACACACACGCGCAGACACACACACACGCACACACACAGATATACACACACATACACACGCGCACGCACACACACACTTACACGCACACACACTTACACGCACACACACTCACACACACACACAGACAAACACACACACAGACGCACACACACATACGCACACAGGCACACACACACGCATACACACACCTTAAACGCACAGACACATACACACACTCATTCACTATATGCTGTGAAAATCACCAGATCCAAGAGCAATGGTATCGCCACACAGCGAGAACAGACTCCATCCTGCAGGAAGCCTTCCGACTGAACGTCAAGCGTTCCCTGATGGTCATGTCCAAAGCCATCAACGGAGATGCCAAGTCTGGACCCTACCCCCTGTTCAACGTCAAGGTGGTGCTGGAACACACCAAGGTAGGAAAACATATGAGAGAACAAAAACCATATTGTGAAAATAAGAGGAAAGGCATAAAACAAAATGTAACAAGGGAAAAAAATTAGCAAAAACACCTGAGAGAAGAAACCATATTATGAAAATAAGCAGAAAGGCGTAAAACAAAATGAAACAATGAAAAAAATTAGGAAAACACCGAGAGAAGAAACCATATGAAAATAAACAGAAAGGCGTAAAACAAAATTGAAACAAGGAAAAAAATTAGGAAAACACCGAGAGAAGAAACCATATGAAAATAAACAGAAAGGCGTAAAACAAAATTGAAACAAGGAAAAAAATTAGGAAAACACCGAGAGAAGAAACCATATGAAAATAAACAGAAAGGCGTAAAACAAAATTGAAACAATGAAAAAGATTAGGAAAACACCGAGAGAAGAAACCATTTTGTGAAAATAAACAGAAAGGCGTAAAACAAAATGAAACAAGGAAATAAAATTAGGAAAACACCGAGAGAAGAGTAAGCAGAAAGGCATACGAAAACCATGTTATGAAAATAAGCAGAAAGGCATAAAACAAAATGAAACAAGGAAATAAATTCGGAAAACATCGAGAGAAGAGTAAGCAGAAAGGCATAAAACATAATCAAACAAGGAAAACAATTGGGGGAAAAAAAAAGAGAAAAAACATATTGTCAAAATAAGCAGAAAGGCATGAAACAAAATGAAACAATGGAAAAAATTAGGAACACACCGAGAGAAGAAACCATATTGTAAAAATAAGCAGAAAGGCATAAAACAAAATGAAACGAGGAAAAAATGAAGAAAACAGCGATAGAAGAAACCATATAATGAAAATAAGCAGAAAGGCATAAAACAAACTGAAACAAGGAAAAAAACAGTGCACCTCACAGGGGCAGCCTGCGTATATTACTTTAATCGGTTATTGTTCATTTTCTCTGTCTGGAATGAGTTTTCTCCTGTCTCTTAGACGATCACGTCCTCTTTCTTCCCTCAAGTCTAACTTGAAGACACACCTTGTGTCCAGCAGTGATCTCCCCCTTTACGTCCCTATCCTTTCATTCCAGTCCTTGAGCCATTTGTTTTTAAAATTGCTAAACTCTTAAACTGAGTTTGTTAGAAATTTTTATGGTAAAACTGTATCGCCAAGTTTGTTTTGACAGTGGTATCGTAAATTGTTCATCCTGATATAAGTTTTAACTTTAATTAATGAAATGAAACAGCCTTGACCTTTTTTGCTTTAAAAATTGCTCTTACACTGAGTATTTTAGAATGTTTATCGTTAAACTATTATCAGATTCGTTTTGACAGTTGTAGCATAAAATTAATTATCCTGACATCAGCTTTATCTTTAGTTAATGAAGTGAAGCAGCCTTGGGCTATTTGCTTTTAGAATTACTCTTAAAACAGAGTGTGTTAGAATTTTGGGGGGGGGGGGGTAAAACTGTATCGTCAAATTCGTTTTGACAGTTGTAGCGTAAAAATTAATGATCCTGATATCAGTTTTATCTTTAATCAATGAAATGAAACGGCGTTGAGCTATTTCTTTCTTGCGTTATGTTAACATTTCGAGTGCAGATTGAGTTCAGTCCACGACTGAACCACCTGGCTATAATAATCAGCAACCTGTGGACAGAATGTGTGGAAGTCTTCACCAACTTTGCCTGTCTCCCCGTTGTCCTCAACACCAAGCCCAGCAATAAAGCCGTGAGTGATGCCTTGTCTGTAACGTATCAGTAGGTAATACATAGGTTAAGTAAGACCTCAGGAACTAGCCAGCTCATGGGTTTATGTGCAGGCGTAAGGCTTGTGCCACGAAACCACCATGTACATGGCGCCTGTGAGGTTAGTGCGTATGGAATCCATTCCGAGCGCGGAGACGTCATCTTGACAAACTGAAACCGAAACTGTAACATTAACATTAGGGTTTCGTGCAGTGTTAAGGACCCAACCAAATTAGTACTGGTAGGTTAGGAAGGGGGACATGGAGTCACTAGAGTTATTTCAAGGATTCACTGCGATGGGACATCTCCATATGCGCTCTACTCAAATCTGCCAGCAATTATCTGACAGATTTCCTGAGCCTGCACAAAACCCAATGCGCTGGCAAAGTCTTGAAACAGGGAAAGGGGAGAAGAGACCTATCAAACACTAAGCTGACACCACCAGAATGATGGAAACATTAAGATGGGTGGCGAACAAGCCAGTTTTATGTTGTGGGCTGGGGTTTAACTCAAGACATCAGATCTTGAGCCCATGGTTCTACCAACTTGCCTGCGAATGTCTCTCGCACAGAAATACAAATGCCAAACTGCCAACGTCTGCTATTTTCAGAAATAAGAGTCATGACATTGTCTAGGCTAGAAATAAATTTGTATATACATTTGTATATGCAGATTAACAGAAGAAGTTGTGTTGAGGTACCATTGTTTCACGATTAGCATAATGGGTTGTGCTGAGGCTTCTTTCCTTCTGTTATGGCTTAGCAAAATGTGTTGTTTAAAGATACTTTACACCGTTATGCCTCTGGCTACATGTACAATTGTGTTTGGACGTGTTTGAGAGATCAGCTTCACTGTTATAGAAACCAGTGTACTGGTGATAGGATTGAGAACATTAGTGTGCTGGTTTCGTTGACATTATAAAGTGAACATTAGCTTAGTGTTTACTGGCCATGTCCGAATGAATTAACGCCATGATTAGTCTAATTCACGGAGAGAAAGGACGCAAAGAGAGAAGGCGATATTAAGGCCCAGCAGTTTTCTCAGCTAATACAGAAACTCTTTGTTTTGCAGTATTTTTTCAAAGCGCTGTCAATGTGCGAAGAGACGAGGAAGGTGCAAAATCAGATCATGGCAGGCATGCATTCTAATGCCCAGAATCTTCAAAACTACCTGTCCACCTGGGACAACTTCAAGGACATCTGGGAGATCAACAAAGATGCCTTCATCCGCAGATACCAGAAAATGAAGCCCACCGTGGCTCTCTTTGAGTCAGACATCGCCAGGTAAACGATCTAGTTGGCTAGTTTGTTTATGTTTGTTAATTAGTTGGCTGCTTTTTATTAATTTTGTTGTTCATATTGTATGTTATGTTAAGCCTTCATTTGGCCAAATGTCTGAATCTTAAACATAAAAACAGTTTCAAATCAGAATAGTTCATAGAATTAAAATCACTGACCTCATCTGTCACCTGTCAGCATTGTTGGGTTTTGATGGTAGCCGCTGCAGTAGACGCTACGATAACTCTCTTCCATTCACTGCAGTCTTGACTTCTCTGTGCCTGTCCCCCCTCCCCATGGGGATGCTGGGGGCTCTTTCAGTATAAACAGTATCCCCAGGGAAATTCTGTGCTAGAAATTTCCTCTTTTCTGTCACTCTCTTTGTTTCTGTGTTGTTTCTTTGCTTTCTGTAATTTCTTTCTATTACTTTCTGCCTTGCTGGTCCATTCACCTGTATGTGTTTGATAAAGTCTTACTACGTTTTCTTAGGATTGATAATTGGGTACATGCATTAAGTGCATTTTTAACTCTAGGGAGGTGAGATATGCAGAAGCAATTGTAGGTAACTTAAGCCTGTTTTTATATGTGTTTTGGTGTCCTTAGGTACACTTAAATTTTTATTCGGGTGTTTTTTAAATCCCTTGTGCAACAAATTGGACGGAGTGGTCAACGCCAGGGCCATGTCCTTAAATTATGTGCACGAATGCATTGATATGTGTACTTGATTTTCTTTTTTTTATCCTGTTGAAGTTTTGTTTGTTTTGAAGCGGTTATAGCCCTGATATGGCTCTACATAATCGGCTGGTCTTTAAACAAAAATAACATCAACATAACTTTCTCTGTGCTTCTTTGTAGACCATCGAACAGCTGATGTTTGTGATGTTGTCTATGCAGGGGTTGGGTGATGACCAGATTTCTTCTGACCTCAACGTTTATTTGCAGAATCGTTGTCACAAAGTTGTTGAGGGGTGCATGGTTGATGTCTTCGTCGCTGTTGCTGTTCTCGTTATTGTTGATTTCTGCCAGCTGTTGATGTTGGACTGTGCGTTTGTTGAAAATGCTTTCATTTGTTAATTTTTCAATCGGTCCATTTGACTGTCCTTAGATTATATGCGCGAATGCATTGATATGTGTACTTAATTTTCTTCTCCCTTTTTTCCTGTTGAAATATCCGTGTATGTTTTGAAACGGTTCTAGCCCTGATATGGCTCTACACAGTCGGCTGGGCTTTAAACGACAATAACAATAAAAATAACAATAGATATGAACACGTGAAACAGTAAAAGGCGCTCTTTTTTCTTCTTTTCTTTTGTTGTTGTTCTTTTTCTTTTTCGTTGTCTGTCTCTCTGTTTTTATTTTATCTTATTTCTTTCTTTCTTTATATATTTTAAAAAAATAACAATAACAATTCTATCCATGAACAATCTCTGTCATCAGGTACACAGAGGTGGCCAACAATGTACAGACGCAGGAGACGGTGCTGAACGTGCAGTTCGTGCTGCTGGACAGCTCTCCCCTGAAGGCGGCCATTGTGGCCCACTGCCAGGAATGGCAGAACAAGTTCACCTCCCTCCTCCTGGAAATGGCCACCACCGAGCTGCACTCCCTCAACGACTTCATGGTCGACAACGGCAAAAAGTAAAGGCTGTTTTCCGTGGTTTTCCATCCATTTTGGTTTTCCTTTTCTTTTTCAGGAGTTCTTGAACGCAGGCAGTCACACTTGTTTTGGATTTTTTTTAGGATAGTTTAGATTGTGTGCAATCCCTTGACGATTTTATGCCCAACACCAAGAGCAGAGAGCAAACGATATTACTTCATTTTGACTGTACAGATTGTGTGTGTCTGTCCATGAGAAAAAAGTGTGAACCAAATTTTATTAGGTCTTCATATATTGATCTTTACCAAAATTCGGGCCAAAATGTTGACCGTTCAGGAGTCGGAAATGCATACGTTTGGTTGTCATGGTGCCAAGGTCAAGGTGACACAGACCAAAAGAAAAAAAACAACCGATTAGAATCAGCACTTTTTCAAAGTGTACGTGTATGAATTGCAGTTTCTTAGGAATCTCTGGAAATAGTTACAGTCCGTTTTCACTGTTGTAACACTCTAGCATTATCCTTGCTTCTTTGTTACCTTGGCTTAAGAAGTGTCAAATGTAAGTTTTTGACAGATTTTGTATGGAAAAGGAGATTGTTACAGTGGCCTGAGCATCTTGTTCTTTCTGTCTGCTTTTTTTCTTTCACTAAAAATAAGGGCAAGCTCACTTCAGATCCGTCATGAGCTTAAAAAATTAAGACAGTGTAATGATGAAGGTGAATTTTCTTTCCTATAAAACATGATAGTACTGCGCTGTTCGATGTATCAAATCAGATTAGATACATGATAATTATGTCATTTCGTTTTGAATTGAGACGATGTCCATGCCGTGTCAGAATGATGACCTGCCCTTCCATCTATAACAGCATGAGGGTTTCTTATTAAAGTATAGACAATTCGAAGTGCTAAAACAGTTAAAGGCATTATTTTTTCTTCTTTTCTTTTGTTGTTTTTCATTTTTTCTTTTTCATTGTCTCTCTCTCTCTTTGTCCATCATGATGCCTACTCCTCTTTCATGTGAGTTACCACCAGAGTATATCATTGTGTATTCTCCTGATGTTATCATGCCTGCCCCCTTCCATCTCACTTCCCCTAGTCCTAAAATACCAATGTTAAGTCTTTCCATCTCTGTTTTGATATTTTCTAATTTATACTTCTGCAACAGTGTTCTTATATTCCATGTTGCAACTTTGATGTTTTTAAATCTGAGTTTAGGGTTCGCAGTAACTTGCTGATGGTCTGGTGTCACCTGCGCCGCAGACACAAGTAGATCACTCATAAGGAAGATTAGGAAAAGACAGGCAACATTTATAGGCCATTTTATGAGGAAGGGGGATTTGGAGCACCTGGTCACAACGGGAAAGCTGGAGGGAAAGAGAGCACCAGGTAGACCCAGGGAGAAAATGCTGGACGGACTTGCAGAGTGGCTGGGGACGAGGGGGGTGGGGGATGCTAGGGGCAACGAGAGATAGAGACAGATGGAAGTCCATGATCGCCAACGCCATGCGGCAGGGCACCTGATGATGATGATGATGATGATCTCTTTTTTTAAAATTTTGATTTATCTGCTTTATTTATGTTTTTATTTATCGGTATTGTTTTCTGGTTAACGGTCAAGTTCTTAATAAGGCATTCTGTATTAACCCTTTGATTCTTGCACCCTGTCTGACAGCATCCTGCATTGTTGACCGTGCTAGCAAAGCAAAAACTTGACCCTTTCACTCTCACAGCCTATCCGCCAGCTTCGGAGTCAAAGGGTTAAGTTTTTGCAGTTGGTGGACGGGATGCCGGAGTCAAAGGGTTAAACGCTTTTCAGACCGGGATGATGATCAGAGGTTCGACACTTAACAGGTAGTGTGTGTGTGTGTGTGTGTGTGTGTGTGTGTGTGTGTGTGTGTGTATGTGTGTGTATGTGTGTGTGTGTGGTGTGTATGTGTGTGTGTGTGTGTGTGTGTGTATGTGTGTGTGTGTGTGTGTGTGTGTATGTGTGTGTGTGTGTGTGTGTGTTGTGTGGTGTGTGTGTGTGTATGTGCGTGTGTGTGTGTGTATGTGTGTGTATGTGTGTGTGTGTGTGTGTGTATGTGTGTGTGTGTGTGTGTGTATGTGCGTGTGTGTGTGTGTGTGTGTATGTGTGTGTGTGTGTGTGTATGTGTGTGTGTGTGTGTGTGTATGTGTGTGTGTGTGTGTGTGTGTATGTGTGTGTGTGTGTGTGTGTATGTGTGTGTGTGTGTGTGTGTGTGTGTTTTTAACTGACAGGATCGTCACTCCCCCTCAGACGCTGGATGAGTTTGCAGCCAGTGTCAAGCTGCACGAGTTCTTAAATGCAGAGAAAGACAGCCTCCAGGCTCGCTTTGAGCCACTGTCAGAACAGTTCCATATCATGGGGAAATATGAGGTGCCTGTGGAGCAAGAAGTAAGGAGATACATCGCTTGCCCGCCCCCCGCCCCCCCCCCCCCCAATCCGGATGCCGGGGTGCTTTTTCAGTATAAATAATATCCTCCCCACCTTCTGGAAATTCTAGAAATTTCCTCTTTTCTGTCATTCTCTTTGTTTCTGCTTTGTTCCTTTTCTTTCTGTCATTTGTTCCTATTGTTTCTTACCTTGCTGGTCTATTCATCTGTATGTGTTCGATAAAGTGTTACGTACTTTCTCTTTTAAGATTGATAATCAGATACGTAAGTGCATTTTTTGGCTCAAGGGAAGTGAGATATACGAAAGCAGTTTTTAGGTAATTTTGGTCCGTTTTTTATATATATATTAGTGTCGTTATTTATGTTTAAATTTGTATTCAGGTATGTTTTTAAATCCCCAAGCGCGATAAATTGGACGGAGTGGTCAACGTCAGGGGTATGTCCTCAGATTGTGTGCGCGAATGCATTGATATGTGTACTTGATTTTCTTTTCTTTTTTTCTGTTGCAGTACTGTGTGTGTTTTGAAGCGGTTATAGCCCTGATATGGCTCTACGCAGTCGGTTGGGCTTTAAACAAAAACATCAGTAACTAACAGGGGGACGAAGTGGTCAGCTTGCACATCTTCAGTGCATTTCAAGGCTTTTTATCTGCGGTTTCATATCAGACGCCGTGGTGTGGTGGTTAGCACAGCGGATTAAACGACTAGAGAGTTGTGGGTTTGAATCTCATCAATCATTTAACAATCATTATTGGATTTTTTTTACCCTAATTGGCTCTCCCTCCCCATGTGGGGATGCTGAGGGCTGTTTCAATATAAATAGTATCCCCACCTTCTGTAAATTCTGTGCTAGAAATTTCCTCTTTTCTGTCACTCTCCTTGTTTCTGCCTTGCTCCTTTGCTTTCTGTCCCTTCTTCCAGTTTTTTCCTGCCTTGCTGGTCCATTCACTTGTATGTGTTCAAAAAAGTCTGGCGTACTTTCTCTTAGGATTGATAATTGGGTACATGTGTTAAGTACATTTTTGGCTCTAGGGAAGTGAGATATGCGAAATCAATGTTAGGTAATTTATGCCCGTTTTTATATATGAGTTTGGTGTCCTGAGGTATGCTTAAATTAATTAAACTTGTATTCATGTGTTTTTTTAAATCCCCCGTGCAATGAATTGGACGGAGTGGTCAATGCCAGGAGCATGTCCTTAGATCATATGCGCGAATGCATTGATATGTGTACTTAATTTTCTTTTCTGCTTTTGTTTTCCTGTTGAAGTTTTGTAAGTTTTGTACATTTTGAAGCGGTTATAGCCCAGATATGGCTTTGCGCAGTCGGCTGGACTTTAAACAACAATAGCAATAACAGTAACAATTGGCTGTCCCTAGACTTTGGCGTACGTGGGAAGATTGGGACTGTAGAGTCTCATTCACTGAACGGTCGTGTCATTGAAGATGTTACTCAAAAGTGCTGACCAACACGACAGGTGTCTGTATCTCTTAGGCCAGGTTGACGTCAGGATACATTATAAAAGTAAACATACGGTCTGGTCTCTCAGTCTGAATTCAGAATGAAAGTCCACAGCATCATGATTATCATCTTCATTATAACCATCATCATGGCGTTGTGAAAAATTATCCCATATCCAGTGGCCACTAATGAGGTGTAGGGTCTCACGTGTCTCACCTGTCGGCGTCCCCGGGTTCGGTGTTGGCCGCTGCTCATTTTGACACCGCCATCTCCCTCCAAGCCGCTTTGTCTTGACCTTTGTGGACACTTTCTTGAGTATTTGGGCCACTTGTCTTGGCTATATTCTCGAATGATGAGATTGGAGGTCTACCTTTCTTCCTTTTTGCCACTGTTTTTCCTTGAAAGATGGTTACCATGAGATCCGTGTTCTTGCTGCGTGACACATGGCCAATGTATTTTAGTCTTCTCTTGTTGGTGTCTGCTAGTAGTTTTTTGATGATGTCAAGTTCTTCCAGACACTTTCATTAGTTCTTCTATCTGTCCATTTGACACATAGTAGTGACACTTTCTTTAGTTCTTCTGTCTATTTGACGGTTAGTAGTCTCTGATAAAACCACATCTTTGCTGTCTAGGTGTAGGGTGCAGGACAGAAAAATATATAAATTCATTGTTGTGTATATATTGTGCTGCAGAGTGGGTTATGTTTCTCTCCACGTCTCTGACTGTACTAAAATTCTGTAAACTTCTGATGCTGCTTAGAACCAGAAACCAGAGCACTGCCTTGCAATGAAAAGGTTACTGTTTCCAGAACAATTGTCTTTATCACAGGCTTTAAAACTCTTAACAATTCAACACTCCGTCATGTCATTTTTCACGGTAGAGAAATGAAATTGGTATCGTTATAAACAGTAAAGACTACATTTTTCTGGTATGCAAAAACTAAAAAATATGCAAAACGCATCTTTCGGGTGATTTTAAGAGAACGGCGCATAGTTATATCTCTACCTTGGAAGTTTCAGTTTCAGTTTCATTTTCTCAAGATGACGTCTCAATATGCACTAACGTCACAGGCGCCATGTGATGGAGAAGATCCAGAACGATCACGGCACAAGCCTTAAGCCTGCACCTAAACCCACGAGCTGACCAGGTCCTGAGGTCCTGCCTAGATAGTTCGATAATCCTGGGGTCGTAGGGGAGTGAGGTGGCAGAGACCTCAACTTTTGCCAGGGCCAGCACCACGAGGGCGGCGCCCATCCCCTCTCCCTCGCTTCAAATTCATATTCATATTCACTTTGTTTTTACCAAGACTTCAGAAAGGCAAGAAGGCTAATTTGTCTTCAAGGGGTGGAACCTGGGAAATCAACCCATCTCTTCCTGGGAAATCAACCCATCTCTCCAATGTTTTATACCAAGGCAGCCGGGCAATGCCCTGCTCTTCACGATTTTCAACTGCCGTGGGATCTTTAGCGTGCGCAGCCAGAAGGCACACGGGTCGACTCCTTTTTCGTACCCTTCCGAAAGACTAGACGTTCAGTTCGATTTTGCATTCAAACTGAGAAGAAATGTCGAGGCCTCTTCGGGGGAGCGAACCCTGGAACCTCGAGTTTAGTTATTGGCAGGCGAACGTCTGAACCATTCTGCCACTCTTCACTTTGGGGGCTTGTCCGGGATGGAATAGAAGGAAAGTGTGAAGAGGTAAGATGGGAGGTTGTTTGTGTGCAAGATGTTGTGATTTTTGTGCAGGAGGAGTTGTTGCATGCAGACCTGGGCAACGTGTGGTTCAGGTTCCAGGAGCAACTCATCGCTGCAGAAGATATGCTGGGTAACAGACGAGTGAGTCTATTTATATCATAAAACGAAATATAGATTTGTGAATGTTCAGAAGGCTACACGTGTGTGTGTGTGTGTGTGTGTGTGTGCGTGCGTGCGTGCGCGCGTGCGTGTGTGCGTGCGTGTATATACATATATACATATATATATATATATATATATATATATATATATATATATGTGTGTGTGTGTGTGTGTGTGAAAGAGAGAGAGAGAGAATGTGTGTGTGTGTGTGCGTGAACTGAATTGACTGAATTGAATCAGATTGAACCACATTAAATTAGTTTTTCAAGTAGATGAAAGAATGATGTGCATGTGATGCAAGTCCTTATTTTTATTTCCAAATGCGGATTTTTTTTAATAAAGAAAACAGGAAACTGAACTGAATTGAATTGAACCTCATCAAGTTTGTGGTTCGAGTCGACATGAAAATGATATTCGTGTGATGCAACCCAAATTCAAATGTCCAAATGTGGATTTATGAAGGAAGCAGTGAATTGAATTGAACTGAACAGCATCAGATTTATGCTTCAAGTAGACGTGAGAATGATGCACGTGTGACCCGATTCCTCATTTCAGTTTTGAACTGTGCATTAATTGAATTAAATTGAATTGAATATATTTGAATTGAACCTCCTCAAAGTTGTTTCAAATGGATGTGAGATAATCTACGTATGATCCGAGTCCTCATTTCAATCTTCATATGTGGATTAATAAAGGAAATAGTGAACTGAATATAATCCAGTTGAACTGAATAATTAAAGTAATAACAGTATTTATACGGCGCCAAATCTTGACAGTTCAAATCAAAGCGTTCTCACGCACCAGGCATACGCATGCAGTCGACAAAGACCACCTTACAATAATTGATACACAGACTGAGGGAACGAAGTAGCTATACAATTCTTTTTTTTTTTAATTATATCAGCGATAACTGCATGCTACTTTTTTTTCTTCTTATGATGTCCATGAGAAAAAATTCTTTGAACAGAGGATGGTTGTCATTTTATAGAAAAAAGCATGTCCTCTACATTCCGTCACGATCTACTTTTGTGTTGTAACATGTTCTTCATTCATTGACTCATTAGTTATTCTGCTGAACCTTAAGTTGAGACAATTGTTTATGAGTCAAACATCAGATACGAATATTGTATAGCACATATTCACATATTTCTAGTATGAACTTCCGTTTAAGCTGTTGTAAGAATACATGAGCTGTAGAATTCTTTGTTGGAGGAAAGAGGTGGGTTTTTAATTGGATTTAAAAGCAGGAAGGGTAGATGTTAGGCGAAGGGCAGAGCAGAAGTCTATTCCCCAGGCTAAGTCAGATCTCTTCATTCTTTACAACCTCCTTCCCACTCACACTGTAGGAGCACTTCAAGACCACCCTGATGAGTCAATCCAACGAGCTGAAGAACGAGGCGCAGAAGACTTTGGAGGAGTTCATAACGAAAGGACCGTTCACCTCGGCCCTGTCGCCCAAGGACGCCCTGAACTACGTGGCGGAAATGAGGCAGATGCTGAACATGCTCAAGGAGCAGGACGCGCAGATCCGCAAGGGTCTGAGCATGTTCCGCATCGACCACCCTATCTCCAAAGAGCTCCAGCTGCTGGAAAAGGTATGTGTGGGGTGGGGTGGGTGGGTGAGGGGGTATGGGGGTTGTGTGTATGAGTGTGTGTGTGTTTTGTGTGTAGATGTATGTGTGCCTGCGCCTCTGTATGTATGTGTGTGTGTCTGTGTGCGTGTGTGTGTGTCTGTGAGAGAGAGAGAGAGAGAGAGAGAGAGAGTGTGTGTGTGAGTGTCAGAGAATGTTTTAAAACCTATTGTGTGTAACGTATGTAAGGGGGTATTAAAACTCTGTGTGTGTGTGTCTGTGTGTGTGTGTGTGTGTGTGTGTGTGTGTGTGTGTGTGTGTTGGGGCGATAATACGCTGTGTGTGTGTGTGTGTGTGTGTTTATATTGTTTTTGTGTGTTTGAGTGTGTGTGTTCATGCGCATATTTGCCTGCATGTGCGTGTATAGAATGCGCTCAAATATGTATGATTGATTGATTAATAGATTGATTTAATATGTTTTGTCGTGGTGTTGGTGCTTTAGTGTGTATGTACATGGTAGGGATTCGCACATTTGCTCGTATATCATTTTATTTTAAGTTTACATTGTTTGTTATGGCATTTTAATGTGAATATCCCCCATGGTTGTGTAATATTCTTCAGGAAGACCGCTGTCTAACGTCTCTTTTGGAGGTACTTGACTTGACTGGACTTTGCTTGACTTGACTTGACTTGACTTGACCTGACTTGAATTGACCTAACCTGACTTGAATTGACTCAACCTGAGTTGAATTATCTTGACGTGAGCTGACCCGACCTGACTTGACTTGACCTGATCCGACCCAACTCGAATTGACTTGAATTGAATGGAATTGACTTGGTCTGACATGTTTTAACCTGGCATGACTTGAATTGAATTGAATTGAATTGAATTGACCTGACCTAAACTGACCAGACCAGACTTGATTTGACCTGACTTGACCTGATCCGACCTGACTCGAGTTGACTTGAGTTTAATGGAATTGACTTGATCTGACATGAACTGACTTGATCTGACATGACTTAATCTGACATGACTTGAACTGACTCAATCTGACATGACTTGATCTGACATGACTTGAACTGACTTGATCTTACATGACTTGATCTGACATGACGATCTGACATGACTTGATCTGACATGACTTGAACTGACTTAATCTGACATAACGAACTGACTTGATCTGACATGACTTGATCTGACATGACTTGAACTGACTTAATCTGACATAACTTGAACTGACTTGATCTGACATGACTTGAACTGACTTGATCTGGGATTCTGACATGACTTGAGCTGACTTGATCTGACATGACTTGAGCTGACTTGGCTTACCTGGCCAGACTTGATTTGACTTAAGCTGATCTCACTTGACCTGCCTTTACCTGACCTAGCTTTACATGACTTAGCTTGAGCTGACGTGACCTAATTTGACCTGACTTGACTTGATCTGACTTGACTTACCAGTCTAGACCGAGCCAGATCAGTTCAGGCAGTACCGAGCAGTCAAACCAGCGCAAACAGAAACCTAACGACCAGCATTTGTTTTAAAAGCTTGAAGCCCGATGAAAGTCTGAAATTGTCTTATCGTGCTGGACAGGAGCTGGACACGATAGAGGGAGTGTGGAACCTGATCCAGGAATGGGAAAACATGTACGACGAATGGAAGCACACCACCTTTGTCAACATCAAAACCCTGGACATGGAGTACGAAAGCCAGAACATCTACAAGAAAATCTGCAAGTACAGCCGGGAGTTGAAAGTGAGTCTCGCGATCAGATGATGCTTACTTGCTTAACGGTGAATATATCTTAGAGTGAATAGGCGTGTGTCATATTCTGCCATTGTTGAAGAGAAGATACTGACTTGACTCAGTGTAATTATTGGAGGCTTTTATGAGTGGTTACTGTATTTTGTTGATAATTTGATATGATACATTGAGGCGTTTTTTATGTTTATTTGGATTTTGACAGATTTGTATTTGAGTTTTGAATAGATGTGAGGTTGAAGTATCTTTAGGTTCGAGTCCAGTATATGCATGTCTTAAATTTCCAAAAGTGGATTGAAAAAGAATGGTTGGGTTGAACTGGATTGTCTGTGTCGATTATGAGAGGAAGATCCCTTGAAAGGGGTTGAAAGCTCTTCACAGTACAGTTGGAGCCGGTTCTTAATCAGTGTCTTGTATTTATTATATACACAGAGATTTTTTCAATTGTTTCAGCTTCGTTTTGTTCTTAGGTTCTTTTTTTTTTTATCTTGTCTAGTTCTCTTTTGACATTTGCAGTAGATGTTTGACTTTTCCATCAGGTAATCGTGACTGTGGTCTATCATGGTTCAAATTATTATCGGGCTACACGATACGTTGTTGATTCAGATGATATCAATGTAGACTACATGTACTTTAATAATTTCTCTAGTCACAGGGATCATATTTTGGTGCTTTCTCGAGCCGTCCTTTGCAAGTTCGTCAGCTTTTTCGTTTCTTTCAATGTCAACGTGGGCTGGTATCTACGTAAGTGTTATCGTTGAGTCGACTCTGGGCATGACATGTCTGATTTCGTTCAGCCAGTAACTGGTATTCATCCAGTCGTTGTTTGCCATCACATTGACGAGTGACATGCTATCTGTGCATATCGTCACATCAACATTATCACCCGTCCTTTCCTTTTTGAGCGCAATCCATTCTATAGCCTTCAACATGGCTACGCATTACGCAGAGTACGACGAACAGTACAATCGCGCTGGTTCACCGAGTGCCAGTACTGTTCTCTTTTCTCTATTTGTCACCAGGATTCCAGCCCCTCCATTTTCTTGTCTACCATCCGTTGAACCATCAGTGTAGATAATGAAATCGGCCTTTATAGATGGTATCTTCTGTACTGTAAGCGCCTTAATTCCAACCGTATATAGTCTTGCTTCCTTCCCTTTATTGTCACATAATTATTCGATCTTAACATTATGCCATTCCACCCATGGGGGTTGTATTCCTTGGTTATATCCAGTAATTTGTTCTCTATAATGCAGCTTTTCGTTCGATTGCGCCAACCTGCACGAGTCTTAAGACGGGCTGGGACGTCCCTCTCCACCAATGTATATCTGTCATCATCTTCTTCGAGCCTCATGTTATTGTCCCATAGGATCATATCGTTTTTGAGCATCCGTGTTCTCACTGGTTCAACATTCGTTTCTAGTCTAACAAAGTCAGTGGGGCACGTCTGTGCTAGCCCTGCTGCTGCCCTCAATGCTTCATTCTGTACTGCTTCCAGCTTGTATATGTTTGTATCCGAAATCCAGGGAGCCCAGCTCGGAGATGTGTATTCCATACAGATTCTGATATACTTTCAGTGAACATCCCCAGTCCTTCCATGCTAAATACTTCACTATCTTAACTCTTTGTTTGCATTTGTTTACTACATTGTTCACCAAATCGGAGTCCACCATCTACTGTGATTTCAAGAAATCTATAATTTTCAACAACTTCTATCTCTTTATCATCCGCCCTGGCTACGATTTCACAGCTCCTATCTCTATGATTACTAGACATCAGAAGGACTTTGGTTTTGTTAAAGCGAGGATAAACAGAGAAAAGTGGGATGTTGAGCATGATAGAGCGAGAGTAACGTATGGTGACAGAAGATCCCCAAAGTTTGAGGTAGAGAACAAATGTGACCCCCCACCACGAAATCAGTCTTAACTCGCTGTCAGCGAACAGCACTAGGAGCTGAAAAAGTGACTGAGGGTCTATCTGGGGTGTTTTGACTTTTTCTCAAAATTGATTTCTGTAGACTATAATCTATCCCTTACAAATTTTTTTTTCTTAAAAAAATATTATCAATCAGTTTGAAATGGTATTTTAATGCACTGATCGCAGCAGAAAGAACGCAATTTCCTACCAAAAGTACCTATTTTTGTCTCTTATTATGAACCGTAACCTATACAGTACCCGCACATGTAGTATACTGACGGAAAGCTCTTTGGTGCACCTTTCAGATAATGACAGCAAAAATTAGAAACAAACTGGGTCAAAGCCACCAAATAAAGAAATTTAAGGAAAATGTGTAGGAGAGCACACAAAAACTTTAGAGGCCGTTTTCTCAAAGTGGCCGTCATACAACTTAATGACCTTAAACATACATAACTTCTACATTTTTTTTAGTACAAGCTTTATTCAAGTACCAAAATAATCAGCAGAATGTACACTTTCCAGTGATATGTATATCTCAAAATGCCCAAAATGCTAGTTAAGATTGATTTCGTGATGGGAGGTCACAAATGGCCAAGATCTGTACGAACACTGTATGCCTGTCTGTGGACTGGTCACTGCAAGCTGCTCAAGGCTTACCGCCACTTCATCGGAACTGAGGAGGATGGATTGTGTGAATGTGGATCTGGAGCGGACGAAAACATCCATCATGTCCTCTGCGAGTGCCCAGAAACCGAAGATGCAAGGGCTCGATTCGGTGGAGGGGAGGTGGACGTGGGAATGATGGTCTCAAAACCGGAAATGTGTAGGCACATCCTATTCACAAGATTCAAGGGATTGGAGATCACCGTGGAAGATGACGAAAACTCATGATGAAGGGGCGTCCAGACAAACGGGGAGGATAAAGTGGGCAACACAGAGTCTCGGAGTGGTGATTGGTTGTCTGGATGCCAAAGGATAGATGGGGTGGAATGCGATTGTTCGAGGCGCCGACACGGCATTGAGTAACACGCTTTGTTCGGCCCCAACTGTGAGCCACCACCGAGGCAAGGAGGCTTCCATGGGCTTAGTGCCCATGTGTGCCTTTACCTGAAAGAGAAGAAGAAGAAGAAGTGTAGACTACTTTCAGTGTGGCATCTAGGACCCTGTTTTTCGATCACTGAAAACCCCACCCCATTCTTTTGTTTCACTGATGCGCACAAATATCTTTATTTCTGCGAAATTTTGGAGTCTGGCACGAGAAAATTTTGTACGTGCGTCTCCAGCCTCTGCAGGTTACAATGGGTACTTGCGTTTGTTCAGACTGAGGGTAGGTTAATCAGCGATGGAGAAGAGACTGACGTCAACCTCTTATGTAACTTTGAATTGGTACTTGTCTCTATTTAGAGATAGGCAAGGTGAAACAGCGAAGGAAAAGAGACTGACGTCACCCTCTTACGCTAATTTTGAATGGAAAATTGCTTTTGTTCAGAGTGAGGGGAGGTAAAGCAGCCATGGAGAAGAGACTGACGTCATCTTTTTATGCTGACTTTGAATGGAAATTTCCCTTTGTTCATGATTAGAGAAGGTACACCAGCTATGGAGAAGAGACTGGCGTCACCCTCTTATGCTGACTTTGAATGGAAATTTACCTTTGTTCATGATAAGAGAAGGTACACCAGCTATGGAGAAGAGACTGACGTCACCCTCTTATGATGGTTTTGAATGGAAATTTGCCTTTGTTCATGATTAGAGAAGGTACACCAGCTATGGAGAAGAGACTGGCGTCACCCTCTTATGATGGTTTTGAATGGAAATTTGCTTTGTTTATGATTAGAGAAGGTACACCAGCTATGGAGAAGAGACTGGCGTCACCCTCTTATGATGGTTTTGAATGGAAATTTGCCTTTGTTCATGATTAGAGAAGGTACACCAGCTATGGAGAAGAGACTGGCGTCACCCTCTTATGCTGACTTTGAATGGAAATTTGCCTTTGTTCATGATTAGAGAAGGTACACCAGCTATGGAGAAGAGACTGACGTCACCCTCTTATGCTGACTTTGAATGGAAATTTGCCTTTGTTCATGATTAGAGAAGGTACACCAGCTATGGAGAAGAGACTGACGTCACCCTCTTATGCTGGTTTTGAATGGAAATTTACCTTTGTTCATGATAAGAGAAGGTACACCAGCTATGGAGAAGAGACTGGCGTCATCCTTTTATGCTGGTTTTGAATGGAAATTTACCTTTGTTCATGATAAGAGAAGGTACACCAGCTATGGAGAAGAGACTGGCGTCACCCTTTTATGCTGGTTTTGAATGGAAATTTGCCTCTGGTCAGGATTGGAGAAGGTAAACCAGCCATGGAGAAGAGACTGACGTCGCCCTGGTGTACCGACTTTGAATGGGAACTTGCTTCTGTTCATGATTAGGGAAGTAAAACCAGCGGTGGAGCAGAGACTGACGTCACCCTGTTATGCTGACCTTGAATGGATACTTGTCTGTGTTCAGGATTAGGGAAGGTAAATCAGCGGTGCAGAAGAGAGTGACGTCAGCCTGTTATGCTGACTTTGATTGGGTGCTTGCCTCTGCTCAGGATTAGGGAAGGTAAACTAGCATTGGAGAAGAGACTGACGTCAGCCTGTTATGCTGGTTTTGAATAGGAACTTACCTCTGTTCAGGATTAGGGAAGGTAAATCAGCGATGCAGAAGAGACTGACGTCACCCTGTTATGCTGATTTTGAATGGGTTCTTGCATCACATGCAGAGTTAGGCAAGGTAAAACAACGATGGAGAAGAGACTGACATCACTTGTTATGCTGATTTTGAATGGGTTCTCGCCTCAGTGCAGAGTTAGGCAAGGTAAAACAACGATAGAGAAGAGACTGACATCACCCTGTTATGCTGATTTTGAATGGGTTCTCGCCTCAGTGCAGAGTTAGGCAAGGTAAAACAACGATAGAGAAGAGACTGACATCACCCTGTTATGCTGATTTTGAATGGGTTCTCGCCTCAGTGCAGAGTTAGGCAAGGTAAAACAACGATAGAGAAGAGACTGATATCACTTGTTATGCTGATTTTGAATGGGTTCTCGCCTCAGTGCAGAGTTAGGTAAGGTAAAACAACGATGGAGAAGAGACTGACGTCACCTTTTATGCTTGTTTTGAATGGGAACGATGGAGAAGAGACTGACGTCACCCTGTTACGCTGACTTTGAATGGGTTCTTGCCTCTGTGCAGAGTTAAGTAAGGTAAAACAACGATAGAAAAGAGACTGACGTCACCCTGGTACGCTGACTTTGAATGGGTTCTTGCCTCTGTGCAGAGTTAGATTAGGTAAAACAACAATAGAAAAGAGACTGACGTCACCCTGTTATGCTGATTTTGAATGGGTTCTTGCCTCTGTGCAGAGTTAGGTAAGGTAAAATAACGATAGAGAAGAGACTGACGTCAGCCTGTTATGCTGATTTTGAATGGGCACTTGCCTCTGCTCAGGATTAGAGAAGGTAAACCAGCGATGGAGAAGAGACTGACGTCACCCTGTAATGCTGATTTTGAATGGGTTCTTGCCTCTTACAGCAGCGATGGAAAATAGACTGACGTTACCCTATTATGCTGACTTTAAATGGGTTCTTGCCTGTATTTAGAGTTCGGGACGGTAAAGCACCGAAGGAAAAGAGATTGACATCACACATTTATGCTGGCCCCAAAGCACAGAGCGAAGGCCTCAGGGCTGTAGACAACCATTTTCTTGTCTTCTTTTCCATGCTGCCTCCCCCCCATCTGGGATGCCCGGGGCTGTTTCAGTAGAAATAGTATCCCTATGCCTGGAAATTCTGTGCTAAAAGTTTCCCCCTTTTTTTAGTCGCTCTCTTTGTTTCTGGATTGTTCCTTTGCTGTCTGTCATCTCTTTCTGTTATTTTCTGACTTGCTGGTGGTTTATCTGTGTTCTATAAAGGTGACCTCCCACCACGAAATCAGTGTTAACTAGCATTTTGGGCATATTGAGATAAACATATCACTGGAAAGTGTACATTCTGCTGATTATTTTGGTACTTGAATAAAGCTTGTACTAAAAAAACTGTAGAAGTTATATATGTTTAAAGTCATTAAGTTGTATGACGGCCATTTTGAGAAAACGGCCTCTAAAGTTTTTGTGTGCTCTCCTACACATTTTCCTTAAATTTCTTTATTTGGTGGCTTTGACCCAATTTGTTTCAAATTTTCGCTGTCATTGTCTGAAAGGTGCAACAAAGAGCTTTCCATCAGAATATTACATGTACGAGTATTGTACAGGTTACGGTTCATAATGAGATAAAAATAGGTACTTTTGGTAGGAAATTGCGCTCTTTCTGCTGCAGTCAGTGCATTAAAATACCGATTTAAATTGATTAATAATACTTTTTCAAGAAAAAAAATTCTCTGGGGGATAGATTATAGTCTACAGAAATCAATTTTGAGAAAAAGTCAAAACACCCCAGATAGACCCTCAGTCACCTTTTCAGCTCCTAGTGCTGTTCGACTGACTGCGAGTTAAGACTGATTTCGTGGTGGGAGGTCACAAAGTCTTAGGTATTTTCTATGAGAATTGATAATTGATTACATGTATCACCTGCGTTTTTTTGCTCTGAGGAAATGTGGTAAGCGGAAGCAATTTTACGCTGTTTTGGCAAGTTTTTATGTATGTTTTAGTGTCCTTAGCCATGTTTACATTTGCAGTCAGTTTTGGTTAAACACCGGTGATAAATTGGACGGAATGGTCAACTCGAGGAGCATATCCTTACATTAATATGCACCAAAGCGTTGTTATGTGTGCTTTATTTTATTTTCCAGTTCTTTTCGTTTAGGGTCATTTAGGTGTTGTGTACATTTAGCAATGATTATAACCTAACACTTAAAACAGCATTCAAGAAGATGACAAGCATTCTTACCAACAAATGCCTATCAATTAACATCAGAAAGAGAGTCCTTGAATGTTATATAGTATATAGAACCAATACTGTTGTACGGATGCGAGGCGTGGACAGTCAACAAACAAAGCCAGAACAAGATTGAGGCAGCCGAGATGATGGTTTCTAAGAAGAATGCTGATAGTTCCATGGACAGCAAAGAAAACAAACGAGACAGTCTTGATGGAGGTAGACACAAGTAGATTACTCATAAGGAAGATTAGGAAAAGACAGGCAACATTTATAGGCCATTTTATGAGGAAGGGGGATTTGGAGCACCTGGTCACAACGGGAAAGCTGGAGGGAAAGAGAGCACCAGGTAGAGAATACTGGACGGACTTGCAGAGTGCCTGGGACGAGGAGGGTGGGGGAGATGCTAGGGGCAACGAGAGATAGAGATGGATGGAAGTCCATGGTCGCCAACGCCATGCGGCAGGGCACCTGATGATGATGATGATAACCTAATAATACGGCTCTGCGCAGTCAGCCGGGCTTTAAACAAGAAAAATGATAATAATTTGTCCATGTTGTAATGTAGGCTTGCTGTGTGGGTCTGTGCTATTCGTTGTGTGCCCAATTCTGCAGGAAAAAAACTGGGAGGTTGTGGATACCACCAAAGCACGAGTGGACCAGTTCCGACGTACCATGCCTTTGGTGTCAGATCTGAAGAACAAGGCCATGAGGCATCGTCACTGGGACCAGATACAGGTTGTGTGTGTGTGTGTGTGTGTGTGTGTGTGTGTGTGTGTGAGTGTGTGTGTGTGAGACTTGTGCGTGTGTCGGTTAGTCATTGCTGTAATGTTTTAATCCTTGCAAAATCCGTGTGAACATGTGTGTGTTTGTGTGTATGTGTGTGTGTCTGTGTGTGCGCGTTTTGTGTGTGTGTGTTTGTGTGTGTGTGTTTGTGTAAGCTTACAATAAATGTTAAGTTTAATGTTCCAATGAACAACGATTAAGTGAAAAATATTACCGCTGACATCGACGTGTGTTGCTTGCTTGTGTGTGTGTGTGTGTGTGTGTGTGTGTGTGTGTGTGTGTGTGTGTGTGTGTGTGTGTGTGTGTGTGTGTCTGTGTGTGTGTGTGTGTGTGTGTGTGTGGTGTTGTGTTGTGTGTGCGTGTGTGTGTCTGTGTGTGTGTGTGTGTGTTTACGTTCACGCTCAAGAATGCGTGTATATGCGTGGGCGTGCACGCAAGTGCGTAGGTATGTATGTATAAATGTGTGTGTTTGTAATGTATAAATGTGTTTGTAATGTGTATGTTTATGTTTGTAATTTGTATGTTTGTGTTTGTAATGCATATGTTTGTAATGTGTGCGTGTGTTTGTAATGTGTGTGTGTGTGCTGGGATGTTTGTGTGTGTAATGTGCATGTTTGTGTACGTGATGTGTATGTAATGTGTATATTTGTGTTTGTAATGTATATGTTTGTATATGTAATGTGTGCGTAATGTGTATATTTGTGTATGTTGTCTATGTTTGTGTTTCTAATGCGTATGTTTGTGTGTGTGTTGGATGTGTTTGTGTTTGTAATGTGTATGTTTGTGTTTGTAATGTGTGTGTTTGTGTTTTAATATGTATTTTGTGTTTGGAATGTGTATGTGTGTGTTTGCAATGTGTATGTGTTTGTAATGTGTATGTTTGTAATGTGTGTGTTTGTAATGTGTACATGTGTTTGTAATGTGTGTGTGTTTGTACTGTATATGTTTGTGTGTGTAATGTGTATGTGATGTGTATGTATTGTGTATACTTGTGTTTGTAATGTATATGTTTGTCTGTGTAATGGATGTGTTTGTCTGTGTAATGGATGTTTGTGTTTGTAATGTGTATGTTTGTGTTTGTAATGTGTATGTGTGTATTTGTAATGTGTATGTTTGTGTTTGTAATGTGTATGTGTTTGCTTGTAATGTGTATGTTTGTGTTTGTAATGTGTATGTGTGTATTTGTAATGTGTATGTTTGTGTTTGTAATGTGTATGTGTGTGCTTGTAATGTGTATGTTTGTGTTTGCAGTGTGTATGTTTGTAATGTGTGTGTTTGTAATATGTACATGTGTTTGTAATGTGTGTGTGTTTGTACTGTATATGTTTGTGTGTGCAATGTGTATGTCTGTGTATGTGATGTGTATGTAATGTGTATGTTTGTAATATGTATGTGTTTTAATATGTATGTTTGTGTTTGTAATGTGTGTGTTTGTATTGTGTATGTGTGTATTTGTAATGTGTATGTTTGTGTTTGCAATATGTATGTGTGTATTTGTAATGTGTTTGTGTGTTTTAATGTATAAGTTTGTGTTTGTAATGTGTATGTGTGTGTGTGTAATGTGTATGTGTGTGTTTTAATTTGGATGTTTGTGTTTGTAATGTGTATGTTTGTAATGTGTATGTGTTTGTAATGTATATGTGTGTGTGTGTAATGTGTATGTTTGTGTTTGTTGTGTATGTGTGTAATGTGTATATGTGTGTAATCTGTATGTTTGTGTTTGTAATGTTTATGTGTTTGGACTGTGTATGTAATGTGTATGTTTGTGTATATAATGTGTATGGCTTGTGTTTACACTTTCAGACTTTGATGGAGCGCTCGTTTGATCACGAGTCAGAAGAGTTCACTTTGGAAGTCATCATCAACTTTGGCTTTGACAGTTTTGCCGGCTCCATCAATGAAATCTCTGTGGCTGCCACGAAGGAGCTGGCCATAGAAAATGTAGGCATTCTCACCTGTAATCCCCACATGGGGATGCCGGGGGCATTTTCAGTGTAAAGAGAATCCTCATTTTCTGGAAGTTCTGTGCTAGATATTTCCTCTTTTCTGTCACTCTCTTTGTTTTGTGTCTTGCTCCTTTGCTTTCTGTTGTCTCTCCTCGTTATTTTCTGCTTTGCTGGTCCATTCACCTGTATGTATTCTTTAAAGCCTTACATATTTTTGTCAGGATTGATAATTTGATACATGAATAATTTGCATTTTTGGCTCTAAGGCGATGTATTGTGCAGAAGCAATTTTAGGTCATTTAGGTCAGTTTTTAATGTGTTATAGTGTACTTAGTCATGGTTATAGATTTGCATTCAGGTGTGTTTTTTAAACCCCAGGTGATAAACTTGGTGTTAGCCCTGATATGGCTCTAGTGGTCGGCTGGGCTGTAAGCAATATGAATTGAATTGAATTGGTGATAAACTGGACGGGTGGTCAATGCCAGTGGATATTCTTAGACTATGTGCGCGAATGTATTGATATATGCACCAAAGTTTCTTGTCCAGTTCCTTTCTCAGCTTCAAACAGGTGTTGAAATGATTATAGCCCTGACGTGGCTCTGCGGAGTCGGCTGGGCTTTAAATAAGAATAATCGTGATGACAATGATCATCCGTAAGAGTCTCGTGTATGGCATGACATTGGGGACATGAAATGCTTGAGATATTTATAACTTGGGGAGTAATCTCTTTGCAATTAATTGTCATTCTTACAGTTAAACTGTAGTATAAAATTTTTATAGTACAAGTTGTTCTTACAGGTGATAGCGTTCATTTCATATCTGGCCCCATAAGACAGTTTTAAAAAAAAATTTTTTTTGGACTCTTGCATTGGGGATTTATTTCTGAAGATAAGCCTTGAACAGTCTGGAAATAATCCTTCAAACATTTTGGTATCCTTTCACGGACTCAGATTTTGTATGTCTTTGTGCTCTTACATTTTGTATTGTTTTGTGCATTTTTGTTTTGTTTTGGTTTAGTTTGTACTCTGTGATTTTACATCATTTTGTGCTTTCAAATTTTGCATTTTTTTGTGCTTTCAAATTTTGTATGATTTTGTTCTTTCAAATTTTGTGTCATTTTGTGCTTTCAAATTTTGTGTCATTTTGTGCTTTCAAATTTTGTGTCACTTTGTGCTTTCAAATGTTGTGTCATTTTGTGCTTTCAAATTTTTTATCATTTGTGC
>JAPXFY010000021.1:15408692-15411192 GCA_030674185.1 Monoplex corrugatus | reverse complement strand
ATGTGGTATATCGTATGCCTGTTTTTGTCAGTGTCTCATCATTGTTGTTGATCTGGTTTTTTCATGTGGTATTGTATGCCTGTTTTTGTCAGTGTCTCATCATTGTTGTTGATCTGGTTTTTTCATGTGGTATTGTATGCCTGTTTTTGTCAGTGTCTCATCATTGTTGTTGATCTGTTTTTTTCGTGTGGTATTGTATGCCTGTTTTTGTCAGTGTCTCATCATTGTTGTTGATCTGGTTTTTCCTGTGGTATTGTATGCCTGTTTTTGTCAGTGTCTCATCATTGTTGTTGATCTGTTTTTTCGTGTGGTATTGTATGCCTGTTTTTGTCAGTGTCTCATCATTGTTGTTGATCTGTTTTTTTCATGTGGTATTGTATGCCTGTTTTTGTCAGCGTTTCATCATTGTTGTTGATCTGGTTTTTCATGTGGTATTGTATGCCTGTTTTTGTCAGCGTTTCATCATTGTTGTTGATCTGGTTTTTCATGTGGTATTGTATGCCTGTTTTTGTCAGTGTTTCATCATTGTTGTTGATCTGGTTTTTCATGTGGTATTGTATGCCTGTTTTTGTCAGTGTTTCATCATTGTTGTTGATCTGGTTTTTTCCTGTGGTATTGTATGCCTGTTTTTGTCAGTGTCTCATCATTGTTGTTGATCTGGTTTTTTAATGTGGTATTGTATGCCTGTTTTTGTCAGCGTTTCATCATTGTTGTTGATCTGGTTTTTCATGTGGTATTGTATGCCTGTTTTTGTCAGTGTCTCATCATTGTTGTTGATCTGGTTTTTCATGTGGTATTGTATGCCTGTTTTTGTCAGTGTCTCATCATTGTTGTTGATCTGGTTTTTCATGTGATATTGTATGCCTGTTTTTGTCAGTGTTTCATCATTGTTGTTGATCTGGTTTTTCATGTGGTATTGTATGCCTGTTTTTGTCAGTGTCTCATCATTGTTGTTGATCTGGTTTTTCATGTGGTATTGTATGCCTGTTTTTGTCAGCGTTTCATCATTGTTGTTGATCTGGTTTTTTCATGTGGTATTGTATGCCTGTTTTTGTCAGTGTCTCATCATTGTTGTTGATCTGGTTTTTCATGTGGTATTGTATGCCTGTTTTTGTCAGCGTTTCATCATTGTTGTTGATCGGGGTTTTTCGTGTGGTATTGTATGCCTGTTTTTGTCAGTGTCTCATCATTGTTGTTGATCTGGTTTTTCATGTGGTATTGTATGCCTGTTTTTGTCAGTGTCTCATCATTGTTGTTGATCTGATTTTTTCATGTGATATTGTCTGTTTTTGTCAGTGTCTTCTCATATCATGTTGGTGAACGTTTTTGCTTGTAGAATATTTTCCTTGGTGAGGACATCCGGAAGCAGCTGCCCCAGGAGTCTGCCCAGTTTGAGACCATCAACATGATTTGGAAGGAGATCACCAAACGCATGTTCACCATCAAAGTGGTCCTTCAGTGTGCTGGTCACGCAGGTCAGAAAAATGGGGATGGGGTGGGGTGGCATGTAATACGAAGTGGTTAACTGTTGAGAATGCTTTCATGGCTTCGGCGCTGGCTTTGTTTCACGAGGAACAATGGGCTTGTGATGGAAAACGTGAGGTGATGGGATGCAAAGCGATGCTGGGCAACAGGGCATAGTGCAATGCAGTGCAGTGCAGTGCAGTACAATGCAATGCAATCCAATCCAATTCAATCCAATCCAATCCAATACAATACAATACAGTACAATACACTACGATGCGATGCGATGCGATGCAATACAATACAATACAACACAACACAACACGACACAGTGCAACGCAACGCGCAACACAACACAACACAGAACAACAGGACACAACCAACATTACACAACTAACACAGTGCAACGCGCAACACAACACAACACAGTGCAACGCATAACACCACGCCACGCCACAACACAACACAACACATTGCAGTGCAGTGCAGTGCAATGCAGTGCGATACAATGCAAGATGATAGTATACAATACGATACAATGCGATGCAATACGATACGATACAATATGATACGATACGATACGATATGATGTGATATAACACAGCTTTTTCATACCAGGCAGTGCAATTCTGTTAAATGCAGTCGAAAATCTGGAACTGCGAGAATTTTTCACACAACCTAGAATTGTGGTTCTACAATGTTCTGTCAACTTAACAGTACCGCTGTGAAACACGACACCCCAAAAACACAAGTCAGGAAAAGAAACTTGACTCCTTTGACCTCAAGTGTCCACGCAAGATCTCGAGCATGAAATAATAAGACTGTGACAAACGAATAGGTAAGGTCAAGATGCAAGTAGACCCCATTCACCAACATCATCAGCAAGCGTCGACCCGAGTTGGCTGGGCCATGCCACCAGACTGTTGTCTTCCAAGACATGCCAGTCAAGTTCTGAACTGAAAGCAGGAGGACGACGAAGGAGGGGAAGACCAAAAATGGGAGACTTGCACCAGACTTCAGAAAGGCAAGAAGACTA
>JAPXFY010000021.1:15393692-15403692 GCA_030674185.1 Monoplex corrugatus | reverse complement strand
TGTGTGTGTGTGTGTGAGTGTGAGTATGTGTGTGTGCGAGTGTGAGTATGTGTGTGTGCATGTGTGTGTGTGCCGCGCGCGCGCATGCGCGTGCGCTTGTGTGTAGAGGCTCTTATGTGCCCGTCTGCGTTTGCTTTCTGTTTAACCCTTTGACTCCCGCGCACACCAGCATCCTGCATTGTCAACCGTGCTACACACAGCAAAACTTAACCCTTTGACTCCAGGAAGTGGTTGAAAGGGTGAGAGAGTCAAAGGTTAAGTTTTTGCAGTTGGTGGATAAGGTGAGGGAATCAAAGGGTTAAGTTTTGGCAGTTGGTGGATAGGATGAGAGAGTCAAAGGGTTAAACATGTGGTGAATTGCGGTGAAGCACAAGAATCACGCGCATGTACTGTCATTCTTTTGAAGATACTGAAACTAGATTAGAGTGACATCCAGTGTCAGCAAGTTTGAAACACGGCGGAATCGAATAAGAACGCTAATATGATTTACTGAAACAAGACGTACTTTTATCTAGACATCATCATCATCAGGTGCCCTGCCGCATGGCGTTGGCGATCATGGACTTCCATTTGTCTCTATCTCTCGTTGCCCCTAGCATCTCCCCCACCCTCCTCGTCCCCAGCCACCCTGCAAGTCCGTCCAGCATTTTCTCCCTGGGTCAACCTGGTGCTCTCTTTCCCTCCAGCTTTCCCGTTGTCACCAGGTGCTCCAAATCCCCCTTCTTCATAAAATGGCCTATAAATGTTGCCTGTCTTTTCCTAATCTTCCTTATGAGTGATCTACTTGTGTCTGCCTCCATCAAGACTGTCTCGTTTGTTTTCTTTGCTGTCCATGGAACTCTCAACATTCTTCTTAGAAACCACATCTCGGCTGCTTTAATCTTGTTCTGGCTTTGCTTCTTGACTGTCCACGCCTCACATCCGTACAACAGTATTGGTTCTATATAACATTCAAGAACTCTCTTCCTGATGTTAATTGATAAGCATTTGTTGGTAAGAATGCTTGTCATCTTCTTGAATGCTGGTCTAGACACCGAAGAAAAATTGTCATCTCTTGGCACAGTTTGGAACACTTTACCAACACACACACACATCAAACTGCTGCCGTTGAAGACTGTGACAAGACCATAAGATCTCGTTCAGAATAAATGGTAACATTTCTTAGATGCAAGAACAACTTAAGTGTGGTCTTAGGTATCATTTGTTAGGTCCAAGAACAATTAAGTGTGGTCTTAGGTAACATTTCTTACGTCTAAAAACAATGAAGTGTGTATCTTAGGTAACATTTCTTAGGTGCTAGAACAACTTAAGTGTGGTCTTAAGTAACATTTCTTGGGTGCAAGAACAATTAAGTGTGGTCTTAGGTAACATTTCTTAGGTGCAAGAACAACTTAAGTGTGGTCTTAAGTAACATTTCTTGGTGCAAGAACAATTAAGTGTGGGCTTAGGTTACATTTCTTAGGTCCAAAAGCAACTTAAGTGTGGTCTTAGATGACATTTCTCAGGTCAAGAGCAGTTCAAGTGTGGTCTTAGGTAACATATCTTAGGTCCAAGAACAATTACGTTTAGTCTTTGGTAACATTTCTTAGGTCTAAGAATAATTAAGTGTGGTCGTAGATGACATTTTCTAGGTCCAAGTGTGGTTTGGAAATTTTTACACATTAACATTCCCTCGTAAGAGAGATCCATGCAGGGCCGCATCTGGAAAAACTGAGGGAAGGTGTTACGCTCGGATTCTATGTACAGAACCCTCTGGTGGGGACAAGGGGTAACGTCCCCTGAAACTAAAGCATTTTGCCATTCTGTAAGCAAAAAATGATGATGATGATGATGATGATGATGATGATGATAATGACAGACTAGCAAGAAATGGGAGGCAGCAGGCATGTCATCAGTGGAAGGAGAGTGCGTGGAGTTTGTCTCCTCTATCTTCCTGGAACAAAGCCAGAACAAGATTGAGGCAGCCGAGATGTGGTTTCTAAGAAGAATGTTGAGAGTTCCATGGACAGCAAAGAAAACAAACGAGACAGTCTAAATGGAGGCAGACACAAGAAGATCATTCATAAGGAAGATTAGGAAAAGACAGGCAACATTTATAGGCCATTTTATGAGGAAAGGGGATTTAGAGCACCTGGTCACAACAGGACAGCTGGAGGGAAAGCGAGCACCAGGTAGACCCAGGGAGAAGATATTGGACGGACTTGCAGAGTGGCTGAAGACAAAGAGGGTGGAAGAGGTGCTTGAGGCAACAAGGGATAGAAACAGATGGAAGGCTATGGTCGCCAGCGCCATGTGACAAGGCACCTGATGATAATGATGAAGTAAAAAAAAAAAGGGGGGGGGGCCTGATTTGGATTCTTTTTCTCTCGTCCTCGGCATACAAATGAAAGTAAAAGTTGAAACAGCAAAGTGCTAACAAAAATGTCGGAAAAATAGAATTGCACACCAGAACTCCGAATTCTACATAACCAGGCCCCTTCCAAAAGCGCCAAAGTGTGTTCATATTACAAACAACCAAATCAAATCAGTTAGTTTCGATGGAACCCAAGTACAAAATAATCGGTGAATGTTGTGTAATGGATGAGAGAAAGAGACACACACACACACACACACACACACACACACACACACACACACACACACACACACACACACACACACACACACACACACACACACACACAACACACACACACACACACACTCACACAGACACACACACACACACTCACACTCACACACAGACAGAGAGAGGGAGTGAGAGATTTTTGCCTGTAGATAGGCTGCATTTCATTCGCCTCTGTTTCTTTTTCTGTCTTTTGTGTTCTCATTTTTTGCTTGGTATTTGTTATACATTTTACTTTCTCCCTTCTCTCTCCCTCTCTCTCCCTCCTCTCTCTCTCTCCCTCTCTTCCTCTCTCTCTCTCCTTCCCTCTCCTCTCTCTCTTCTCTCTCCGTCTCTCTCTCCTCTCCCTTCCTCTTCTCTCCAGTTCTCTCTCGCTCTTCCTCATGTCTGTCTGTCTTCTGTCTTCTCTCTCTCTCTGTCTGTCTGTCTGTCTGTCTCTCTCGCTGTCTGCAAGGGAGGGGGGGGGGTCCGGAACCCAAATAACCCCACCCCCACGGTCTGGCCCTGCCATGTAGTTATGAACTGAGAAAGACCCTTCTGAATGGTACTAAGCTCCTGCAATAGTTGGCATTTAGCAGTCTGCAAACTATGAGTCAACGCCTGTTCGGCTTAGAGATAGGGCTCTTACCATCCAGTCTGACTGCATGAGATGGACCATGACTTCGGGGGTGGGGGGTGGGGGGGTGGGCGAGCAGTCTCCAGTTCTCCAGGCTGTAAATGGTTATCTATCGCTGCTCAGCTGTAAGAAGATCAGCAGATACAGCAGCGAAGAATACCAGATAGCCACTGCCCCCTCCCCCACCCCAGCACTTGCGCTGAGTAAAGATGAGGCCTCTACCATATTCTATTTCTCTTCGATCTCATTCAAAAACCTTCATGCTAGCTGTTGAATTAAAGATCTACACTTTTCAATAGAGGTTTATATTAATGCGCTTCTTTCGCCCTGATCGGATACGTACTAAAGCTGATTTTATGAGTGTGATCCATTTTTCCGATGACCCCTACCCTGTCTACATAATGAACATGTGTGACTTGTAACAGATGTGCATCACGGCCAGTCAGATTCAGTGGACGTTTGACGTTACGCGGGCCTTGACGCAGGTCAAGGAAAGGGAGAGAGGCGCCCTCTGAAACACCAGAAAAAGAAACAGGTTGGTGTTACTGCCCTTGAATGCAGGAGTGTGGAAATTGGATGTACCTCTATCAGAAGACTACACTTTTCATTATTTTGTTTCATTTGTTTTTCTCTCAATCCTGTGATCTACTCTTGGGCTCTGGTGATTTACAGGCACGCGTTCACAATTCAATGGATTACCTATGATCGATTTCCAGTTAAAATAGTATCCCCCACCTTCTGGAAATTCTGTGCCAGAAATGTCCTCTTTTCGGTCACTCTCTTTGTTTCTGTCTTGTTCCTTTGCTTTCTGTCATTTCTTCCCATCATTTTCTGCATTGCTGGTCCATTCACCTGTATGTGTTCGATAAAGTCTTATGTACTTTTTCTTAGGATTGATAATTGGGTACATGTATTATGTCATTTTTGGCTCTAGGGAGGTGAGATATGCCGGAAGCGATTTTAGGTAATTTATGCCCGTTTCTCATATATGTTTTGTGTCCTGAGGTATGCTTAAGTTTGTATTCAGGTGTGTTTTTTGAGTCCCCTGCGCGATAAATTGGATGGAGTGGTCAACGCCGGCGGCATGTCCTTAGATTATGTGCGCGAATGCATTGATATGTGTATTTAATTTTCTTTTCCTTTTTTCCCTGTTGAAGTTCTGTATATGTTTTGAAACGGTTATAACGCTGATAATGCTCTACACAGTCGGCCGGGAAACAACGATAACAATAACAATTTGTGGTTAATGATGTAATAAAGAGGCAAAATATTCCGGCGTGCACACTGTATCTTCTTCATCACATCTTATCTGTGGTTTGAATGCAAGGATTTAGTTCAGGCGCGGAGACACTTCTTGAGAAAGTGAAACTGACAACTGCAGACTTGTGGCTTAAGACAGGCACACAGGCACGGGGTGATCTCAACCAATTACCCACGTCTTATCCCTCCCTCTTTTTTAAGGAAGACATAGGGAAAAGTAAATAGAAAGAAGGAGCAAAAAAAAAACCCATAAAAAATGAAAAAAAAACAAAAAATGAAAAGGAGAAAAAAAAAAGAAAAAAACGAAAAAAAGGCCTATACATTTTGCAGATCGAGGATACTTTTCGCTTATTTGTGTATGCATTAGGAGATATTACTCTACTTCACAGGTTCAGATTTGGGGCCTAAGGAAACAAAAATGGAAGGACGCAGCATTGAAGAAAAAAACAGAATTGAAGAAAGAGACCCATAGATTGTGCAGATCTAGAGTAATTTTCGCTGATTTGCGTATGCAGTAGGAGTGTTGCACTGCTTTACAGATTCAGATTTTGGACGAAAGAAAGAAAATGGATTAAAGCAGCATTGAAAATAAAAGAAAGAAAGAAAATTTATACAGTTATAGATTGTGCAGATCTAGAGTAATTTCTGGTGATTTGCGTATGCATTAGGAGTGATGCACTGCTTCACTGGTTCAGATTTTTGGACCCAAGGAAAGGAAGTGGATTAAAGCAGTATTGAAAAAAAAAAAACAGAAGAAAAAAAGATGTATGGATTGTGCAGGTCTGGAGTTATGTTCGCTGATTTATGTATGAACTGGAGTGTTGTAACAGGCCCATAGATTGTGCAGATCTAGAGTTATGTTCGCTGATTTATGTATGAACTGGAGTGTTGTAACAGGCCCATAGATTGTGCAGATCTAGAGTTATGTTCGCTGATTTATGTATGAATTGGGGTGTTGTAACAGGCCCATAGATTGTGCAGATCTAGAGTTATGTTCGCTGATTTATGTATGAATTGGAGTGTTGTAACAGGCCCATAGATTGTGCAGATCTAGAGTTATGTTCGCTGATTTATGTATGAACTGGAGTGTTGTAACAGGCCCATAGATTGTGCAGATCTAGAGTTATGTTCGCTGATTTATGTATGAACTGGAGTGTTGTAACAGGCCCATAGATTGTGCAGATCTAGAGTTATGTTCGCTGATTTATGTATGAACTGGAGTGTTGTAACAGGCCCATAGATTGTGCAGATCTAGAGTTATGTTCGCTGATTTATGTATGAATTGGAGTGTTGTAACAAGCCCATAGATTGTGCAGGTCTAGAGTTATGTTCGCTGATTTATGTATGAACTGGAGTGTTGTAACAGGCCCATAGATTGTGCAGATCTAGAGTTATGTTCGCTGATTTATGTATGAACTGGAGTGTTGTAACAGGCCCATAGATTGTGCAGATCTAGAGTTATGTTCGCTGATTTATGTATGAACTGGAGTGTTGTAACAGGCCCATAGATTGTGCAGATCTGGAGTTATGTTCGCTGATTTATGTATGAACTGGAGTGTTGTAACAAGCCCATAGATTGTGCAGATCTAGAGTTATGTTCGCTGATTTATGTATGAACTGGAGTGTTGTAACAGGCCCATAGATTGTGCAGATCTAGAGTTATGTTCGCTGATTTATGTATGAACTGGAGTGTTGTAACAGGCCCATAGATTGTGCAGATCTAGAGTTATGTTCGCTGATTTATGTATGAATTGGAGTGTTGTAACAGGCCCATAGATTGTGCAGGTCTGGAGTTATGTTCGCTGATTTATGTATGAATTGGAGTGTTGTAACAGGCCCATAGATTGTGCAGGTCTGGAGTTATGTTCGCTGATTTATGTATGAATTGGAGTGTTGTAACAGGCCCATAGATTGTGCAGATCTGGAGTTATGTTCGCTGATTTATGTATGAATTGGAGTGTTGTAACAGGCCCATAGATTGTGCAGGTCTGGAGTTATGTTCGCTGATTTATGTATGAATTGGAGTGTTGTAACAGGCCCATAGATTGTGCAGGTCTGGAGTTATGTTCGCTGATTTGCGTATGCATTAGGAGATGTTACACTGTTTGACAGGTTCAGATGTTGGACAAATTTTCTGAAGCCATCCGCGGCAACCTGACCAGAAACCAGCGTTCCAAGATCGTGGCCCTGGTGACCATAGAGGTGCATGCCCGTGATATCATTGAGAAGCTGTACAAGACTGGATGCAATGATGTCAACCATTTTGACTGGCTCAGTCAACTACGAGTTTACTGGGAAAAGGTGAACACATGTTGCGTCTGTGTTAGTTTTTTCCACGTCATCATCATCATCATCATCATCATCATCATCATCATCATCATCATCATCATGTGCCCTGCCGCATGACGTTGGCGATCATGGCCCTCCATATGCATCTATCCCTTGTCGCAGTAAGTACATCTTCCACCCTGTCTGTCCTCAGCCACCCTGCAAGTCCGTCCAATATTTTCTCTCTGGGTCTATACCTGGTGTTCTCTTTCCTTCCAGCTTTCCTGTTGTGATCAGGTGCCCTAATTCCCCTTTCTTCATAAAATGGCCTATAAATGTTGCTTATCTTTTCCTAAGCAATTTCAAGTAACGTAAGCCAATTCTAATTATGTTTTAGCGTCTTTAATAATGTTTACATTTGTATCCAGCTTTGGTGTTTTTACCCCCCACCCCACCCCCTGGTGATAGATTGGACAGAATGGTCAGCGCCAAGGGCATATCCTTGGATTGTGGGCACGAATGCATTGATATGTGTACCTACTTTTCAGGTCGTATTTTTGTTTTGTTTTGTTTTTCAATGAGGTGTTTGTACGTTTTGAGGTGGTTATAGCCCTGATATGGCTGTGCGCAGTCGTCTTGGGTTTAAAACCCTATGACTCCCGCACCCTGTCAACCAGCGTCCAGCATTGCCGGCCATGCTAGCAAAGGAAAAAAAAAACTTAACCCTTTTAACTCCCTCATCCTCTCCACCAGTTTCCTTCACAGGCAGCTGGTGGTAGAGTTAAAAGGGTTATTTTTTTGCAGTTGTTGGTATAGGGTGCGAGACTCAAAGGGTTAAAAAAAACCCAGCAGTAACGGATAAAATCTCCCCCTTACCCAACCCAACAGGAGCATGACGACTGCATCGTGAAGCAGACCAACACCCAGTTCCAGTACGGTTACGAGTACCTGGGCAACTCTGGCCGCCTGGTCATCACCCCGCTGACTGATCGCTGCTACATGACGCTGACCACCGCCCTTCACCTTCACCGGGGCGGCAGCCCCAAGGGTCCGGCCGGCACGGGGAAAACGGAGACCACCAAGGACCTGGGCAAAGCCCTGGGCATGTACGTCATCGTGGTCAACTGCTCCGACGGCCTGGACTACAAGTCTATGGGTCGCATGTTCTCTGGACTGTCGCAGGTAGGGGTGTGTGTGTGTGTGTGTGTGTGTGTGTGTGTGTGTGTGTGTGTGTGTGTGTGTGTGTGTGTGTGTGTGTGTGTGTGTGTGTGTGTGTGTGTGTGTGTGTGTGTGTGGTGTGTGTGTGTGTTTGTATGTGTGTGTGTGTGGTGTGTGTGTGTGTGGTGTGTGTGTGTGTGGTGTGTGTGTGTGTGTCTGTGTCTCTGTGTCTCTGTGCGTGTGTGGTTTTGTTACATTTTTAACATATTCTTTTTGTTTTTCGATTGGTTGATGTATGTGGTTTGTTTACTGTTTCATTGGTGTGTTTTTTTGTGGTGGTTGTTGTTGTTGTTGTTGTTGGTTGTTTGTTTGTTTGTTTCCGGACTTGCTCGTGTGTGTGATTTATATCTATCTATCTATCTATCTATCGATCTATCTATCTATCTATCTATCTGTCTATCTGTCTATCTGTCTATCTGTCTGTCTGTCTGTCTGTCTATCTATCTGTCTGTCTATCTATCTATCTATCTGTCTATCTATCTATCTATCTATCTAACTATCTATCTATCTGTCTGTCTGTCTATCTGTCTGTCTGTCTGTCTATCTATCTGTCTGTCTGTCTATCTGTCTATCTATCTATCTATCTATCTGACTATCTATCTGTCTATCTGTCTATCTATCTGTCTATCTATCTGTCTATCTATCTATCTATCTATATCTATCTATCTATCTATATATATGTATACATGTGTATGTGTGTGTGTACATGAGTACATGTATATATCTTTCTATCTATTCATCTACGTATACATATATTTGTGCCCCATTTTCTACACCTTTAATGGCTATAGAAACTGGCACAGTTTTTTTCCAGGGCGATGATGATGACGATGGCAATAAAGAGTATCATTATGATGCTATGGAATTCCATCTAGGGTTGAGGCTACGTGACAGGGCTGTACTCTATCTCACTATCATATTATGTCCTGGCATCAACCGAAAGATACAGACACCTGCAGTGTTGGTCAGAAAATTTGAACATCACCCTCAGTGACGCATTCGTGAAGTCGATAATGTATATATATATATATATATATATATATATATATATATATATATATATATATATATATATATATATATATATAGAGAGAGAGAGAGAGAGAGAGAGAGAGAGAGAGAGATAGATAGATAGATAGATAGATAGCGTGTGTGTGTGCGCGCGCGCGCCGGTGTGCATGTACCTTTCTGCCTACCTGCCTGCCTCTCTGTCTACCTGCCTGCCTCTCTGTCTACCTGCCTGCCTCTCTGCCTACCTGCCTGCCTCTCTGTCTACCTGCCTCCCTCCCTGCCTACCTGGCTGCCTCTCTGTCTACCTGCCTGCCTCTGTCTACCTGCCTGCCTCTCTGTCTACCTGGCTGCCTCTCTGCCTACCTGCCTGCCTCTCTGTCTACCTGCCTCCCTCCCTGCCTACCTGGCTGCCTCTCTGTCTACCTGCCTGCCTCTGTCTACCTGCCTGCCTCTCTGCCTACCTGGCTGCCTCTCTGTCTACCTGCCTTCCTCCCTGCCTACCTGGCTGCCTCTCTGTCTACCTGCCTGCCTCTGTCTACCTGCCTGCCTCTCTGTCTACCTGCCTGCCTCTGTCTACCTGCCTGCCTCTCTGCCTACCTGCCTGCCTCTCTGCCTACCTGCCTGCCTCTTTGTCTACCTGCCTGCCTCTCTGCCTATCTGCCTGCCTCTCTACCTACCTGTCTGCCTACCTGCCTGCCTCTCTGTCTACCTGCCAGCCTCTCTGCCTACCTGCCTGCCTCTCTGCCTATCTGCCTGCTTCTCTACCTGCCTGCCTCTCTGTCTACCTGCCTGCCTCTCTGCCTGCCTGTCTCTCTACCTACCTGCCTCTCTGCCTACCTGCCTGCCTTTCTGTCTACCTGCCTGCCTGCCTGCCTCTACCTACCTGCATCTCTACCTACCTGCATCTCTACCTACCTGCCTGCCTCTCTGTCTACCTGCCTGCCTGCCTCTCTACCCACCTGCCTGCCTGCCTGCCTGTCTGCCTACCTGCCTGCCTCTCC
>JAPXFY010000021.1:15383692-15388692 GCA_030674185.1 Monoplex corrugatus | reverse complement strand
TTGTATAAGGTGTGTGTCTGTCTTCCCAAAGTTTTTGTCTGTACTAAGGTATCAGTCTGTCTTCACAGTTTTTGTCTGTACTAAGGTGTGTGTCTGTCTTTCACAGTTTTGTCTGTACAAAGGTTGTGTTTGTTTTCCACAGTTTTTGTCTGTACTAAGGTGTGTGTCTGTCTTACCATAGTTTTTGTCTGTACTAAGGTATCAGTCTGTCTTCCCACACTTTTTGTCTGTACTAAGGTGTGTCTGTCTTCCACAGTTTTTGTCTGTACTAAGGTGTGAGTCTGTCTTCCCACAGTTTTTGTCTGTACTAAGGTATGTGTCTGTCTTCCCACAGTTTTTGTCTGTACTAAGGTTGTCTGTCTTCCCACAGTTTTTGTCTGTACTAAGGTATGTGTCTGTCTTCCCACAGTTTTTGTCTGTACTAAGGTGTGTCTGTCTTCCCACAGTTTTTGTCTGTACTAAGGTGTTGTCTGTCTTCCCACAGTTTTTGTCTGTACTAAGGTATCAGTCTGTCTTCCACAGTTTTTTCTGTACTAAGGTTGTGTCGTCTTACATAGTTTGCTGTCAGATCATCTGTTCCACTTTTGTCTGTATAAGGTGTGTGTCTGTCTTCCCACAGTTTTTGTCTGTACAAAGGTGTTAGTCTGTCTTCCCACAGTTTTTGTCTGTACAAAGGTGTGTGTCTGTCTTCCACATTTTTGTCTGTACTAAGGTATCAGTCTGTCTTCCACAGTTTTTGTCTGTACTAAGGTATCAGTCTGTCTTGTCACAGTTTTTGTCTGTACTAAGGTATGAGTCTGTCTTCATACAGTTTTTGTCTGTACTAAGATATGAGTCTGTCTTCTCACAGTTTTTGTCTGTACTAAGGTATGAGTCTGTCTTCTCACAGTTTTTGTCTGTACTAAGGTGTGTGTCTGTCTTCTCACAGTTTTTGTCTGTACTAAGGTATCAGTCTGTCTTCCACAGTTTTTGTCTGTACTAAGGTGTGTGTCTGTCTTACCATAGTTTTTGTCTGTACTAAGGTATAGTCTGTCTTACCACAGTTTTTGTCTGTACTAAGGTATGTCTGTCTTCCCACAGTTTTTGTCTGTACTAAGGTATGAGTCTGTCTTCTCACAGTTTTTGTCTGTACTAAGGTATCAGTCTGTCTTCTCACAGTTTTTGTCTGTACTAAGGTATGTGTCTGTCTTCCACAGTTTTTGTCTGTACTAAGGTATGTGTCTGTCTTCTCACAGTTTTTGTCTGTACTAAGATATCAGTCTGTCTTCTCACAGTTTTTGTCTGTACTAAGGTATAGTCTGTCTTCTCACAGTTTTGTCTTTACTAAGGTATCAGTCTGTCTTCCCACAGTTTTTGTCTGTACTAAGGTATCAGTCTGTCTTCCCACAGTTTTTGTTTGTACTAAGGTATGTGTCTGTCTTCCCACAGTTTTTTGTCTTACTAAGGTATGAGTCTGTCTTCCCACAGTTTTTGTCTGTACTAAGGTATCAGTCTGTCTTCTCACAGTTTTTGTCTGCACAAAGGTATCAGTCTGTCTTCCCACAGTTTTTGTCTGTACTAAGGTATGAGTCTGTCTTGTCACAGTTTTTGTCTGTACAAAGGTATGTGTCTGTCTTGTCACAGTTTTTGTCTGTACAAAGGTATGTCTGTCTTGTCACAGTTTTTGTCTGTACAAGGTATGTGTCTGTCTTGTCACAGTTTTTGTCTGTACAAAGGTATGAGTCTGTCTTGTCACAATTTTTGTCTGTACAAAGGTATGAGTCTGTCTTGTCACAGTTTTTGTCTGTTCAAAGGTATGTGTCTGTCTTGTCACAGTTTTTGTCTGTACAAAGGTATGTGTCTGTCTTGTCACAGTTTTTGTCTGTACAAAGGTATGTGTCTGTCTTTCACAGTTTTTGTCTGTACAAAGGTATGAGTCTGTCTTGTCACAGTTTTTGTCTGTACAAAGGTATGAGTCTGTCTTGTCACAGTTTTTGTCTGTTCAAAGGTATGTGTCTGTCTTGTCACAGTTTTTGTCTGTACAAAGGTATGTGTCTGTCTTGTCACAGTTTTTGTCTGTACAAAGGTATCAGTCTGTCTTCCCACAGGTTTTGTCTGTACTAAGGTATGTGTCTGTCTTCCCACAGTTTTGTCTGTACTAAGGTATGTGTCTGTCTTCTCACAGGTTTTGTCTGTACTAAGGTATGTGTCTGTCTTCTCACAGGTTTTGTCTGTACTAAGGTATGTGTCTGTCTTCTCACAGTTTTTGTCTGTACTAAGGTATGTGTCTGTCTTCTCACAGTTTTGTCTGTACTAAGGTATGTGTCTGTCTTCTCACAGTTTTGTCTGTACTAAGGTATGTGTCTGTCTTCTCACAGTTTTTGTCTGTACTAAGTATGAGTCTGTATTCTCACAGGTTTTGTCTGTAATAAGGTATGTGTCTGTCTTCTCACAGGTTTTGTCTGTACTAAGGTATAGTCTTCTTGTCACAGTTTTTGTCTGTAATAAGGTATGTGTCTGTCTTCCCACAGTTTTTGTCTGTAAAGGTGTGAGTCTGTCTTCCCACAGTTTTTGTATGTAGAAGGTGTGTGTCTGTCTTCCACAGTTTTTGTCTGTACTAAGATGTGTGTCTGTCTTCCCACAGTTTTTGTCTGTACTAAGGTGTGTGTCTGTCTTGTCACAGGTTTTGTCTGTACTAAGGTATGAGTCTGTCTTGTCACAGTTTTTGTCTGTACTAAGGTTTGAGTCTGTCTTGTCACAGTTTTTGTCTGTACTAAGGTATGAGTCTGTCTTCTCACAGTTTTTGTCTGTACTAAGGTATGAGTCTGTCTTGTCCACAGTTTTTGTCTGTACTAAGGTATGTGTCTGTCTTCTCACAGTTTTTGTCTGTACTAAGGTGTGTGTCTGTCTTCCCACAGTTTTGTCTGTACTAAGGTATCAGTCTGTCTTACCACATTTTTTGTCTGTACTAAGGTGTGAGTCTGTCTTCCCACAGTTTTTGTCTGTACTAAGGTATCAGTCTGTCTTCCCACATTTTTGTCTGTACTAAGGTATCAGTTCTGTCTTCCCACAGTTTTTGTCTGTACTAAGGTGTGTGTCTGTCTTGTCACAGTTTTTGTCTGTACTAAGGTGTGTGTCTGTCTTCTCACAGTTTTTGTCTGTATTAAGGTGTGTGTCTGTCTTCCCACAGTTTTTGTCTGTACTAAGGTTTCAGTCTGTCTTCCCATAGTTTTTGTCTGTACTAAGGTATGAGTCTGTCTTCTCACAGTTTTTGTCTGTATTAAGGTATGTGTCTGTCTTCTCATAGGTTTTGTCTGTACTAAGGTATGAGTCTGTCTTGTCACAGGTTTTTGTCTGTACTGAGGTATGAGTCTGTCTTCTCACAGTTTTTGTCTGTACTAAGGTGTGTGTCTGTCTTGTCACAGTTTTTGTCTGTACTAAGGTATCAGTCTGTCTTCTCACACATTTTTGTCTGTACTAAGGTTGGTCTGTCTTTCACAGTTTTTGTCTGTACTAAGGTATCAGTCTGTCTTCTCACAGTTTTTGTCTGTACTAAGGTGTTGTCTGTCTTCCAAAGTTTTTGTCTGTACTAAGGTATCGAGTCTGTCTTGTCACAGTTTTTGTCTGTACTAAGGTGTGGTCTGTCTTCTCACAGTTTTTGTCTGTACAAAGGTGTGTGTTTGTTTCCCACAGTTTTTGTCTGTACTAAGGTGTGTGTCTGTCTTACACATAGTTTTTGTCTGTACTAAGGTATCAGTCTGTCTTCCCACACTTTTTGTCTGTACTAAGGTGTGTGTCTGTCTTCCCACAGTTTTTTGTCTGTACTAAGGTGTGTGAGTCTGTCTTCCCACAGTTTTTGTCTGTACTAAGGTATGTGTCTGTCTTCCCACAGTTTTTGTCTGTACTAAGGTGTGTGTCTGTCTTCCCACAGTTTTTGTCTGTACTAAGGTATGTGTCTGTCTTCCCACAGTTTTTGTCTGTACTAAGGTGTGTGTCTGTCTTCCCACAGTTTTTGTCTGTACTAAGGTGTGTGTCTGTCTTCCCACAGTTTTTGTCTGTACTAAGGTATCAGTCTGTCTTCCCACAGTTTTTTATCTGTACTAAGGTGTGTGTCTGTCTTACCATAGTTTTTGTCTGTACTAAGGTATCAGTCTGTCTTCCACTCACATTTTTGTCTGTACTAAGGTGTGTGTCTGTCTTCCCACAGTTTTTGTCTGTACAAAGGTGTGTGTCTGTCTTCCCACAGTTTTTGTCTGTACAAAGGTGTGTGTCTGTCTTCCCACATTTTTGTCTGTACTAAGGTATCAGTCTGTCTTCCCACAGTTTTTGTCTGTACTAAGGTATCAGTCTGTCTTGTCACAGTTTTTGTCTGTACTAAGGTATGAGTCTGTCTTCATACAGTTTTTGTCTGTACTAAGATATGAGTCTGTCTTCTCACAGTTTTTGTCTGTACTAAGGTATGAGTCTGTCTTCTCACAGTTTTTGTCTGTACTAAGGTTGTGTCTGTCTTCTCACAGTTTTTGTCTGTACTAAGGTATCAGTCTGTCTTTCCACAGTTTTTGTCTGTACTAAGGTGTGGTCTGTCTTACCATAGTTTTTGTCTGTACTAAGGTATGAGTCTGTCTTACCACAGTTTTTGTCTGTACTAAGGTATAGTCTGTCTTCCCACAGTTTTTGTCTGTACTAAGGTATGAGTCTGTCTTCTCACAGTTTTTGTCTGATACTAAGGTATCAGTCTGTCTTCTCACAGTTTTTGTCTGTACTAAGGTATTGTCTGTCTTCCCACAGTTTTTGTCTGTACTAAGGTATGTGTCTGTCTTCTCACAGTTTTTGTCTGTACTAAGATATCGGTCTGTCTTCTCACAGTTTTTGTCTGTACTAAGTATGAGTCTGTCTTCTCACAGTTTTTGTCTTTACTAAGGTATCAGTCTGTCTTCCCACAGTTTTTGTCTGTACTAAGGTATCAGTCTGTCTTCCCACAGTTTTTGTTGTACTAAGGTATGTGTCTGTCTTCCCACAGT
>JAPXFY010000021.1:15226192-15373692 GCA_030674185.1 Monoplex corrugatus | reverse complement strand
GATGTGGCTCTGTGTAGTTGGTTTGGCTTTAAAAATAATGATCATTTTGAGACAGTCATAGCCCTGATGTGGCTCTGTGTAGTTGGTTTGGCTTTAAGAATAATGATCATTTTGAAATAGTCATAGCCCTGATGTGGCTCTGTGTAGTTGGTTTGGCTTTAAGAATAATGATCATTTTGAAATAGTCATAGCCCTGATGTGGCTCTGTGTAGTTGGTTTGGCTTTAAAAATAATGATCATTTTGAAATAGTCATAGCCCTGATGTGGCTCTGTGTAGTTGGTTTGGCTTTAAGAATAATGATCATTTTGAAATAGTCATAGCCCTGATATGGCTCTGTGTAGTTGGTTTGGTTTTAATTAAGAATGATGATCATTTTGAGATTGTCATAGCCCTGATATGGCTCTGTGTAGTTGGTTTGGTTTTAAGAATAATGATCATTTTGAGACAGTCATAGCCCTGATATGGCTCTGTGTAGTTGGTTTGGTTTTAAGAATAATGATCATTTTGAGACAGTCATAGCCCTGATATGGCTCTGTGTAGTTGGTTTGGCTTTAAGAATAATGATCATTTTGAGATTGTCATAGCCCTGATATGGCTCTGTATAGTTGGCTTGGTTTTAAGAATAATGATCATTTTGAGACAGTCATAGCCCTGATATGGCTCTGTGTAGTTGGTTTGGCTTTAAGAATAATGATCATTTTGAGATTGTCATAGCCCTGATATGGCTCTGTATAGTTGGCTTGGTTTTAAGAATAATGATCATTTTGAGATTGTCATAGCCCTGATATGGCTCTGTATAGTTGGCTTGGCTTTAAGAATAATGATACTGTTCTCCAGGACTACCCACTGAACCCTAAGGCTGTGTCACTGGCGGAGCTGTACGGAGAGTTTGACCTGGGCTCTGGAGAGTGGGCTGACGGCATTCTGTCCAACGTCATGCGACATACTTGTGCTGGTAAGGGCTGTCTGTTGGATGCCTCAGCTCGCTCATTGTCACTGAGGCATCGTATTCACGTAATTAGCTTAAGCAGTCCTCCTGTGGGGATGCTGGGGGCTCTTTCAGTATAACTAGTATCCCCACCTTCTGGACATTCTGTGCTAGAAATGTCCTCTTTTCTGTCACTCTCTTTGTTTCTGCCTTGTTCCTTTGCTTTCTGTTATTTCTTCCTATCATCTTCTGCCTTGCTGGTCCATTCACCTGTATGTGTTCGATAAAGTCTTATGTACTTTTTCTTAGGATTGATAATCGGGTACATTATTATGTGCATTTTTGGCTCTAGGGAGGTGAGATATGCGGAAGCAATTTTAGGTAATTTATGCCCTTTTAGATATATGTTTTGGTATACTTAAATTTGTATTCAGGCATGTTTTTTGAATCCCCTGTGCGATAGATTGGACGAGGTGGTCAACGCCGGGGGCATCTCCTTAGATTATTTGTGCGAATGCATTGATATGTGTACTTAAGTTTCTTTTTTTTTCCTGTTGAAGTTGTGTTTGTTTTGAAGCAGTTGTAGTCCTGATATGGCTGTACGCAGTCGGCTAGGCTTTGAACAACAATAACAATAACAATAGCTTAAACTCAGTACATGTGGAGGTTTCGTTCTGTAGTGTTTAAAGTCATGTCTCTCTTAGAGTATATGAGGATTAGCCATAAGAATGTTGCTAAAATTAGATTTAAAACATTGTCGTCCTCTCGTCTCCCTTTGCAATCCAAGGTGAGTGAAAGAGTGTCCTCACGATACAACAGAGGAACCAACCTGCTCGTTTATTTATAACGAATGTTGTCATGTGCCACTGTGAAATGTCATAGCGTTGTGGTTAAAATGTTTACAGGTACTGTTCTAATAAGGGAGAAGAGTGGCACAATGGTTCAGACGTTCGCCTGCCAGTAATTAAACTCGAGGTTCCAGGGTTCGCTTCCCATAGAGGCCTCGACTTTTCTCCTAAGTTTGACCGGAAAATCGAACTAAACGTCTAGTCCTTTCGAAAGGGGACGAAAAACGAGTCGGACCCGTGTGCCTTCTGGCTGCGCACGGTAAAGATCCAGCGGCATTGAAAATTATGAAGAGCAGTGCATTGCCCGGCTGCCTTGGTATAAAACATTGAGAGATAGGTTGATTTCCCACGTCCCACCCCTTCAAGAATAATTAGACTTCTTGCCTTTCTGAAGTCTTGGTAAAAAAGAAAATGTGAATATGAATATGAATTTGAAACGAGGAGGAGGGGATGGGTGCCACCTTCGTAGTGCTGGCCCCGGGAAAAGTTGAGGTCTCTGCTACCTCACTCCCCTACGACCCCAGGGTTATGGAATTATCTAGGTACGACCTCAGGACCTGGCCATCTCTTGGGTTTATGTGCAGGCTTAAGACTTGTGCTGTGATCATTCTGGATCTCCTCCATTACATGGCATCTGTGACGTTAGTGCGTATGGAATTCATTCCGAGCGCGGAGACGTTATCTTGAGAAACTGAAACTGAAACTGAATGTTTGAATACAATCGAATCGGCGTTGTTGAAAGTTGCTGTCATTTTTTCTATCACGGAGTCTGAATGTGGCGTGCATGCTTGTGTGTTCATGTGTTTGCGTGTGTGTGTGTGTTTATTTTTCTTTGTGTGTGTGTTTGTGTTGGGGAGAGAGAGAGAGAGAGGGAGAGAGAGAGAGAGAGAGAGAGTTATTTGTAAACACTCAGAAAACGAATGACCACTACTTGTCAGGCACTCACATTCATTTAAAGTGGTCCAAAGGGCGACGACAGATAGGTTTGTGTCTGTTAAATGTGAAAGTTTTAAGGTTTCTTGAAATATTGACAGGTAAACGCGCATCTGAAACAAAAAAAAAAGCTTTGCACCAGTAATAAATTAGATTTTTTATGAAGGAAAAGAACATAAACACCTGAATTTTGAAAAAGGGAGGGAAACGATGTGCTGGTGCTGGGGGTGTTGACTGCTGAGACCAGATCCTGCCATTAGCGTTCATCACATTCACAATTAGATCATTGCGGCAGGTTCAAGTTCAAGTTCATATTGCTGATAGCCCAGCCAACTACTAGAGCCATGTCAGGGTTAAATTGTTGAAGGTATAGTTTCTCAGAAAATTAAAAGAAACTGTTAAAGTGAATGTAAAAATTTAATTTCATCGTGAAACTCTTACCTGACTCTGACCCCTACCACTAACGTTCCACAATGGAAATGTCTTGACACATTGCCACGTACAGTACATTTCGAAATAAATGAACAAATAAATAAAAACAGTACGTTACAAAAAATGTAATGATTTTCAGACTTTCTACAAAACCGCGATTTTGTGAATCTAAATCATAATTAACTAACCAGTTTGCGATTCCGATCATTGTAGATCATTCTCAGACTTGCATTCCTATTTTTTACATGCATTTTTTTCTGAAGCTTAAAACATTTCTTCTTAATCTTTGTGAAGGACTTTTCTTCTTAACCTTTTTGTTTACGGACTTATATTCGTTACGCTGATAAATAAACTGTATTAATCCATGACAGACGAAAAACCTGACGAGAAATGGATCGTGTTTGACGGTCCTGTGGACACTCTGTGGATCGAGAGCATGAACTCTGTAATGGACGACAACAAGATCCTGACTCTGATCAACGGGGAGCGCATCAACATGCCTGAGCAGGTGTCGCTGCTGTTTGAAGTGGAGGACCTGGCAGTGGCGTCTCCTGCCACGGTGTCTCGCTGCGGGATGGTGTTCAGTGACTATATAGACATGGGTTGGGAGCCTTTTGTCAACAGCTGGCTGCAGACGATTGGCGATGCTGTGGGTATCCAACTTGCCGTTGTCGTTTTGATCGTGTGGTTATTTGGCCTCACTTTATGATCATGATAATAATGATTTTTGTATAGCGCTATTCTCCAACTTATTTTGGACTTTCTATGCATTACACATTTGCAAGACATACAGTGTGCTGATACTGAGGTGCTCGCACTGCAAAAGTGCAAGTTTTACATTATACATTTATGGAATATGATAAAGGCCTAATAAAAATATAGAGTGTACTGATACTGAGGTGCTCGCACTGCAAATGTGCAAGTTTTACATTATACATTTATGGAAAATTATAAAGTCCCAATAAAACACAGAGTGTACTAATACTGAGGTACTCGCTGTACAAATGTGCAAGTTTTACATTATACATTTATGGAAAATTATAAAGTCCCAATAAAAACACAGAGTGTACTAATACTGAGGTACTCGCTGTACAAATGTGCAAGTTTTACATTATACATTTATGGAAAATTATAAAGTCCCAATAAAAACACAGAGTGTACTAATACTGAGGTGCTCGCTGTACAAATGAGCAAGTTTTACATTATACATTTATGGAAAATTATAAAGTCCCAATAAAAACACAGAGTGTACTAATACTGAGGTGCTCGCTGTACAAATGAGCAAGTTTTACATTGTACATTTATGGAAAATTATAAAGTCCCAATAAAAACAGAGTGTACTAATACTGAGGTGCTCGCACTGCAAATGTGCAAGTTTTACATTATACATTTATGGAAAATTATAAAGTCCCAATAAAAACACAGAGTGTACTAATACTGAGGTGCTCGCACTGCAAATGTGCAAGTTTTATATTAGAAATTAATGGAAAATTATAAAGTCCCAATAAAAACACAGAGTGTACTGATACTGAGGTGCTCGCTGTACAAATGAGCAAGTTTTACATTATACATTTATGGAAAATTATAAAGTCCCAATAAAAACACAGAGTGTACTAATACTGAGGTGCTCGCTGTACAAATGAGCAAGTTTTACATTATACATTTATGGAAAATTATATAGTCCCAATAAAAACACAGAGTGTACTAATACTGAGGTGCTCGCACTGCAAATGTGCAAGTTTTATATTAGAAATTAATGGAAAATTATAAAGTCCCAATAAAAACACAGAGTGTACTAATACTGAGGTGCTCGCTGTACAAATGAGCAAGTTTTACATTATACATTTATGGAAAATTATAAAGTCCCAATAAAAACACAGAGTGTACTAATACTGAGGTGCTCGCACTGCAAATGTGCAAGTTTTACATTATACATTTATGGAAAATTATAAAGTCCCAATAAAAACACAGAGTGTACTAATACTGAGGTGCTCGCACTGCAAATGTGCAAGTTTTATATTAGAAATTAATGGAAAATTATAAAGTCCCAATAAAAACACAGAGTGTACTAATACTGAGGTGCTCGCTGTACAAATGTGCAAATTTTACATTGTACATTAAAGGAAAATTGGAAAGGCCAAAACTTTCAAAAAAATATTATAGCGGTGATCATTTCGCTTCTATTTTAGATTGATTTTTTTACAAACCTTAGATTAAGAATAAGTACACGAAGCAGTTGTGGATAGTATTAGACAAGATTCATATCATCATGACCTCATTTTGGGTACATATTGATTGAGGGAAACCAGAAATGGATGACCGAGGATTTCTTGTCTGCGGATTTAACGGATCTTTTCCGAATTTAGGTTTAAACTTCAGCGTGGTAGATTCACAGCAGTATCAAGTCAAGCCATAACATGGTGTAGACCATGTCCAACAGCAATAAGAAACAGGCACGGACATTCTTACCGGATCCATTATTTTCAGCAGAAACAGGTGAAAAATACCCGAGTTTCTGGGGTTCTCTAAAACACGGTGAAAAATTCATACCCCTATGTATCTTGAATTTCAAATAGGTGCCGTGTTCATATTATACAGATGCTCTCTGTCGTTTGCCTAGTGCTCTTCAAAAGCTGTAAACAGTTACTTTCCGCCGTTGGGTTGCCGGGGGCTCTTTCAGTATAAATAGTATCCCCACCTTCTGGAAATTCTGTGCTAGAAATTTCCTCTTTTCTGTCACTCTCTTTGTTTCTGCCTTGTTGCCTTCATTTCTACTTATTTTCTGCCTTAATGGTCCATTCACTTGTATTTTTTCGATAAAGTCTTACGTACTTTTTCTTCGGATTGATAATTGGGTACATGTATTAAGCGCATTTTTGGCTCTGGGGAGGTGAGATGTGCGGAGGCAGTTTTAGGTAATCTGTGCCTGTTTTTATATATGTTTTGGTGTCCTTATGTATGCTTATATTTATATTCGGGTGTGTTTTTTAAATCTCCCATGTGCGATAAATCGGACTGAATGGTCCTGCGCCGGGGGCATGTCCTTAGATTATGTGCGCATATGCATTGATATGTGTACTTAATTTTCTTTTCTTTTTTTTCCTGTTGGAGTTTTGTGTGTTTTGAAGCGGTTATAGCCCTGATGTGGCTCTGTGCAGTCGGCTGGGCTTTAAACAACAATATAAGAAAGGAAACAGTTACTTCGGCGGATACACATGCTGAAGTGACTTTGGGTGCAGCAAACACATGCTGGCTGTCATGTTTTGTCCCGGCTGTTTTGATCCGCAGTGCGATGAATTTCATTGTCAGTCGTGTGAGGAAGATTGCATAATTGCAATAAATCAGTATTTTTACATACTGTTCTCTAAGTTTTTTGTTGCTTTTTGTCTGCAGAATTGAAAATTTTAGATGTGAAATATAGGCCTACATTAACCCTTCCACTCCTGCAGCCTGTCCACCAGCATCCAGCATTTCTAACCATGCTGACAAAGCAAAAACTTAACCCTTTGACTCCCTCACCCTATCCACCAGCTTCCTGCAGGAAGCTGGTGGATAGGGTGAGGGAGTCAAAGGGTTAAGTTTTTGCAGTTGGTAGGTAGGGTGCAGGAGTCAAAGGGTTAATTTGATGGTAAGAAACGTTCAGACTGCACAATTTCAAAGAAAAACATTTTACAGGGTGGGGTGGAGGGGGATTGTCCATGGACCCCTCTACTTTCAGAGTGTTTTGTCTTGAGTAATTGCACTGCCAGAGGAAAGAGTGGTTGACAGTCTGATTTGGTAGCTGTGTGTCGGTATAGTTACAGTAGCAAGTGGATGTTTCTCACAGTGTAATGGGTATGGTATGTCTGCTGTTGCTTTTGCAGGAAGTAGTGGCGGTGCTGAAGGGCCTATTCAGCAAATGGCTGGTCAAGATGCTGGAGTTCAAGAAGAACAGGTGCAAGGAACTGGTGCCCATTGCTGAGCTCAACGGTGTGGCCTCCCTCTGCAAGCTGTTCACCTGTTTTGGCACTCTGGACAATGGGGTAAGATGAGTGCTGACTGTGGTTCTTATCCCCTTGACTCCCGCACCCTGTCCACTATCAGCAAAAATTTAACCCTTTGACTCCCTCATCCTGTCCACCAACAGCAAAAGTTTAACCCTTTGACTCCCTCACACTGTCCACCACCAGCAAAAATGTAACCCTTTGACTCCCTCACCCTGTCCACTATCAGCAAAAATCCAACCCTTTGACTCCCTCACCTGTCCACCACCAGCAAAAGTTTAACCCTTTGACTCCCTCACCCTGTCCACCACCAGCAAAAGTTTAATCCTTTGACTCTCTGACCCTATCCACCACCAGCAAAAGTTTAACCCTTTGACTCCCTCACCCTATCCACCACCAGCAAAAGTTTAACCCTTTGACTTCCTCACCGTATCCACCACCAGCAAAAGTTTAACCCTTTGACTTCCTCACCGTATCCACCACCAGCAAAAGTTTAATCCTTTGACTCTCGCACCCTATCCACCACCAGCAAAAGTTTAACCCTTTGACTCCGTCATCATGTCCACTACCAGCAAAAGTTTAACCCTTTGACTCTCTCACCCTATCCACCACCAGCAAAAGTTTAACCCTTTGACTCCCTCACCCTATCCACCACCAGCAAAAATGTAGCCTTTTGACTCCCTCAACCTATCCACCAGCTTCCTGCAGGACGCTGGTGGATAGGGTGTAGGAGTCGAAAGGGTTAATTTTCGTTTTGCTGTCATGGTTGGCAAAGCAGGATGCTAGTTGACAGGGTGAGGAAGTCAGAGGGATAATTTTCCTCATTATTGCATCGTATTGTATCGTAACTGGGTATAATGTTTTCATAGCAACATTTCTCTTGTGAAATTCAGACTTCTGGTGGAGGGAGCGGGGAGGCACACTCGGCCAATCTATTCATATAGAAAGAGGCTTTCCTTCGTGGATGTCTCAACAGAAATGCAACCAGAGGGACTCGACCTTGGCAAGCAGTTTTGGCAAACTTCCAGAACAGGCTATGGGCCTACTTATTCTTGGAATGGAATGGAATTTTTATTTAATGTCTGTTCACAATAGTGATTTTAGACACACACACACACACACACACACACACACACATATATATATATATATATATATATACAGGGAGAGGGAAAAAAAAGGGTGGGGGACGGGGATGGGAAGGGATAGTAGGAGTTTGAATGTAAGAAGGGGAACAATTACAATTAAGAATTCAGAACATTAAGTTAACAGTGTCAATTAATAACAGACAATAATTAACTCTTCATAATAATCTGCCAACAGGGGATCTGAGAATCAGCTGGACTACCGAAATAATATCATTATTTTTGTTGTAAAGGATATCTCTGGAGTCAGTACATGAAAAATCGAGATTGTTATTTCTATATGTCGTAAGTAAGATAGGACATTCAAAGAGCAGATGGTGGACAGATAATGCTTTTGAACAAACACATACATTCTGTCCTTATTCTTGTCCTTCACGATCATCCTAAAGATCACTACAAAATGGCAAGCTCAGCTTCACCGTGGGGATGCCGGGGGCTTTTTCAATATAAATAATTTCCTCACCTTCTAGAAATTCTGTGCCAGAAATTTCCTCTTTTCTGTCACTCTCTTTGTTTCTGCCTTGTTCCTTTGGTTTCTGTCGATTCTACCTATCAGTTTTTGCGTGGCTGGTCCATTTCACCTGTATGTGTTCAGTAAAGTCTTTCATACTATCTCTTAGGATTGATAACTGGGCACATTGTATTGAGTGCATTTTTGGCTCTAAGTAAATGATATGCGAAAGCAGTTTTAGGTAGTTTAGGCCCATTTTTATATATGCTTTAGTGTCCTTATATTCAAAATTTGTATTCACGTATGTTTTTTTTTATCCCTTGTGTGATAAATTGGACGGAGTGGTCAACGCCAGGGGCATATTCTTAGATAATGTGCGCGAATGCATTGATATGTGTACTTTGTACTTAATTTTCTGTTTTTTTCCTGTTGAGGTTTTGCATGTTTTGGAGCGTTTATGACCCTGATATGGCTCTGCGCAGTCGGCTGGGCTTTGAACAAAAATAACAATAACAATAAGACTGACTTCTCATTGACTGAGCGGTAAACTCACACTTTCATTACTGTCGCCAGATCGATTTTCTTTCTAACATAGCCAACTTCAGTCATAGACTGTAAACTGAATTGTGTGTGCAAGAGGGTTTCGTCGCACTCAGACGATTTCCTTATGCACCACATTCAAATCTGACAGCAGTTATCTGACAAGAGTCCTTGAGCCTGCGCAGAGGGCTCATTGCTGGCAAGGTCTTGAAATGGTCAAGGGGGAAGGGACATATGTGAAGCTTTGTCATTACCAGAATGATTGGAGCATTCAGGTGGTCAGCGGACAGTCAGTGTTTGCCGTTGCGGGTGGGGTTCTACTACTACGACGACTACTATTACTACGACGATGACTACTACTACTACTACTACTACTACTACTACTACTACTACTACTACTATACTACTACTAATGATGATGATGATGATAATGATAATAATAATAACAATAACAATAAAAGAGAACAATACTAACACTACTAATAATAATTGCAGCATTTATATGGCGCCAAGTCTTGACAATTCAAATCAAAGCACACCCACGCACCAGACATACGCACACAATCAACATAAACTACCTTACAATGTACGAAAATGTCCACATAAACTGAAGGAAAGAAGTGGTGTGTGTGTGTGTGTGTGTGTGTGTGTGTGGTGTGTGTGTGTGTTTGTGTGTGGTGTGTGTGTGTAAATTGGATTTAAAAACAAAAAGGGTAGGTGTTAGGCGAAGGGAGAGTGGAAGTCTGTTCCAGGCAGATGGCCCTGAGACAGCAAAAGAACGCTGGCCGACAGTTGATAGTTTAAATCTAGGAACCTGAAGGGAAAGAGTATCTGACGCTGAACGCGAGCTGGCTTATAGATATTGATGTTGTCATATAAACATATGATGGTGCAGACTGGTGAGTAGGTTTGTAACACAAGGTATCCAGCTTGTGTTCAGTTCAAACTCAGAGACGTTAGATCTTGAGATCACAGCTCTCTCAAACTCGAAGCCAGTCAGACATCTATCATCATCATCATCATCATCATCATCTTATCATCATCATCATCATCTCACCATCATCATCATCATCATCATCATCATCATCATCATCATCATCATCATCATCATCATGTGCCCTGCATATGTATCCATCGCTTTGTTGCCGCAAGCACATCCTCCATTCTCTCTGTCCTCACCCTGCAAGTCCATCCAATATTTTCTCTCCGGGTCTTGCTGGTGTTCTCTTTCCCTCCAGCTTTCCCGTTGTGACCAGGTGCTCTAATTCCCCTTTCCTCATTAAATGGCCTATAAATGTTGCTGTCTTTTCCTAATCTTCCTTATCAATGTTCTTCTTGTGTTTGCCTCCATCAAAACTGTCTCGTTTGTTTTCATTGCTGTCCATGGAACTATCAACGTCTTTCTTAGAAACCACATTTTGGCTGCCTCGATCTTGTTCTGGCTTTGCTTGTTGACTGTCCACGCCTCACAGCCGTATAACATATCGGTTCTATATAACATTCAAGAACTCTCTTCCTGATGTTAATTGATAGGCATTTGTTGGCTAGAATGCTTTTCATCTTCTTGAATGTTGTTTTGGCTTGGCCGATTCTGCTGGCTATTTCTGATGTGCATCTGCCGTCTGGTGAGATGATCCTTCCCAGATATTTAAACTTATCAACCTGTCTCAAGGCTGTAATTTTTGCATGAGGGGATTTTGTGTTTTTTAATGATTACCATGACTTCAGTCTTCCTGCTGTTTAGCTCCAACCCTTTACTTTTGCTTTCTATTTCTATTATATTCACAAGGTTTTGTAGGTCCCTCTCGTTTTCTGCAATTAGCACAGTGTCATCTGCGTATCGAATGTTGTCCAGCTTATATTACATTCAAACTCAGAGACGTAAGATCTTGAGATCATAGCCTTCTCAAACTCGAGTCAGTCAGAACGTTAACCATAAATGTGGTGATCGTCCCCCAGGTGGACTCCTCTGATGCAGACAACCTTACCCGCATGGTGGAGCTGTGGTTCGTCTTCTGCATGATCTGGTCCATCTGCTGCTCGGTGGATGAGGATGGCCGGAAGAAGTTCGACAACCTGATACGGGAGAACGACGGCACCATCCCCACCAGAGATACCGTGTACGAGTATCACGTGGACTCCAAAAACAAATGCTGGATCCACTGGGACGAGAAACTGAAAGCGGGCTGGAGATATAACCCGGCGTAAGACACGAGTTACAGCCATGTTCGTTAGTGTCAAAACAGTTTGCAATGAAACAGTCTCACCCCCCGTGGGGATGCCAGGGACTCTTTCAGTATAAATAGTATCCCCACCTTCTGCAAATTTTGTGCTAGAAATTTCCTCTTTTCTGTCACTCTCTTTGTTTCTACCTTGTTCCTTTGCTTTTTGTCATTTCTTCCTATCATTTTCTGTCTTGATTACCTATTCACCCGTATGTTTTCGATAAAGTCTTACGTATTTTTTCTTAGGATTGATAACTGGATACAAGTGTTAAGTGTAATTTTGCCTGTAGGGAGGTGAGATATGCGGAAGCAATTTTAGGTAATCTATACCGGTTTTTATGTATGTTTTTGGTGTCCTTAGGTATGGTTAAATTTGTATTCAGGTATGTTTTTTAAATCCCATGTGCGATAAATTGGACGGAGTGGTCAACGCCAGGGGCATCTCCTAAGATTATGTGCGTGAATGCATTGATATGTGTACTTAATTTTCTTTTCATTTTTTTTCCTGTTGAAGTTTTGCATGTTTTGAAGCGGTTATGTCCCGGATATGGCTCTACCCAGTCGGATGGGCTTTAAACAACAATAACGACAATGAAACAGAGGACTAGGAATGATACAGCACCTACTTATCTCTGAGAACTATCGTTCTTTCTCTTACTATGCCCCACAGTTCTGGAACTCTCTAGCTTGGCGTATCAGACGTGCTTGTTCTTTTGCTGCTCTCAAAACCTTTCTCTTTCAGAAATACTATCGATAGCAAATTTTACGGATTCCCTGTTATATGAATGATGGATGTTATGTTGATCTGTATGATGTGTGTGTGTGTAGTGTAATGTGTGTGTATGTGTGTGTGTAGTCGTGTGTGTGTGCGTGTGTGTATTTGTGTGTGTGTGTGTGTGTGTGTGTGTGTGTGTGTGTGTGTGTGATTAGCTGTGAGCTGTTTGCTCACTTGTTTGTATCGTTGTTGTGAGCGCCTAGAACCCTTGGCAATTATAAATACATCATTAGTAGTAGTATGATTACTATCATTATTACTGTCACTATCATTATTATTGTCATTGTCATTATTACTATTATTATCATTCGTGCCCAGTGGAAAAACGTGCAGAAATAAACTCTGCAGAGCGTTCCATTGAATGTCGTGGGCGATTCCGCCTGTGGCATCAGACTTTGGCCTGAGATCCCACATGAGGGTACACAAGTAAAGTTCTAGGTTGGACCGCCGCATAGCGTGGGCGATCATGGCCTTCCACACGAGACTATCCCTTCGCTGCAAGTATATTCCCCACCCTCTCTGTCCTCAGGCACCCTGCAAGTCTGTCCATTATTTTTCTCCCCGGGTCTCTACCTGTATTCTCTTTCCCTCCAGCTTTCCTGTTGTGACCAGGTGTTCCAATTCCCCTTTCCTCATAATATGCCCTATAAATGTTGCTTGTCTTTTCCTAATCTTCTTTATTAGTGATCTTCTTGTGTCTGCCTCTTTCCCTCCAGCTTTCCTGTTGTGACCAGGTGCTGTTAATTCCTCATTTCCTCACAAAACATCTTTCTTAATCTTTCTACCTGACACAATTGTAACGGAAGGGTACCCCCTGTTGCAGGATACTTCTTGTGTCTGCCTCTTTCCCTCCAGCTTTCCTGTTGTGACCAGGTACTCTAATTCCTCTTTCCTCATAATATGCCCTATAAATGTTGCTTGTCTTTTCCTAATCTTCTTTATTAGTGATTTTCTTGTGTCTGCCTCTTTCCCTCCAGCTTTCCTGTTGTGACCAGGTGCTCTTAATTCCCCCTTTCCTCATAAAACATCTCTCATCTTTCTACTAGACACGATTGTAACGGAAGGGTACCTCCTGTTGCAGGATACTTCTTGTGTCTGCCTCTTTCCCTCCAGCATTCCTGTTGTGACCAGGTGCTCTAATTCCCCATTTCCTCATAATGTGCCCTATAAATGTTGCTTGTCTTTTCCTAATCTTCTTTATTAGTGATCTTCTTGTGTCTGCCTCTTTCCCTCCAGCTTTCCTGTTGTGACCAGGTGCTCTAATTCCCCATTTCCTCATAAAACATCTTTCTCTCATCTTTCTACCAGACATGATTGTAACAAAAAGAGTACCTTCTGTTGCAGGATACTTCTTGTGTCTGCCTCTTTCCCTCCAGCTTTCCTGTTGTGACCAGGTGCTCCAATTCTCCATTTCCTCATAAAACATCTTTCTCTTAATCTTTCTACCAGAAACAATTGTAACGGAAGGGTACCTCCTGTTGCAGGATACTTCTTGTGTCTGTCTCCTTTCCCTCCAGCTTTCCTGTTGTGACCAGGTACTCTAATTCCCATTTCCTCATAATATGCCTAGTATAAATGTAGCTTGTCTTTTCCTAGTCTTCTTTATTAGTGATTTTCTTGTGTCTGCCTCTTTCCCTCCAGCTTTCCTGTTGTGACCAGATGCTCTTAATTCCCCATTTCCTCATAAAACATCTTTCTCTCATCTTTCTACCTGACACGATTGTAACGGAAGGGTACCTCCTGTTACAGGATATTTCTTGTGTCTGCTCTTTCCCTCCAGCTTTCCTGTTGTGACCAGGTGCTCTAATTCCCCATTTCCTCAAAAAACATCTTTCATCTTTCTACCAGACACGATTGCAACAGGAAGGGTACCTCCTGTTGCAGGATACTTGTGTCTGCCTCTTTCCCTTCAGCTTTCCTATTGTGACCGGGTGCTCTAATTCGCCATTTCATCATAAAACATCTTTCTCTCATCTTTCTACCAGACACGATTATAACGGAAGGGTACCTCCTGTTGCAGGCTACCGTTCTACCAGCAGATCGTGCCGACAGTGGACACGGTACGGTACAGGTTCCTGATAACAACACTGATCGACAGCCGCAACCCTGTCCTGCTGGTAGGCCCCGTGGGTACGGGCAAGACCTCGGTGGCCGAGACTTGTCTCGGTCGTCTGGACTCCAAGGAATTTAACGTCCTGTCCATCAACATGTCTGCCCGTGTGAGCTTGCTTTTCTTCTTCCTTCCACATTTTTTCGATGTGGTGGTGCCTAGTTGTATTAAATACGCGTTCTGATTCTGTTTTCGTGTTGTTGTTGTTGTTGTTCTTTTTCTGGTTCTGTTTGCTTGAACGCGGGTGGTCGTACTTGTTTGGGATTTCCTGCTACTCTTGTTGGGTTTTTTTTCTTACTTGTTTGATTTATTTTGTTGTTTTTTGTTTGTTTGTTTGTTTGTTTGTGTGTGTGTGTGTGTGTGTGTGTGTGTGTGTGTGTGTGTGTGTGTGTTGTGTGTGTGTGTGTGTGTGTTTGCGATTGGTTTGTGTGTATGTGTTATATCTGTTTGTGATTTTTCTGATTTAGTTCGTATTACAGTAATTATTGCAGCGGGTAGGTGAGTGAAAATAGGAGGAAGGAATATCACCAGCCTAAGATATGCTGATGACACCACCCTATTAGCAGGAGACACCATAAGTATGAGGAGAATTCTATATCGAGTAGATGCTGCAGGACACAAGGCAGGACTGAAACTGAATGCCAAAAAGACCAAAGTCATGCACATAGAATAAAACAGAGCTGGAAAACGTGTACAGCTTCAGTACTTGGGCTCTGTCAACACCAACACAGGATCTTGCAGTAAGGACACCAGATCAAGAATGGGCATGGCCAAGCAAAAAATGGCCCAGTTGAACAACATATGGAAAGACAGGCATATCAACGAAACTGGAAAAAAGACTCTTACGCTGCTTGATTTGGCCTGTTGTCATGTAAGGATATGAAGCCTGGACTTTGAAGAAAGATGACGAAAATAAAACAAACGCAGCAGAAATGTGGTTCTACAGGCGTCTTCTCAGAGTAAAATTGACAGACAAAAGAACCAACGAAAGCGTGGTAAAGGAATTAGCTGTCCAATGTAAAATACTCCCAGAGATCAACAAAAGTAAATTGGAAGTATATAGGGGACACGAACAGAAACACCAGAAACGACTTGATGACATCAGTCCTGCAGGGGAGAGTCGAGGCAAAGAGAAAACAAGGAAGGCCAGCAAAATCCTTCATGGACAACATCGCTGATGCCTGCAAACTGTGGTTCCATGACATCATACACAGGAGCAGAGACCGTGTCGCCTGGCGATCCTTCGCGAAAGAGAGTGGAGCTCCCACCGTCGTCCACGGCGATGGAGATAGATGAGAAAGATGATGAGTTTGTGTTGTGTGTGTGTGTGTGTGTGTGTGTGTGTGTGTGTGTGTGTGTGTGTGTGTGTGTGTGTGTGTGTGTGTGTGGTGTGTGGTTTGTGTGCATGTGCAGGTTGAAAGCGAGAAATGACAAGCACGCAGTCACTAACCAACACACTAGACGCGTCTCATCAGCCATTTGACACACTTTGAACAACTAGAGTCTTCTAATGTGTTTCGCTTCCAGACGTCCTCCAACAACGTGCAAGACATTATAGAGAGCCGTGTGGAGAAACGCACCAAAGGGGTGTATGTGCCGGTGGGTGGCAAGAAGCTCATCACCTTCATGGACGACTTCAACATGCCCGCTAAGGACACCTTTGGCTCGCAGCCCCCTCTGGAGCTGATCAAACTGTGGATCGACTATGGCTTCTGGTACAACCGTAAGACCCAGGCGACACAGAAAATCATGGTAAGGGTGTGTGTGTGTGGGGGGGGGGGGGGGCGGATGGGTGTGAGTGTATGTGCGTGTGTGTGTCTGTCTGTCTGTCTGTCTCTTTGTGTATGTGTGTTTGTGTCTCTGTGTATGTATGTCTGTGTATGTGTGTGTGTCTATCTGTGTGTGTGTGTGTGTGTCTGTCTGTCTGTCTGTGTATGTATGTATATTTTGTGTGTGTATTATGTGTGTGCGTGTGCGGGCGCGCGTGTGTGTATTGGAGAGGGAGAGGGAGGAGTGTGGTGTGCTCTATCTTTTGGGTCTGAATTTTCCCCAATGCATAGAGTCTTTGGCTGGACCATTGTATTTGTAATCAGGCAGGCAAGCAGAGTATTCCGAAATGTTTTGCGATGGAATAGAATCAGTTCTGTCCGTCACTATCTCGCTATTGATACGACCAGTCGCTGTGGTATAGTGGTTAACGCAACGGACTACCGACTGGAAGGTTCCAGGTTCGAATCCCCATCAGTCCCTTCAAAAATCATTGTGGGATTTTTCTGCTCTAACCGGCTCCTACCCAGAGTTGGGCGTGCTATGGGCTCTTTGGGAAGACTGGGACCACACAGTCGAGTCTCATCCACTTCACGGATGCATCATTGAGGGTGTTGCTCAAATCTTCTGACCAGCACCGCAGATATGTGTATCTCTCGGGGCTGGTTGACGCCAGGATATGTTATGATAGTAAGCGTAGAGTATAGACACGTCACGCAGTCTCAATCCTAGATGGAACTCCATAGCATCATGAATGTCATCCTCATCGACATCATCGTCATTGCATTGTGAAAACTGTTCCAGCTTCTGTGGCCATTAAGGTGGCGTAGAAAATAGGGGCAAAGAAAAAGGTGAGCACAAAGGTAACCTCCCTGCGTGCAATATTTCTAAAAAAAAATTTTAAATATCGTTATGATACAGTCTAAACACCCGTATGCACTTTTGTCCTCTAAAGGATTGCTCCTGTGTTCCTCTTTTGCCTCCTTTGCTTTCTTTCATATCATATCATTTTCTGCCTTAGTGATCTATGTATCTGTATGTAGTCTGTAAAACCTCACATACTTTCTGTTAGAATTGATGAATGAGTACATGTATTAACTGCACTTTTGGCTCTCAGAAAATGTAATATACAGAAGCACTTTTCGGTAATTTGGGCCAGTTTAGTATGTTTTTGGTGTGCGTAGTTATGTCTATACATTTGCGTTTAGGGTTGTTATTTTTAAGTCCCTGGTGATAAATTAGGCGGAATGGTCAACACCAGTGGCAAATCTCGAGATTGTATACGCAAATGCATTGTTATTTTTGATTAATTTTCTTTTCCAGTTGCTTTAGAGTCATCTAGCTGTTGTGTACATTTGCAGTAGTTGTAACTGATGTAACTGATATGAGTCTACGCAGTCGGCTGGGCTTTTAAAAGATAATGATAATTATGATAATGATATTGGTCATGCAGCTGTGAATGGTAATCTGACTGTTTAGGGTTGGAGAAGGTAAAGCAATGACGGAGTGGAGTGGGACTCGAGAGTGATGAGGTCATATCATCTCACTCACCATACGAGCCGAGTTAATTAAGCTAAGTGACTACCTTTCACATGTAGCTGCCAGTCGATGCACCATAGGCTAGGCAGACCTCAGGACCTGGCCAGCTCATGGGTTTATGTGCAGGCTTAAGGCTTGTGCCATGATTACCATCACATGTTACTTATGACGTTGGTGTGTATGGAATTTGTTCCGAGAGCGGAAACATGTCTTAAGAAACTGAAACTGGAAAATTGTACGTTTAATCATTGTCGTTATGACCGTTGCATACAGGACATGTTGCTGGTGGCAGCGATGGGTCCTCCTGGTGGTGGCCGTATGGTCATCTCTCAGCGTCTGCAGAGTCGATTCAACCTCATCAACATGACATTCCCACAGGTAATCTTCCTCTCTGACTCGCTCACAGAACAGTGTGTAGCCTATATATCTCTTTTCTGGTTTCTTTTTTTTTTCCTTTCTTTTATTTTCATGATTGCTCTGGTTTTTGTTGTGGTGTTGAGGTTGTTGTTTTTTCGTTGTCTCCATTTTGCTTTTTCATGATTGCTCTGGTTTTTGTTTTGGTGTTGAGGTTGTTGTTTTTTTCGTTGTCTCCATTTTGCTTTTTCATGATTGTTCTGGTTTTTTGTTGTGGTGTTGAGGTGGGTTTTTTTCGTTGTCTCCATTTTGCTTTTTCATGATTGCTCTGGTTTTTGTTGTGGTGTTGAGGTGGGTTTTTTTCGTTGTCTCCATTTTGCTTTTTCATGATTGTTCTGGTTTTTGTTTTGGTGTTGAGGTTGTTTTTTTTCGTTGTCTCCATTTTGCTTTTTCATGATTGCTCTGGTGTTTGTTGTGGTGTTGAGATTTGTTTTCGTTGTCTCCATTTTTCTTTTTTATGATTGCTCTGGTTTTTGTTTTGGTGTTGGGTTTCATATTCTAGTGTCTCCATCTCTCTCTTTCCACCCTCTCACATATGGTCAAAATGAATCATGTGTATTTTTTATATTCAAAATATTACCTGATGGCTTTTATGACCGTGTGTGCATTTCAACTTGCATGCCATCAGTTTACTGAACAATGATTCAGAAAAAACTGTGAACAGCAAACGGCGCTACTGAGACCTGTAAAGTGTTGATGGTGGGAGGGGGGGGGGTCTTTCTTACATGACAGGAATCATGAAAGGAATTGAATTTAAAAAGCGCGTAATAATAATAACGACATTTATAAGTCGCCAAACCATCATTCAAGAACAAACCAAGGCGCGCACTCTCATCATTCACAAAGCAATCACCCAACAACGACCAGAACTCCAGGGCACAAAGCACACGCAAACTGGGAGGGGGAGACTGGATGTGAGCGGGGTGTGTACCCTGACATTACCGTCAACCCTTCCTCTGTCTCAACACACACCACACACACACACCACACCACACACCACACACAACACCACACACACAAAACACACACACACACACACACAACACACACACACACACACACACACACACAACCACACACACACACACACACAACACAACACCACACACACACCACACAACACACACACACACACACACACAACACACACACACACCACACACACACACACACACACACACACACACACACACACACCACACACACGCACCACAACAAACACACACACAACCACAACACACAACACACACACACACACACAACACACACACACACACACACACACACAACACACACACACACACACACACACACACACACACACACACACACACACACACACACACACACACACACACACACACACAACACCACACACACACACACACACACACACACACACAACACAAGATGCTGACCTTGACTACGCGCAGGCCTGCTTGGCGAATGGCCCTTGACCCGTTGTCATCCTGTCACACACAGAGACACACACAAGACACACACACACAGACACACACACACACACACACACACACACACACACACACACACACACACACACACACACACACACTCCACACACACACACACACACACACACACACACACACACACACACACAACACACACACACACACACACACACACAACACACACACACACAACACACACACACACACACACCACACACACAAGATGCTGACCTTGGCTACGCGCAGGCCTGCTTGGCGAGTGGCCCTTGACCCGTTGTCATCCTGTCACACACAGAGACACACACACACACACACACACACACACACACACACACACACACACACACACACAACACCACACGACACACACACCAACAACACACACACAACGAATGTACACACGCATGCACACACACACTCTGTTAGAGCTCATTCTCTGTTTTTCTCTTCTTTTCCCCCTTTCCCTCTGTTATTAACTTCTCTTTCACTCACTTTGTCTTGCTCTCTCACATTTTTAACCAAGACTTCAAAAATGGAAGCAGGCTGGTTAGGCTTCAAGGGGAGGGACCTGGGAAATTAATCTCTCTCTCCAAGTAATAGTAAGAAACACAGTTGTAGGTCTCTGTCAACCGTCTGGCAGCAGTTCATTTTTGGTCGTCCTTCCTTTGTTGTCTTCCTGGGTTCCAGTTCAGGGCTTGGTTGGCAGGTCTGGAACATTATCGTCATCACATACCTCATCCTCATTCATCTTCGTGTGAAAAATTGTCGTGGATTCTTTGACCCTGGTGCCCTATTCTCATGGTAGGTTGTGAAGTTATCGTTTTCGTCGTTCTCTTTACATTGTTTATCCATATTAACAAATATCAACAAATATCTTTTGACTCCCGCACACAGTCCACCAGCATTCTGCATTGTGAACCATGCTAGCAAAGTAAAAACCTAACCCTTTGACTCCCTCACCGTATCCACCAGCTTCCTGAAGGAAGCTGGTGAAAAGGGTGAGGGAATCAAAAGGGTTTAAGTTTTTGCAATTGGTGGTTAAAGTGCGGGAGTCAACGAGTTAAGTTTTTGCAATTGATGGATAAGGTACAGGAGTCAAAGGGTTAAGTTTTTGCAGTTGCTGGATAGGGTGCAGGAGTCAAAGGGGTTAATCCCTGTACATGTGTCGTTCATATTGTGGTCACCAGGAGACCCAGATCAAACGTATTTACGGCAGCATGATCAACCAGAAGCTGGTGGAGTTTGACGAAGAGGTGAAGACTATAGCTGACGTGCTGACCGACGCCACCATTGAGATGTACGATGTGATCGTCAGTAAGTTTCTGCCTACACCGGCCAAGATCCACTACCTCTTCAACCTCAGGGACATATCAAGGGTAAGTGAACCACGGTGACTTAGAGCTTGTTCACTGTAACTAAATGCAGATAAGTGATCGAAAGTGATCATCATCATCATCATCATCATCATCATCATCATCATCATCATCATCATCATCATCATCATCGTCGTCGTCGATCGTCGTCGTCGTCGTCGTCGTCATCATCATGATGTAACCTGCCGCGTGGCGTTGGCTATCACGGCCCTCCATGTGCATCTATCCCTTGTCGCTGCAAGTACATCTTCCACCCTTTCCATCCTCAGCCACCCTGTAAGTCCGTCCAGTATTTTCTCCCGGGATCTACCTGGCGTTCTCTTTCCCTCCAGCTTTCCTGTTGTGACCAGGTACTCTAATTCCACTTTCCTCATAAAATGGCCTGATCTTCCTTATCGATAATCTTCTTGTGTCTGCCTCCATCAAGACTGTCTCGTTTGTTTTCTTTGCTGTCCATGGAACTTTCAACTTTCTTCTTAGAAACCACATCTCGGCTGCCTCAATCTTATTCTGGCTTTGCTTGCTGACTGTCCAGGTCTCACAACCGTATAACATTATCGGTTCTATATAACATTCAAGAAGTCTCTTTCTGATGTTAATTGATAGGCATTTGTTGGTAAGAATGCTTTTCATCTTGTTGAATTCTGTTTTGGCTTGGCCGATTCTGCTGGCTATTTCTCATGTGCATCTGCCGTCTGGTGAGGTGGCCGTTCCCAGATATTTTAATTTATCAGCCTGTCTCAAAGTTGTGGCATTTGCTGTTATTCATGAGGGGATTTCATGTTTTTTACTGATTACCATGATTTCCGTCTTCTTGCTATTTAGCTCCAACCCTTTATTTTTGCTTTCTGTTTTCTGTTATGTTCACAAGGTTTTGTAGGTCCCTTTCATTTTCTGCAATCAGCACGGTGTCATCTGCGTAACGCATGTTTTTTATCATTTTTCCTCCAACCTTTAATCCAGGGCATTCTTCTAGGTTTCTCATGATGTTTTCGCTGTAAAGTGAAAACAGATCTGGTGACAGACACAACCTTGCCTTACTCCTCTTTTGATATTTTCGAAAGAGCTTATATCGTTTTCTATTCTCATTGCAGCTGTTTGTTTCCAATACTTATTTTTGATTATTCGTAGATCTTTTCCATCAATGTTGAGTCTTTCTAGTTGGTTGACCAATTCTTCATGTCTGGCAGGCATCCATCCAATTATGAATTTTACCAATATTAGTTCAAAATCAATCGAGAATATTTTTTTCCTCCAAAGCCCATTTTTGGGTGAAGACTGCTCGGCAAAGAGGTTTTTGTTATTTGCCCAGTTCCGTGGCAGACTTAGGGTTAAAACAAGACTGTACATGTTTGTTATTCTCGTCGTTCATTTTGGTGGTAGGTAGTGACCCATGTTCACTAAGATGTGTTGTATGTGTTGTTTGTGTGTGCAGGTCTTTCAAGGCTTGCTGAGAGCAGAGAAGAATCGTCATGACACCAGGGAGGCCCTCACAAGGCTGTGGACCCATGAGTGCTTTCGGTGAGTCTGTTCACGTTGTCTTCAGTCTACAGGCCACTTGTGGGTCGCCTTATGCTCCATATGTCTTGTTTTACTTGTGCATAATCCGTAGGGTACGAAAAAGTAATGAACAAATTATGCATCTCTGTAGTTTTTTTTCTTGTCACGAAAAATTAACAAATCTAATGCATCTCTCTATTTTTCTTGTCACGAAAAAATAATTAACAAATCCAATGCACCTCTCCAGTTTTTTTCTTGTCACGAAAAATGAATTAACAAATCTAATGCATCTCTCTAGTTTTTTTTTTCTTGTCACGAAAAAGTAATTAACAAATTTAATGCGTCTCTCTATTTTTTTGTTGTCACGAAAAATTAAAAGATCTAATGCATCTCCCTAGTTGTTGTTTTTTTTCTTCTCACGAAAAACGAATTAACAAATTAAATGCATGTCTCTAGTATTTTTTTTTTGTCACGAAAAATTCATTAAGAAATCTAATGCAAGTCTCTAGTTTTGTTCTTGTCACGAAAAAATAATAAACAAATCTAATGCATCTCTAGTTTTCTCTTGCGGTCGCCTTTCATCACAACTTTTCTTTTCGCTGGTAAGTGACATGATTTTAACGGGGGAAAAATGTCCTCTGACACACAGTGTCTGTTCGTGTGATTGTGTGTTCTTTAACAGAATTGTGCCATCAGCGTGGTCAAAGAATGACTAAAATTTGCAAGTGGATGTTTGTATAAACTCATGAATGGATGGATGCCCGCCAGTTTTATGTAAGATTTCTGGTTCATCAAGGATTCAGAAATATCACACGCACTTACAATAAATACACTCACGTGGTGAAGACACAGACAGGCACATACATAAACGTACACCCACCAGCACATGAATACATACACGGAATAAGAAAACTGGTCTTTATAAACATCGTTCTGAGTTGAAAGTTATGAAATCTGCTGACACTGTAGATGTATTTGTATTTTCACAGTAGATTTGCAATTGTACCATAGAACACATAAATACTTGCGCCTATGCACATACACCAGGTCAGAGGAAAACCCAGACGTCTAGACAACATACAACCTTGGAAAAGACTAACGAAATATCAAACTGTCCGTTGATAAACATTAAAACACTAGTTTACATACACACATATTACCATTTGATATCATTGTATGTTACTGTTTGATATCATAGTATGTTACCCTTTGATATCTTCAAACAGGCAGAGAGACACAAAAAGTGAACAAGTAAAAGACACCATGTGAAGCACTGTTTTGAACATTAATAAGAAAGAAATGAAAAAGAGAAGAAGGAAAACCAATGATCCATGTACTTGCATGCAACTGAAGTCCGTTTTAGAAAAAGGAATCACAAATGCAATGCTAACCCTAACCCTAACCTTAAGCCTCGTATCCTGTCCATCAACTATAAAAACTTAACCATTTGACTCCCTTAGAAAGCTGGCGGATATTGAGGTAGTCAAAAGGTTAGGTTTTTGTTTTGATAGCAGGGTTGACAATGCTGGTTGACAGGGTATGGGAGTCAGAGGGTTAAATGACATATTCAGAGTTCTGGTGTCAAGAAAATGAACAATTGGACTGGTCACAAAATAATGAAAGCGTATAAAAAAAAGGAGCCAGTTACTGATAATGTTTATATATTGAATGGCTAAATCTTGTCCATATTATCAGTATGCCATTTCAAACCCAGTAAAACTTCAGCTTCAAATAAGATAAAACGTCCACTCCTAGAACCTATCGTTAACAGACCTGGGTTATTATGGACCTAGTGAACTAGCCGTGGGTTCTGCAAGTAAACATTATATCATGGGCACTAACCTCATTCATGGGTGGTGGGGGGGGGGGGGGCACTGCAGAGTATTCTCAGATCGCCTGATCAACCAGAAGGACAGGGAACTGTTTCTGGTGGTACTGGGGGACAAGCTGGGTTCGCTCTTCAACCAGACCATCAACAACATCTGCCCCAACAAACAGCCTCTTGTCTTTGGTCCGTTCTGTGTTGGTTGCTCTCGCTAGCAGCTGCTTCTTCTTCATGTTCTGTGCATGTTTGTTGCTGCTGACCGTTGTCACATGCATGGAACGCTTAAACAAATACCAGAGAAGATATTTTTTTTCATCTGTAGATTTTTTTTACTGTTGATGTTCCCGGTTGATTATCGTTTTATGGATAGTAGGTCTCAAGACTTCTTCTTATGAACAGGTATATGGATTGTGACATGATCATATTGGACCATTTTCATGGCATCTATGGCGTCAGTGCATTTCAGATTAATTTCCTATGCGGATACGCCATCTTGAGAAACTGAAACAGAAACTTGTGTACATTGTGGTTTTGGCGTCTGTTTACGTTGTTTTGTCGTTTTCTATATGTGCTCATTTGTCATTTTTCAATCCTAAAACGATTTTTAAAACATTAAAAAGTCATATTGTAATAAAACGTTTGTTATGCACTGATTCTTGATATGACTCATTTGGTAATATTTTGTAACTTTTCATAGGTTTGGAGTTTGATACGTTTGAAATGAATATTTTTAATGTTTCATTTTATTTTATTTCATTTTATTTCAGTTTGTTTTAGTTTAGTTATTTTGTGTGTTAATTGTTTTTATGGGTTTCAGTCTTATTCTAGTTTATTTTGTACGTTACAGTTTTGGCTTTTGCACAATACCGTCTTTGAACTCTGCATTCTTTCGGACATGGTATAGTATATGAAACCAGAAGCAGTACCTTTATCTAAATACATGTTTTGCTAAACACACTTACCATGTAGAACGCCGACTCCCGTACATACCTCCAGTCATTGCCATGGTTCTCCGTGGGACCACATTTGCATTTTGCATTGGGCCTTCAGATTGATGGGAACGGGGCTTGCACCCACTGTGCGCGCACTGTAGGAGCTAGACCGTGAGGGCCTGTTCGGGTTACTTTTGATTCGTTTTACTATTATTAGTATCGGTTGATAAGTATAAATATCTGGGAACGATCATTTCACCAGACGGTATATGCACATCAGAAATAGCCAGCAGAATCGGCCGAGCCAAAACAGCATTCAACAAGATGAAAAGCAGTCTTACCAACAAATACCTATCAATTAACATCAGGAAGAGAGTTCTTGAATGTTATATAGAACCGATAATGTTATACGGTTGAGAGGCGTGGACAGTCAACAAGCAAAGCCGGAACAAGTTTGAGGCAGCTGAGATGTGGTTTCTAAGAAGAATGTTGAGAGTTGCTTGGACAGCAAAAACAAACGAGACAGTCTTGATGGAGGCAGATACAAGAAGATCATTCATAAGGAAGATTTGGCAAAGACAGGCAACGTTTTCAGGCCATTTTATGAGGAAATGGAAATTGGAGCATCTGATCACAACAGGAAAGCTGAAGGGAAAGAGAAAACCCGGTAGACCTCGGGAATTTGTATTGGACGGACTTGCAGAGTGACTGAAGACAGAGAGGGTGGAAGATGTGCCTGCGACAACAAGGGACAGATGCATATGGAGGGCCATGATCGCCAACGCCATGTGGCAAGGCACTTGATGATGATGATGAGTATCAGCCGTTAAATCAGGCAGAGACAGTGTGACCTACTGGTACCGTAATGTACTCATTCCGACATGGAACAGTACATTTAGCCAAACATGTATGTAGATAAAAAAAAAAAACTGCTCTCAGTACGAACATCATAGAACGAAGATTATCACTATGATTTTACCATTTTTGTTGGCGGTTTTTTTCATCGTACCTTGGAGGGCCATGATCGCCAACGCCATGCGACAGGGCACATGATGATGACCATGTAGTTGTGAAACTTGGACACTGCTGATTCAGAGAACGAAATCCAAGACTTTGAGACCAAGTGCCTGATGAAACTGCTTGACATGTCCTACCTCGAAAATAACATCAGTGTGTACCTACCAGCGTCATGTACCACCAGACAGGCCCCGACATGGAACCACTGAGCAAAGAGAAAGAGAGAACAGCCGAAAAACACCGGCGAAGAGACTCTCCGAGCAGACATAAAGAGGATGGGCTTAGAGGCGAAAGCAGGGGACAGAAAACCACAGAGGTCTCTTGTTGACGAACTGTACCCCAAGAGGGGCGAAGGACCTAAGTAAGCGAGTATTTAAGTACCTATGGAACACAAAAATACCTATAAGTAAGTAAATATCTACGGAGTAAGTGCATACGGAACAAGATCAACACATTGACAGACGCACAGGAACCGCTATTTTGACTGATAAACGACCCGAGCTTACTTGGTTTGGTCACGCTCCATGATACACTCTCCCTGACCGTCCCTCAGGGCACCGAGGAAGGAAGTCGTCTCCAAAGTCTATAGAGGAAGAGCTGGGTGGCCAACCTTTGGTCTACTATTTGTTTTTAACCCTATGACTCCCGCACCATATCCAGCAGCTGCAAACATTTAACCCTTTCACTCCCTCACCGTGTCCAAAATGGCCGCCAGGTCTGAGGTTGTGAAAAAGGCCAGAAAAAGGGTCACGTTTTTTCTTTGCTGGCATGGTTGACGTTGCACGATGCAGGTAGACAGGGTGCGGGAGTCAAAGGGTTAATGTCTTTTCGCATAATGTGCTTTTAGACTAGAAATTTGTGGAAATGCATGAAAGAATAACTAAGATAAAGAACTATGTGGGGTAAATTATGTTTTGAAGTTTAAAAACAGGCATTGTATCATATTCAGGTGGTAATTCAGATCAAAACAAATAAACGAACAAGAGAAAAGCAGATAGATCTTTAGTACGAGTACAATCAGGCTTCATCGGTTCGTGCAGGGTTGTGTGCATATGTATGTGCGTGGATGTGTGTGTGTGTGTGTGTATGTGTGTGTGTGTATGTGTGTGTGTGTGTGTGTGTGTGTGTGTGTGAGTGAGTATGTATGTGTATGCGTGTGTGTATGCCTGTGCAGGCGAACGAAAAAGTAGTTTGATGTAATCAAATGAGGTGAATGGGGGAGTAGAAGATTACCTTTTAAAATCAAAAGTGTTTAACATTCAAGAAGTAATGAAAACCTAACAAGCGAACAAACAAGGTTGGGAGCGGGGTGCGAGTTACAGGTATAGAACAATCAGGCTCAATCAAAGAAAACGACCTTCAAAACTGTGCAGTAAATGTCTAGCAGTGAGCAACCGATATACCTGACGTGCATGTGTCTGCAGCGAAGAGACAAGCATGGAAAGTCCTGTCTGCTGAAAATAGTCACACTGGTTTTGAGATCAGAAGGAATTGGTGCCATGTATGTATGTATACATACACAAGATTTGCTGCCTTTGTTATCACATCATTTCTGGAACTGCTCCTGACTATCTCTCTGAACTCTTGACTGTCTACGTACCTTCTCGATCACTCCGCTCTTCTGTGGATGACAAGAAGTTTCGTGTGCCAAAATATAACAGAGAAACTCACGGTGGTAGAGCCTTTGCAGTTTTTGCTGTTCAGACATGGAACTTGTTGCCTCAGTCCGTCCGCCACTCTAAAACTCTACCATCTTTCAAAACAAGTTTAAAAACTTACTTCTTTAAACAGTGTTTTTCCTGATTTTGGCTAGTGGGTTGATCCTGCTTGACATTCTGGATGAAATTGTGCACAATGGGGTGTATGCCAGTGTGTGTGTGTGTGTGTGTGTGTGTGTGTGTGTGTGTGTGTGTGTGTGTGTGTGTGTGTGTGTGTGTGTGTGATGTGTGGCTGTGTGTGTGTGGGTGTTGTGTGTGTGTGTTTTGAAAATGGGGGGGAGAGGGGTGGGCGGGGAGGGGGTGAGAGGGAGAGAGATTATTTGGTGTGTCTGTGTGGTTGTTGATTTCCTGTGGATAGTTTTTGATGAGTTTGTTTGTATTGTAGCCTGTTATTTGGTTTATATATGTATGGTTTACTGATGTAAAGCGCTTTGAGGTTTCGGAAAGCGCTCTATAAATGCACTATTATTATTATTATTATTATTATGTATTTTATTGGCACATCTCATTTTAATTTTTCAATTTGCTTTCCCCCTTCCCCCATTTTTGTCCTGTTGAAGTATATGTTTTGAAATGGTTATAGCCCTGAGACGGCTCTATGCAGTGGGCTTGGCTTTAAACAACAGTTACAATAAACCAGTCGCCGTGGTGTAGTGGTTAATGCAACGTACTACCGACTGGAAGGTTGTGGGTTTGAATCCCCATCAGTCCCGTCAAAACTAAATCATTGTGGGATTTTTGGGCTCTAACCGGCCCCTACCCAGAGTCGGGCGTGCTATGGGCTCATTGGGAAGACTGGGACCACACAGTCGAGTCTCATCCACTTCACGGATGTGTCATTGAGAGTGTTGCTCAAATTTTCTGACAAGCACCGCAGGTGTGTATCTCTCGGGCCTGGTTTACGCCAGGATATATTATGAAAAAAGCGTAGAGTACAGCCCTGTCAGACAGTCTCAGTCCTAGATGGAACTTCATAGCATCAAAATTATCATCCTCATCGACATCACCATCATCGCATTGTTACAAAAAACTGTGCCAGCTTCTGTGACCATAAATGATGGCGTAGAAAATGGACCGAAAACAAAAAGGTGAGCACAAACGTAACCTCCCTAAGTTCGATGATCCTAAAAAAAAAAGACAAAAAAAAACTTAATTTGTTTCGCTGTGTCGGCCAGGTGACTACATGAGCAACGAGTTGCTGTATGAGGACATCACTGACAACGCGGCACTGAAGAAGTGCATGTCCAACTATCTCAAAGATTACAACGGCTCCCCTGGAGTGGTGCCTATGGATCTGGTCCTCTTCCGTGATGCCATGGAGCATGGTCAGTGCTACACGGTTAAGCTATGTTTGAACAAGTTGTAGTGTTCTAGAGGTACGTTATGGTTAGATAGTGGGACCACATAAGAGTGTATCAGTTATTCGCCTATGGCCAGTACAGTTTTCTTCCTTTCCTCTGTCTCTGTCTCTCTCTGCCTCTGTCTGTCTGACTGTCTGTCTCTGGCTCTTTCTCTTTTTAATATACACACATATACATACAGTATGTTTTGATATGTGTGTGAATAGGTATCTGAATATACATACAAGTATATGTAGTTGTATATGTGTGTATATCTGTCTGTCTATCTATACACACATGTATATGTGTGTGTATACATGGATAGACTAGAACAATCTTATAACGCTAAGCAGGATCGTAGGTGTAAGTGAGATGGGAGAAAGACCTCATTACTCGGTCAGCTATTATTAGTATTATTGTTATTGTTCTTCTTATCATTATTCGTTACTTGTTATTGATATTAGTAGTAGTAGTAGTAGTATTGTTGTTGGCGTTGCTTTTACTATTATTAGTATTTATCATTATTGTTGTTGTTGTTGTTGTTACTATTATTAGTATTAATTTTGTTGTTGGTGGTGGTGGTGGTTTTATCATCATCATCATCATCATCATCATTGGTGTTGGTGTTTTTGCTACTGTCATCATTACTATCATGATTATTACAATTATTATTGTTGTTATTATTATTACAATAATTTATATTATTATTATTATTATTATTATTATTACTATTATTGTTGTTGTTATTATGTTGTTGTTGGTGGTGGTGGTGGCGTTTTTACTATATTATCATTATTATGTTTCAATGTCAGCATATCCGGTTTCCCTCTGATGTTTCAGTATCCAAAATCGTACGGGTTGTTCGTCAGCCCCGGGGCAACATGCTACTGGTAGGGATTGGTGGCAGCGGTCGCCAGAGTCTCAGTCGCCTGGCTGCCTTCATCTGCGATTTCAAGATCTTCCAGATTGAGGTCACCAAGCACTACAAAAGGGCCGAGTTTAGAGATGGTAATCGCTGTTCTCTCAGTGATCTTTGGTTAAAACACATTTTGCAGTTATCTCTGCGGTTCTCGGAATACTGTGGTGTGTTGCTTATGATTGTGTGTGTGGTGTGTGTGTGTGTTGTATGTGTTGTGTGTGTGTATGTGTTGTATGTGTTTGTGTGTGTGTGTGTGTGTATGTGTTGTGTGTGTGTTGTTTGTGAGTGTGTGTGTGTGTGTATGCGTGTGTATGATTGTGTGTGTATGTGTTGTTTGTTTGTGTGTGTGTTGTTTGTTTGTGTGTGTGTTGTGTGTGTGTGGTGTGTTGTGTGTGTGTGTGTGTGTGTGTGTGTGTGTGTTCGTTCGCTCTTTGATTTAACGCCTTTTCACTATGAGTGTGTGTGTCAGTGTGCGTGTGTGTATGTGTGTGTGTGTGTGTGTGTGTGTGTGTGTGTGTGTGTGTGTGTGTTTGTGTGTGTGTTGTTTGTGTGTGTGTGTTGTTTGTGTGTGTACGTGTGTGTGTGTGTGTGTGTGTGTGTGTGTGTGTGTACGTGTGTGTTTTTTTTTCAGCCATAGACAATGAACCTGTTTCTGAGTCAACAGTACACTTTTAAAACTAAGGTCAAGGCATGAACCTGATTCTGGGTTTATTGTAGTAAACCTTTAAACACTAGGATCGAGGCATTCCATATGAACGCAATTGTCCTCTCTTGTGTTTCATACTTTGTTAAAATTTGTTTTGTTTTGTATTGTATTGTATTGTATTGTATCCTATCGTATCGTATCGTATCTTGTTGTGTTGTAGTGCAATGTAGAGTACTATAGCGTAGTGTAGTGTAGTGAGTGTAGTGTAGTGCAGTGTAGTGTAGTGCAGTGTAGTGCAGTGTAAGTGTAGTGTAGTGCAGTGAGGTGTAGTGTAGTGCAGTGTAGTGTAGTGCAGTGTAGTGCAGTGCAGTGCAGTGTAGTGCAGTGTAGTGCAGTGCAGTGCAGTTAGTGCAGTGCAGTGCAGTGCAGTGCGCCACATTGCTCGCATTGCATTGTGTGGTTGGGGTTCCCATTGTGTTTGTTGAATTGTATTTTATTGTATTGTATTTTCACCTCAAAAGATGGTCATATTTATTGGCTTAACCACATATACCTTGCAGTGGAAAGTAGATTAATCATGGCAAGCGCCCAAAACCTGTGCAATGAACGTATGCACTGTTGTATTTACTTGAAATGTTTACGAAGTGTTTGGTTATGAAATGTATGTCCCGTGACAACAAAATTGTGTGTGAGGATAAGATTGCGGACTCGGACTCAGACTCAGTGGTTTGCCAAAAGAACTCGGACAAGCCTGTAAGACATAAAATAATTAAAGTCACCTTACACTACAGAGTTTAGAGGTGGTACATTTTTCTGGTTTTGGTGTGGAAAAAACTTGTACGATATGAGACAAAAGCATTACGCGGTGGACTCCTTGAAGAACCTCTTCCGAGATGTCCCTCCTGCTGCAATTTTCACAAGAGATCAATAGGTTTCACCTGATCTGATTTTACGTCTGTTTTTCGATAATCGCATTTTAGACTTGCAAGGTTAACGGTGAGCATGGTTTTTAACTGTTGTCTTTTATCTAACGGGTTGTCTTTTTTTTGACGTGGTGTTAGCCCTGATATTGGTTTAGTAGTCGGCTGGGCTATAAGCAATTTGAACTAAACTGAAGCACAGAAAGGACGGTAAGCCTTTTTTTCCTCCTTGCATGGAAGTTTATTTTCTTTCAGTTAACAACAGTGCACAAAAAAACATGCAACAGCAGTTTCGGGACACACATCAAACAAACAAACACCAGTCGCGCGGTGTAGTGGTTAATACAACGGACTGCTGACTGGAAGGCTGTGGGTTCTGATCCCCATCAGTCCCTTCAAAAATGTATCATTGTGGGATTTTTGGGCTCTAACCGGCTCCTACTCAGAGTTCAGCGTGGGAAGACTGGGACCACACAATCGAGTCTCATTCACTTCACGGATGCGTCATTGAGGGCGTTGCTCAAATCTTCTGACCAGCACCGCAGGTGTGTATGTCTCTCGGCCTGGTTGACGCCAGGATATGTTATGATAATAAACGTAGAGGACAGCCCTGTCAAGCAGTCGCAATCCTAGATGGATCTCCACAGCATCATGATTATCATCCTCATCGACATTATCATCATCGCACTGTTTAAAAAAAAACTGTGCCAGCTTCTGCGGCCATTAAGATAGCATAGAAAATGGGACGAAAAAAACAAACAAGCAAACAAAAACCAAATCAAACAAACAAAAAAATCAGACATCGACAGTTAGCAGACACTGACGATGAAAAGTTAAAAAGGGATCAATTTTATTTTATTAAAATAGCAAACATACAAAAAAACCTAAATCAAACATACAGAAAATCAGACATCGACAGTTAGCAGATCTGACGATAAAAAATTAAAAAGGGATCAATTTTGTATTTATTGACACAGCCGTAGTTTTGATTTGCTGTGGACGGTGATGTTGTTCACAGACTTGAAGAAGCTGTACTACCAGTGTGGTGTGGAGAACAAACCCACCGTGTTCCTCTTCAACGACAACCAGGTGGTTGAGGAGAGCTTTCTGGAGGACATCAACAACATCCTTAGCAGTGGGGAAGTCCCCAATCTCTACAAGGCTGAGGAGTTTGAGGAGGTAAGTGTTCTGTTTAGCATGATAGTCATCAGTTTGAGGAGGTAAGTGTTCTGTTTAGCATGATAGTCATCAGTTTGAGGAGGCAAGTGTTCTGTTTAGGGTGGTAATCATGAGTTTGAGGAGCAAGTGTTCTGTTTCAGCATGATAGTCATGAGTTTGAGGAGGCCAGTGTTGTGTTTAGCATGATAGTCATGAGTGTGAGGAGGCCAGTGTTCTGTTTAGCATGATAGTCATGAGTTTGAGGAGGTAAATGTTTGTTTAGCATGATAGTCATGAGTGTGAGGAGGCACGTGTTCTGTTTAGCATGATAGTCATGAGTTTGAGGAGGCAAGCGTTCTGTTTAGCATTGATAGTCTTGAGTTTGAGGAGTAGGTGTTCTGTTTAACATGATAGTCATCAGTTTGAGGAGGCAAGTGTTCTGTTTAGGGTGGTAATCATGAGTTTGAGGAGGGAAGTGTTCTGTTTAGCATGGTAGTCATGAGTTTGAGGAGGCAAGTGTTCTGTTTCAGCATGATAGTCATGAGTGTGAGGAGGCAAGCGTTCTGTTTAGCATGATAGTCATGAGTTTGAGGAGATAAGTGTTCTGTTTAGCATTAACAGTCATGAGTTTGAGGAGGCAGTGTTCTGTTTAGCATTGATAGTCATGAGTTTGAGGAGGCATATGTTCTGTTTAGCATGATAGTCACGAGTTTGAAGAGACAGTGTTCTGTTTAGCATTGATAGTCATGAGTGTGAGGAGGCAGTGTTCTGTTTAGCATTGATAGTCATGAGTTTGAGGAGGCATATGTTCTGTTTAGCATGATAGTCATGAGTGTGAGGAGGCAAGTGTTCTGTTTAGCATTGATAGTCATGAGTGTGAGGAGGCAAGTGTTCTGTTTAGCATGATAGTCACGAGTGTGAGGAGGCAAGTGTTCTGTTTAGCATTGATAGTCATGAGTTTAAGGAGGCAAGTGTTCTGTTTAGCATTGATAGTCATGAGTTTGAGGAGGTAAGTGTTCTGTTTAGCGTGACAATCATGAGTTTGAGGAGGTAAGTGTTCTGTTTAGCATAAAAGTCATGAATTTGAAGAGGTAAGTGTTCTGTTTAGCATGATAGTCATGAGTTTGAGGAGGCAAGCGTTCCGTTTAACATGATAGTCATGAGTTTGAAGAGGCAGGTGTTCTGTTTAACGTGATAGTCATGAGTTTGAGGAGGCAGGCGTTCTGTTTAACATGATAGTCATGAGTTTGAAGAGGCAGGTGTTCTGTTTAACATGATAGTCATGAGTGTTAGGAGGTAGGTGTTCTGTTTAACATGATAGTCATGAGTTTGAGGAGGCAGGTGTTCTGTTTAACGTGATAGTCATGAGTTTGAGGAGGCAGGCGTTCTGTTTAACATGATAGTCATGAGTTTGAGGAGGCAGGTGTTTGAGGAGGCAGGTGTTCTGTTTAACATGATAGTCATGAGTTTGAGGAGGCAGGCGTTCTGTTTAACATGATAGTCATGAGTTTGAGGAGGCAGGTGTCATGAGTTTGAGCATTCAGATGTTCCGTTTAACATGATAGTCATGAGTTTGAGGAGGTAGGTGTTCTGTTTAACATGATAGTCATGAGTTTGAAGAGGTAGGTGTTCTGTTTAATATGATAGTCATGAGTTTGAGGAGGTAGGTGTTCTGTTTAACATGATAGCCATGAGTTTGAGCAGGCAGATGTTCTGTTTAACATGATAGTCATGAGTTTGAAGAGGCTAGTGTTCTATTTAGTATGATAGTCACTATATTCTATTCAGATACAGTATTGCTGGCAAAGTTGTTGTGATGAGGTCTCCATTATCAGTTAGCCGAATGAGTAACATCATCATTATACTGAGAGCTAACGTTTAGTCTCCCTATTCTCAAAAAACCTGAAAGGTTTAAAGCTTTTTATAACGATCTTACATGTACTACATCTGCACAGTAGTAGTATGGAAATCTATATTAGTAGTATGGAAATCTATATTAATAGTATGGAAATACGCATTAGTAGTATGGAAATCTTCACTAGTAGTATGGAAATCTGCATTAGTAGTATGGAAATCTGTATTAGTAGTATGAAAATCTATATTAGTAGTATGGAAATCTGTATTAGTAGTCTGGAAATCTGCATTAGTATTATGGAAATCTACATTAGTAGTATGGAAATCTATATTAGTAGTATGGAAATCTGTTATAGTAGTATGGAAATCTATATTAGTAGTATGGAAATCTACATTATTAGTATGGAGATCTATATTAGTAGTAAGGAAATTTGCATTAGTAGTATGGAAATCTGCATTAGTAGTATGGAAATCTATATTATTAGTATGGAAATCTGCAATAGTAATATGGAAATCTGCATTAGTAGTTTGGAAATCTATATTAGTAGTGTGGAAATCTGCATTAATAGTATGGAAATCTACATTTCTAGTATGGAAATCTGTGGTGTGGATCTGACGAGTTTTACTTTTCTTGCGTAACTGTGATCAAAATTATTTATCATAAAAATTCTTTTTCATTATTATTATTGCTACTATTGTTAATATATCAAAAAGATCTGGAAAAAGTCAATCGGCTCCAATCCTGTAGCTGATGAATACATTTTCTGATTGCTCACACAGATTTTTGCTCACGATAGATTTTCTTCAGAATGAGTAGAGCATATTTTGTATCAGTTTTGTTCAAAATCAGCCAGACACATTTGCATAATTGTTGTTTTTAATTAGTACAACATATTCTATACCTCTGTTTTGTTTGTTCTGAACTAATAGAAAATATTTATCATCAGTGATTGGGTTCAGCTTCTCACTCTCTGTGTGTGTTTCAGGTTCGTTGTTCGTCTTTTTTTTTCTTTTCTTCTAATTTTTTTCTTTTTCTGTTTTGGACGAGGGGGGGGGGGGTTCTTTTTCAAATACGTTCATCGCATGACAAGCCAGGAATGATAGTTCATTTGTAGACTTGATGTAAGCTATTGCAGGTTGTCAGCATATCATCCTTGTGTCATCATCAACATGATCTTATTACTATCGTGGTCCGTGTGATGTAGATGTATCAGTGGAAGGTGTGTTGATGCAGATTAAGAACACGATAGAGGACATATGTCGTAAAGAAGGGGTGGAGGACAACACCCAGGCCGTCTTCGCTTTCCTCATCAACCGTGTCAGGGCCAACATGCATGTGGTGCTCTGCATGAGTCCTGTAGGAGAAGCTTTCAGGTTTGGTTTTGGCACTGAATACCGCTACTGTTTCTGCTCTCTTTGAACGCTTCTTCTTCTTCATCTTCTACTCCTTCTCTTGTTGTTCCTGTTACTGTTACTTCTGCTACTAGTACAGCTCCTGCTGTTGTCAGTATTCCTCCTCCCGCTTGTACTGAAACGTGAGTTTTCAGTGCTACGACCTTTGCCACTATTCCTACAAGTCTGTCAGTGTTGCTACTACTGCTAGTATCCCAAGTGCTGCTGCTGCTGCTGCCATTGCTCTTTCTTCTCCTCTTTGTCTTCCTCCTCCTGCAACTACCACTCTCCTACTTTTACTCTTACTATCGTTTTTGCTACTAGTGCTACTACTGAAATATGTTTTTGTTACGTTCAGCATCACTGTTAATACCAGTGTGTTACTACTACTACTACTACTACTACTACTACTACTACTACTACTACTACTATACTACTACTACTATTACTACTACTACTTCTACTACTACGACGACGACCACCCCACCATCACCGCTACTACTATTACTACTACTACTATCTGCTGCTGCTGTTTGAACTAAAACGACTGCTGCTACTATTATAATTGCTGCTCTGCTGTTGTTGCTGCTGGTGCTGCTTCTACTCCTCCTTCTCCAACTATTGCTAAAATGACAACTGCTACTTCTGCTGCTGTCGCAACTACCACTACTGCTACTACTACTTACTACTACTACTACTACTGGTGCTTCTTCTGCTCCTGCAACTACTGCTGCTACTACTACTATTGCTACTGCTATTGCTGTTGGTGCTACTGCTACTACTACTATGCTACTGCTGCTACTACTACTGCTTCTGCTGCAACTACTACTACTGCTGCTGCTACTACTAATGCTGCTGCTGCTGCTGCTACTACTACTACTACTACTACCACCACCACCACCACCACCACCACCACCACCACCACACCACCACCACCTACTACTACTACTACTACTACTACTACTACTACTACTACTACTACTACTACTACTACTACTAGCAGTACAGTTACTGCTGCTGCTGTCGACGTAGCTGCTGATAATACTGCAATATATTTATGCCATGTTCACTTTGACTATTCACACTGATCTGTTACTACAAAGATTGTTTGAAATACCGCAAATACTATTGCTGCTGCTGCTGCTCTGCTATTGTTATTGCTGCTGCTGCTGCTTACTACTACTACTTCTACGACTTCTTCTACTGCTACTGTTTCTGCTGTTGATGTATAATGCTGTATAAACAGATATCATAGCCTTGGGCTGATAGGAAACCACCGACACAAACTGGACACACGTACACTAAGAATACATCTTTAGAATGATAACCTATTGTTTGTGAAGGAACCGTATTCGCATGTACCCAGCCTTTGTGAACTGTACGACCATCGACTGGTTTCATGAATGGCCACAGGACGCCTTACTGGAGGTGGCTGACCGCTATCTCTCCGACATGGACCTGGGTAGTGAAGAAGCTGTGAGTCTGATGAATTAGTTGGTACTTGTTTTACTCTGTATTTAGTCACTCATTGTCCATCTTTCTTTTCGTTTCTGTCCTTTTGTTTTTATAGTTGTCCCATTTTTGACATGGTGACAGCGACGTGATCTTCACGTTTGTCACTCTAACCCCCCCCCCCCCCCCCCCCCCTCCCAACACGCCAGTAAACTCGGGTTCATTTATCTATTGTCCCAATACCAGGAAATGTGTTAGCTGCGGTGAGGCCAGCCTCTATTGTGATGTCATTGTGGTAGGCTCTGTAGTGCATATTCCTATCTAGTACACTCATTCTGTCCCTTGAGGCCACCCTCTGAAGAAACCCTGCTTTGTTATTGTGTCCTTGTGGTAAGTTCTGTAGTGCCTATTCCTGTCCAGTATACCAGTCTGTCCCTTAGGCCACCCTCTGAAGAAACCCTGCTTTGTTATTGTGTCCTTGTGGTAAGTTCTGTAGTGCCTATTCCTGTCCAGTATACCAGTCTGTCCCTTAAGGCCACCCTCTGAAGAAACCTGCTCCGTTGTTGCGTCATTGTGGTAAGTTCTGTAGTGCCTATTCCTGTCCAGCACATACATTCTGTCCCTTAAGATCACCCTCTGAAGAAACACTGCACTGTTGTAGTGTCATTGTGATAGGTTCTGTAGTACCTGTTCCTGTCCAGCACACACGCATTCTGTCTCATCTTGTGAACAGTAATAGTTTGGTTACGTAGACAGCGTCCTGCTTCGCCTCCTGTTTTAGATTTACGCTGTATTTCCTTATGTTCTTTTAACTGAAATCTTGTCCCTCTGCATATTTCCTGTAGCACTGGAGATTCGCATATTTTTGTGCTAATAATACTCGAAAAACTCTGTTTGCAAGCTTGATGGCTTTTTCAAGATTAATCAAATATGCTTCTCAGTTATAATGATATTTATATTGAGACATTATAAAACGTACAGTGGCAAGTCATTAGAATAGTAAATGTTAATTTGGATGGGCATTGCCATATAGTGAATAATGATACTGCAAAGGAGTTGTCTCATATGACGCTAAAGAAGAGAAGTTGAAACAGTAATCAGTCGCCCTGGTGTGGTGGTTAGCGCAACGGACTACCAGCCGGAAGGTTGTGGGTTCGAATCCCCATCAGTCTCTTCAAAATTCGTTTTTGGATTTTTCGGCTCCAACCAACTTCTACCCAGACTTAAGCTTGCTATGGGCTCATTGGGAAGACTGGGACCACTCAGTGAAGTCTCATTCACTTCACGGATGTGTCATTGAGGGTATTGCTGAAATTTCCTGACCAACACTTCAGGCGTCTGTATCCCTTGGGCCTGGTTGACGCCAGGATATATTATGATAGTAAGCATAGAATCCAACCCTGTCACGCAGTCTCAACCCTAGATGGACCTCCATAACATCATGATTATCATCGTCATTGTCATCATCGTATTGTAAGAACTGTACCAGCTTCTGTGGCCTTTAAGAGAAAAATGGGACAATTAAAATAGATGAGCACAAAGGTAATCTCCCTTAGTGCGATGATCCTTGAAAAAGAAGTTGGAACAGTTACTGTGTAAGCAAAAGAGTGAATGTGCTTGTCCTCTCAGCACCAACACATGACAGGGTGAGCACAAAGGTAATGTTCCTTAGTGCAATGTTCCTTTAAAAAGAAGTTGGTACAGTTACTATGTAAGAAATGGCGTGAATCTGTTTGTCGTCTCAGGACCAGAAAATTATAGGGTGAGCACAAAAATGATTTCCCTTAGTTCAGTGATCTAAAAAAAAATAAATAAAAGAAATTGGACCAGTTCATCATCATCATCATGTGCCCTGCCGCATGGCGTTGGCGATCATGGCCCTTCATATGCATCTATCCCCTGTCGCCGCAAGCACATCTTCCACCCTCTCTGTCCTCAGCCACCCTGCAAGTCCGTCCAATTGTCTCCTTGGGTCTACCTGGCGTTCTCTTTCCCTCCAGCTTTCCCGTTAGGGAAACAGACTTAGCCGTTAAAATGCATAACCGTGCATTTCAGTGTGCCTTGCGTGGTTTCCCAGCGTTTTGTTGTGTAAAATCAGTAATCTGAATCAAAGTGACCATGTAAGAAATGACGTGAATCTGTTTGTTGTCTCAGGACCAGCACAAGCCGTCACTTGCTCACATCTTCAGCGTCATGCAGAAGTCTGTGTCAGACTACTCCAAGCGAATGCTGCTGGAGTTGAAACGATACAATTATGTCACCCCTACCAACTATCTAGAGCTGGTGTCTGGATACAAAAAGTGAGCACATGCAATCGTATTAATTGTAAACCATATGTGAAATACGTGTTTCATTTTTTTAGGTTTGTGACTCGAAGATATGGATATTTCAGTTTTATGATACTATCATTATTGAGAAGAAAGATTAACACAGAATTTCGTGACACCAGTCCTGCCTTACGCGATATTATTGTCCATAGATGAACATGCATCTCGTATAATTTCCATTATCGTTGAAAAAAAAAGTCGGCCATGTTTGAAATTTGGAAGCCATATGTAAAATAAGTATTAAGTAAAAAATGATTGCTAGTTCTTTTTTTTCTAGGTTTGAAACTCGAAGGTATAGATATTTCAGTTTCACGCTGATATTATTGGCAAGAAAGATAAACACAGTCCAGCCTTATGCGATATTAGTAACCATAGATGAACATTTCTTTCGTATAACTTCCATCATTGCTGAAAAAAGTCAGCTGTGTTTCAAATTCATAGATTTTTAACATGTATGCTTAAACTATTCACGATATAATGTAAGACAGAATTTCGTTTTCCGCCCCTCCACGACTAAGTTCAGAAATGTCAGTTATGTTTCAGATTCAGGTATGTCGAACGTATTGTGTGGCTAAAATATTCGTGACATAACATTGATTATCGTATCAGTCCCATTAATGGTGAACAAACAAAAAAACTCACTTGTTCTGTAAATTCAAAGATTTTTAATACGCTGCATGGTTAAAGTATTCATGACATAACATTGCAACACACAGGTGAGATGTCCACAGAAACGACGTGTACAAAGTACACTTGCGTTACAATATGAGATGAGTCAGGCTTAAAATTCAGTAACTACCTTCGTGAAATTACAGATTTAACAATAATAGAAGTAGAGAGATGTGTCTGTCTTATGTCGTCTGACGGCCAATTTGAAAATCAATAACTGTCTTCTGACATTACAAAAATAACAGTATTAGCGTCAGAGAAATGTCTCTTTTTATGTCTTCTAAGAGCCAAACTGAAAGTCAGAAACTGTCTTGTGATATCACAAAAATAACAGTGATAGCGACAGAGAGATGTCTCTGTCTTATGTCTTCTGGAGTCAAATTTAAAATCGGTAACTGTCTTAGTGGCATTACAAAAATAATGGTGACAGCAACTGAGGTGTCTGTCTCCTGTTTTTAGAGAGTCAAATTGTAATTCAGCCACTGCCTTGGTGACTTTACAAAACTCAACAATTGTCTTTTGAAAGTCAAATTGAAAATCAAAACAAAAATTCCTTTGGGTGACATTACAAAAATAACAATGGTAGCTGCAGAGCGATGTCTTCTGTATAATGTATTGTTATTCTGTTTGCAGACTGTTCTACGAGAAAAGGGGCGACCTGAGCAGAGAGGCCCAAAAACTGGGGAACGGTCTCAGCAAGATTGACGACACCAGAGTGAAGGTGGAGAAGATGTCTGTGGAGCTGGAAGACGCCAAAGTGCTGGTGATCGATTTCCAGAAACAGTGTGATGAATACCTCCTGGTCCTGGTGCAACAGAAGCAGGAAGCTGATGAACAACAGAAGGTACCTGTCAGTTTTTGTTACTGTCAGCTGCGACGTATGTGTTCTGTTCGCCGTTATCTTTCAAATGTAGCAGCTTCTAAACTCGCAACTTGTCCTGTCTTGTCTTGTCTTATCTTGTCTCGCCTTAACTTGCCTTTGTCTTGTCATGTATTGAAATCCAAAACAAGTGCGACTGCCTGCGTTCAAGCAAACAGGAACCAGAAAACCACGAAAATAGAATCAGAACGCGTATTTAAGTACAACCAGACAAGACAGGTGCAAATTTTTGCCGACATTCAAGCTGAACGTAAGATTGCAAACAAACAAATACCAAATGCAAAAATTAGGAGAAAAATACAGAAACTTCCCTGCTGCTTCGTCCAGTAGGAGAAGAGGACGGAGATTAATTAAATTCCATTACTTGTCGAAGTAGGCGACGTGTGTTTGTGTATGTGTAGGCGGTGACAGTGACCAGTGCCCGCATCAGGGAGGAAGGGAAGAAGTGCAAGGAAATGGCTGATGCCGCTCAGGCTGATCTGGACCAGGCCATGCCTGCCCTCAATGCTGCTGTGGAGGTATGATTGTGTGTGTGTGTGTGTGTTTGTACTTCTGTTGTTCTGAGTTGTGTTGTGTTTGTTGCTGCTGTGTTGTGCTACCCTCAATGCTGCAATAGAGGTACAGCCCTGTGTGTGTGTGTGTGTGTGTGTGTGTGTGCGTGCGTGCGTGCGGTGTGTGTATGTGTGTTGTCGTGTGTGTGTGCTGTATTGTACTTTTGTTGTTCTTGTTGTAATGTGTTGTGCTGTGTTGTGTTGTGTTGTGCTGTATTGTGTTGTGCTGTGCTGTGCTGTGTTGTGCTGTGTTGTGTTGTGCTGTATTGTGTTGTGCTGTGCTGTGTTGTGTTGTGTATTCTGATGAATGTATTAGAGAAAAGTTTAACGCTGTCCAGTGCTAGACTTCTCTTAGCAGATAACTGCTCACAGGTTGCATACTCACACGAGGACATCCAGTGCCTTACAAACCAAACAGCTGTGGCCTACAGATGCTTCAGCCTCACAGTTACCCTCAGCAAGACAGAGCAGTGTTTCAGCCAATACATCCCAAACTTCTGGCGCTTGACCATTTCTGACTGTTATCAACTACTGTAGATAGCATTCTTCTACTTGGGCAGCACAGTTAGCGGGGTTGGATCTCTTTGATTTGAGATGGTTCTGGGCATCTCCAAGGCTTGCTTTACTTTTTGGAAGGTTGGCAAAGGGATTGTGACAAGACCACGAGGGCTAGCTCTGCTTTTTGGAACAAGACCACGACGAGCTAGCTCTGCTTTTTGGAACAAGACCACGACGGGCTAGCTCTGCTTTTTGGAACAAGACCACGACGAGGGTAGCTTGCTTTTTGGGAATTGGCCAAGAGATTGTGACAAGACCACGACGAGCTAGCTCTGCTTTGGGAATTGCAGAGATGTGACAAGACCACGACGAGCTAGCTCTGCTTTTTGGAGATTGGCCAAGAGATTGTGACAAGACCACGACGGGCTAGCTCTGCTTTTGGGAGATGGCCAAAGAGATTGTGACAAGACCACGACGGGCTAACTCTGCTTTTGGAGATTGGCCAAGAGATGTGACAAGACCACGACGGGCTAGCTCTGCTTTTTGGAACAAGACCACGACGGGCTAGCTCTGCTTTTTGGGAGGTTGGCCAAGAGATTGTGACAAGACCACGACGAGCTAGCTCTGCTTTTTGGAACAAGACCACGACGAGCTAGCTCTGCTTTTTGGAACAAGACCACGACGGGCTAGCTCTGCTTTTTGGAACAAGACCACGACGAGCTAGCTCTGCTTTTTGGAACAAGACCACGACGGGCTAGCTCTGCTTTTTGGAACAAGACCATGACGAGCTAGCTCTGCTTTTTGGAACAAGACCACGACGAGCTAGCTCTGCTTTTTGGAACAAGACCACGACGAGCTAGCTCTGCTTTTTGGAACAAGACCACGACGGGCTAGCTCTGCTTTTTGGAACAAGACCACGACGGGCTAGCTCTGCTTTTTGGAACAAGACCACGACGAGCTAGCTCTGCTTTTTGGAACAAGACCACGACGGGCTAGCTCTGCTTTTTGGCACAAGACCACGACGGGCTAGCCCTGCTTTTTGGAACAAGACCATGACGGGCTAGCTGTGCTTTTTGGCACAAGACCACGACGGGCTAGATCTGCTTTTTGGAACAAGACCGCGACGGGCTAGTTGTTTTTTGGAAGGTTGGCCAAGAGATTGTGACAAGACCACGACGGGCTAGCTTTTCTTTTTGGAAGATTGGCCAAGAATTTGTGACAAGACCACGACGGGCTAGGTCTGCTTTTTGGAACAAGACCACGACGGGCTAGGTCTGCTTTTTGGGAGGTTGGCCAAGAGATTGTGACAAGACCACGACGGGCTAGGTCTGCTTTTTGGAACAAGACCACGACGGGCTAGCTCTGCTTTTTGGGAGGTTGGCCAAAAGATTGTGACAAGACCACGACGGGCCAGCGCTGGTTTTGGGAGGTTGGCCAAGAGATTGTGACAAGACCACGACGGGCTAGCTCTGCTTTTTGGAATTTTGGCCAAGAGATTGTAACATGACCACGACCTCAGGTTTGCCAAAAACATATGCTGTGTACAGAGCGGTAGTCCTGAGTGCCCTGCTGTACTGCTACCAGACCTGGACTTCCAAGTGACGGCACATTCAGCAGCAGGGACGGTTCCCACCAAAGATGTCTACACAAAATCTGTAACACCATGTGGCAAGATCAAGAGTCCAGTTTTCAAAGCCTGAAGAAATATGGCTTGCTGAGTATAGAATGTCTATTCATCAAAATGCCAGTTTTATTGATCGGGACCCCTACTGGCACTGAGCACACCACCACAGACTGGGAGGTTGCGAAGGCTGTTATCAACCGATTACCACAGCATACACACTCACACACACACACACACACACACACACACACACACACACACACACACACACACACACACACACACACACACACACACACACATACACGCATCTGAAGCACATAATTCGAATATTCAGTATTACACCGAAGACATCAAAATAAGAATTGGAATGGCAAAGGAAAAAATGGTCCGACTCAACAACGTCAGGAAAAACAGAGGCATACCAAATGGCCTGAAAGTTAGACTTTTAAATTGTTTGATCTGGCCAGTCATGATTTATAGCTGCGAGGCCTGGACTTTGAGATAAACTGATTGCAGAAGAATCGAGGCAGCAGAAATGTAGTTTTAGTGGAGACTACTAAGTGTCAAATGGACAGACAGAAGAACTAATGAAAGCGTCCTGGAAGAACTTGATACCACCAGAAAACTACTAGCAGGCATCAACAAGAGAAGACTAAAATACACTGGTCATGTGTCACGCAACAAGAACACGGACTTCATGGCAACCATCTTTCAAGGAAAAACAAGAGGCATAAAGGAAGAAAGGCAGACCTCCAAAATCATACATCGAGAACATAACCCACATCAGTGGACTAACTATTCAAGAAATTGTCCACAAAAGTCAAAACAGAGTGGCCTGGAGGGAGATGGTGGCATCCAGACGTGCAGCGGCCAACACCGACCCCGGTGACGCTGACAAGTGAGACAGGTGAGACACTTATGGCAAGGCACCTCTAGATGCAGTTGAAGATTATGTCCCCTTGTGTGTGTCACCAGGCCTTGGAGAGCCTGAACAAGAAAGACATGACTGAAATCAAATCCTATGGACGGCCCCCTCCCCTTGTGGAGAAAGTGATGAACGCTGTCATGATTCTGCGACTGTCTGAGCCCAGCTGGGCTGAAGCCAAGAAACAGCTGGGTTGGTATTGTTGTTCGCTCTATCTCTCCATCTTTCTGTCTCTGTTTCTGTCTGTCTTTCTGTCTCTCCGTCTCTTTCTCTCTGTCCTGTACACACACAATGGTACACCTCTTTCTGTCTCTCTCCCTGACTCTGTCTCTCTTCTCTCTTTGTCTCTCTCTCTGTCTCTTCTTTCTCTCTGTCTCTGTCTCTCTCTCTCTTTCTCTTTCTATTTTTTCCCTCTCACGCTCTCTTCTCTCTCTGTCTCTGCCTGCCTGTATCTCTGTCTTTGTCTATGTCTCTGTCTCTCTCTCTTTCTTTCTTTCTTTCTTTCTTTCCCTCTCTCTGTCTCTCTATGTCTCTCACTTACTCGCTCACTCTCTCTCTCGCTCACTCACTATCTCTCTCTCTCTTTCTTTCTCTCTCTCTCTCTCTCTCTCTCTCTCTTTTCATTTTTCTCTCTCACTCTGTCTCTCTCTCTATCTCTGTCTGTCTGTCTCTGTGTATCTCTGTCTCTCTCTCTTTTTTCTTCTTTCTTTCTGTCCCTCTCTCTGTCTCTCTCACTTGCTCGCTCACTCTCTCATTCACTCACTACCTCTCTCTCCCTCTCTCTCTCTCTCTCTCTCTGTGCATGCACACACATGTGGCTTACATGTAATTTTGAGCCGGGCATGTGGATAATGTGTACTAATTCAGTACAGAGTGCATTACACTAATTACAGATAATGAGAATGAATTTTCCTTTTCCTTTTTTAGAAGGAAAGAGGGTTTGATTCTTATCTACCTCTAGTAGGGTATGTGTCTGTCTGTAAAGAGAGTTCATAAGTAGGTTTTTACATAATATGTGAAATAAACTAAAGAGCTGACATTCATCAAACATTTACTGTGTAATACAAGAAATACATTATAAATGTGAAATAAACTAAAGAGCTGACATTCATCAAACATTCACTGTGTAATACACGAAATACATTATAAATGTGAAATAAACTAAAGAGTTGACTTTCATCAAACATTTACTGTGTAATACACGAAATACATTATAAATGTGAAATAAACTAAAGAGCTGACATTCATCAAACATTTACTGTGTAATACACGAAATACATTATAAATGTGAAATAAACTAAAGAGCTGACATTCATCAAACATTTACTGTGTAATACACGAAATACATTATAAATGTGAAATAAACTAAAGAGCTGACATTCATCAAACATTTACTGTGTAATACACGAAATACATCATAAATGTGAAATAAACTAAAGAGCTGACATTCATCAAACATTTACTGTGTAATACACGAAATACATTATAAATGTGAAATAAAGTAAAGAGCTGACTTTCAGCAAACATTCACTGTGTAATACACGAAATACGTCACGGTGTATTTGTACCACATATTGTACATCAAAGTCAGGTTATACTGAGTAGCTAGTTGTGTTGTGATTCAGACCTTTAACTATTCATTTCTTTACTTTACCTATCTGTTCTTTTCTTTGAAGATACGATACACAGGTACGCATGTCATTTACATGTCGCCAGGATTGTTCCAATATTAGGCTGATGCAATACTAGTATTAAAAAAAATATATAGACTAGGTAAAAATAGTACTTTCTCACACTGGACTAAGCATCAGGGAAGTTTCAGTCTTTTCTCGCAATTTTTATATTTGGTATTTGTTCGTTTGTATCTTACTTCTACGCTTGACTAGGGCCAGTTGGCTGAAATTTGCGCCTGTCTTGTCTGGTTGTATGAAATACACGTTCTGATTCTTTTTACGTGTTCTCTCCCTGTTTGCTTGAACGCAGACAGTCACACTTGTTTTGGATAAGGTAAAACATAGGCTAGATAGGACATCAGGATTGATGTGCAGGCTTAAGGCTTGTGCCACGGTCACTATAACACGTGGTCTCTGTGACATTAGTGCATATGGAATTCGTTCCGAGCGCGGAGACTTTGTCTTGAGAAACTGACCCTGAAACTGAAACTAGTGTCATTCTGTCCGCAGGTGACGCCAATTTTCTGGCACAGCTCATGAACTTTGACAAAGACAACATCACCGACAAGGTGCTGAAGAAGATCGGCAAGTACTGCGACGAGGCGGAGTTTGTGCCTGAAGTGATCGGGCGTGTGTCCACGGCGGCCAAGTCGCTGTGCATGTGGGTGCGTGCCATGGAGTCGTACGGACGGATCTTTCGCATCGTGGAGCCCAAGCGGCAAAGGCTGAACAAGGCCATGGCAGCCCTGAAGGAAAAACAGGACATGCTGGCCGAGGCTCAAGCGAGACTGGCAGAGGTCAGTTGTCAGAACAGATAGACGGATACATCTGTAGAAAGGTATTTACAGATGACCACTTCGTACTGTTTCTGGGCTTTGACGTATAACAAAACTTTACAGTCTAGTCATTCATTCACTTTTTTTTAACCGTTTGGCTCCCGCACCTGTCCACCAGCTGCAGACTTGACCCTTTGGTTCTCTCACCCTGACCACTATCTTCCTGTAGGAAGCTGGTGGAAGGGGTGACGGAGTCGAAGGGTTAAGTTTTTGCTTTGCTGGCGTGGTTGACGGTGCAGGATGCTGGTGGGTGGGGTGCGAAAGTCAAAGGGTTAAACCAACCGTTGACTCAATGGAGTCTCAGTCAAAGGAGCACAACTTTTCCATCAAATCGAACAATTTTAACCAAAGTATAGAAATATTAGAACTCATAGATAAACAGCATCGATATGAAACAAACGCCATTGGAAACAGAAAGAAATGAACTGTTTAGATATTTAGGTGTTTTACCCAGTGTTTATATCTTTGACGGCTTTCTTGTCATAAGTAATCTAAAACGCTATGCACAGCCTGAAAATCAAAATTTCTCCTGATACACTATTATAAGATATTCCACTTTTCTACACAGGCTTATAACCACATGCATTCATTTTTTGTGCTGTACTAGAATACTGGAATCACACTGTCAGATTCTTTGTCAGAACTCTTTGCATGAATCAGTTTGAGAGCTTCTTCTTTAATTAATTTTTTCGTTTCGTACATCTTGGAAACAGTGTAAACATCGCTGCTCAGTAACGAGCTAAAACTCAGTCAAAGTCTAAATGACAATGGGAAATGGTGTAAAGGAAGAAATCCATGTATACATGACTATCAATGCCTAAATGACAACAGGAAATGGTGTAAAGGAAGAAATCCATGTATACGTAACTACCAAAGCCTAAAAGACAATAGGAAATTGTGTAAAGGAAGAAATCCATGTATACATGAGACTGCCAAAGCCTAAATGGCGATGGGAAATGGTGTAAAGGAAGAAATCCATGTATACATGAGACTGCCAAAGCCTAAATGGCGATGGGAAATTGTGTAAAGGAAGAAATCCATGTATACATGAGACTGCCAAAGCCTAAATGGCGATGGGAAATGGTAAGGAAGAAATCCATATATACATGACTATCAAAGTCTAAATACATGGGAAGTGGTGTAAAGGAAGAAATCCATGTATACATGAGACTGCCAAAGCCTAAATGGCGATGGGAAATGGTGTAAAGGAAGAAATCCATGTATACATGAGACTGCCAAAGCCTAAATGGCGATGGGAAATGGTGTAAAGGAAGAAATCCATGTATACATGAGACTGCCAAAGCCTAAATGGCGATGGGAAATGGTGTAAAGGAAGAAATCCATGTATACATGAGACTGCCAAAGCCTAAATGGCGATGGGAAATGGTGTAAAGGAAGAAATCCATGTATACATGAGACTGCCAAAGCCTAAATGGCGATGGGAAATGGTGTAAAGGAAGAAATCCATGTATACATGAGACTGCCAAAGCCTAAATGACAATAGAAATGGTGTAAATGAAGAAATCTATGTATACATGAGCTATCAAAGTCTAAATGACAATGAGAAATGGTGTAAAGGAAGAAATCATGTATACATGACTATCAAAGTCTAAATGACAATAAGAAATGGTGTAAATGAAGAAATCCATGTATACATGACTACCAAAGTCTAAATGACAATAAGAAATGGTGTAAAGGAAGAAATCCATGTATACATGACTACCAAAGTCTAAATGACAATAAGAAATGGTGTAAAGGAAGAAATCCATGTATACATGACTATCAAAGGTGAAATGACAATAAGAAATGGTGTAAAGGAAGAAATCCATGTATACATGACTATCAAAGCGTGAATGACAATAAGAAATGTGTAAAGGAGAAATCATGTATACAGATATCAAAGTAATGACAATAAATGTTAATGGAAATCCATGTATACATGACTATCAAAGTCTAAATGACAATAAGAAATGGTGTAAAGGAAGAAATCCATGTATCGTGACTATCAAAGTCTAAATAACAATGAGAAATGGTGTAAAGGAAGAAATCCATGTATACGTGACTATCAAAGTCTAAATAACAATGAGAAATGGTGTAAAGAAAGAAATCCATGTAGACATGAATATCGTTTTACTTTCAAGTTATTTTGAACCAAAGTTGCTTTTAAAACCATCAATAAAAATTTGCGAACTTGTGACAGCTGCCAACTGCTGTCACGGTATAATACATGCGCAAAATGTCAGCGACTGGTTGTATCGTTTGACTTGCTTTTGTACGCGTCCTAGGATATTTTGATTAGGCGTCAATAATACTGATAATAATAATAGTGTGTGTGTGTGTGTGTGTGTGTGTGTGTGTGTGTGTGTGTGTGTGTGTGTGTGTGTGTGTGTGTGTGTGTACTATATCATAGTTGTATGTGTGTGTGTATGTGTGTACTATATAATAGTTGTGAGTGTGTGTGTGTGTGTGTGGTGTGTGGTGTGGCGTGTGCGTGTGCGTGTGTGTGTTTGTACTATAGAATATTTGTGTGCGTGCGTGTGTGTGTGTGAACGAGCACGTGTATCTATACGAGCGCATGGTAAGATACCAGCGTGTAATGAGAAAAATTCCAGAAACACACAATTTTGACAGAGTTGCCCCTGTTCAGTATTCCAGACATACATCATGTCAGTCAACATCAACTAAGCATTACAACACTTCAGACATGCACCACACACACTGTGACATCCCTGGTACACGTGTGTTGATACAGCTCGAAGCCAAGATGGAAGAGCTGAAGAAGACGTACGAGGAGAAGCTGGCCCAGAAAGAGGAACTGAAGAGGAAGGCAGCCCACATGGAGCTGATGATGGACCGCGCACGTCGCTTGGTGGAGGGGTTGGCTGGAGAGCGCATCCGATGGAAACAGACTGTCGAGGTTAGGGAAGAACGTTTCATCTTTTTTTTTATTATTATTAATTTGTTTAGGATCATTGCACTCAGGGAGGTTGCCTTTGTCATCATCATCATCGAGTGCCTTGCCGCATGGCGTTGGCAATCATGGCCTTCCATCTGTTTCTATCCCTTGTTGCCTCAAGCATCTCTTCCACCCTCTTTGTCTTCAGCCACTCTGCAAGTCCGTCCAATATCTTCTCCCTGGGTCTCTACCTGGTGCTCTCTTTCCATCCAGCTTTCCTGTTGCGACCAGGTGCTCTAATTCCCCTTTCCTCATAAAATGGCCTATAAATGTTGCCTGTCTTTAATAAATCTTTCTTATCGATGATCTTCTTGTGTCTGCCTCCATCAAGACTCTCGTTTATTTTCTTTGCTGTCCATGGAACTCTCAACATTCTTCTTAGAAACCACATCTCGGCTGCCTCAATCTTGTTCTGGCTTTGCGTGTTGACTGTCCACGCCTCACAACCGTATAACATTATCGGTTCTAACACTCAAGAACTCTCTTCCTGATGTTAATTGATAGGCATTTGTTGGTGAGAATGCATTTCATCTTTTTCAATGCGTGATGGTGAGAATGGAGACGACGATGGGTTAGGCTTCAATAAAAATAACAATAATAGCAATAATAACACTCTGCGGCTTGCCGCGTGTTTCGTGGCTGTCTGTTGTATGAGTTATATTGTTGACAGGATCTGGAGAAACAGATGGGCTACCTGCCTGGTGACTGTTTGATCGCTGCAGCCTTCATGTCCTACATGGGACCATTCCTCTCTGAATATCGGGAGGAGATCACCAAGAAAGTCTGGCGAGCTGAGGTAACAGATTATAATATATGTGTATGTGTGTATGTGTGTGTGTGGTGTGTGTGTGTGTGTGTGTGTGTGTTTATTTGTGTGTGTGTGTGTGTGTGTGTGTGTCCTTGTGTGTGTGTGTGTGCCCATGTGTCTCTGTGTCTTTGTTTTTCTATCTTTCATAGATGATAACAAATGTGGTTAGTCTTTGATTTCTTTGTGGATTATGTCACATCATTGAGTTGTTGATGTATTTCTTTTTAGTACTTTTAGTTGTAGGCAGATATGTAAATTATCAGCGGCAAGTTTGACAAATAGTAAAACGTCTACTTTGGAAAACAAAGGATCACTGTCGTTGTCATTGTAATTGTCATTGTTATTGTCATTGTCAGTTTATTCTCTCTCTCTTTCTCTCTTTCTCTTTCTGTCTTTCTCTCTCTTTCTCTCATTCGCTCTCTCTCCTTTCTGAGTTGCTCTCTCTCTCTCCCTCTCTCTCTTTCGCTCTCTTTCGCTCTCTCTCCTTCCCTCTGAGTTGCTCTCTCTCTCTCCCTCTCTCTCCCCGCCTGTCTCTTTCTTTCTCTCTCTCACTCACACAGTTACACACACGCACACACACACACACACACACACACACACACACACACACACACACACACACACACACACACACACACACATTCACACACAGAATTATTCATATAACAAACACACATTTAACCATCCCTCTTCTTAGTATCAAAACATAAATCTCTGTTTTTTTAAAGAGAAATAAAGAAATATGTGACCTGTACAGATCAAGGAGTCGCGTGTGCCTCACACTAGAAGCCAGCGTTTTGTGGACTTCATGGCCAAGCCCACAGTGGTACGGGACTGGAACATCCAGGGACTGCCCAACGACACCTTTTCCACAGAAAACGGCGTCATCGTCACTCGTGGCTCCCGATGGCCGCTGATGGTGGACCCACAGTCACAGGCTATCAAGTGGATCAAGAACATGGAGGGTTCCAAGGTCTGGAACCGACTTTTTGCCTGTTCAGAATAATTGATAAAGGAATTGAAATTTGTCGTTTGAGTGGAAAGTCGTTATATTTATTTAGGCAGTTTGGAGTTTCTGTGTGGATCTTTGGTGTTATACTGTTTAGAATAGTTTGTAAAAGGATCGAAATCTGTTGTGTGAGTGGAGTGAAAACTTGTTATATTCATTTAGGAGGTTAGGAGTTTCTGTGTGCGTCTTTGGTGTTGTACTGTTTAGAATAGTTTGTAAATGGATCGAAATCTGTTGTATGAGTGAAGTGAAATATCATTATGTTCATTTAGGCAGTTAGGATATTTTCTGTGGATCTTTGGTGTTATTTTCTGTAGAATTGCTTGGAAATTGATCGATATGTGTTGTGTGAGTGGAGTGAAAATTCGTTATGTTCATTCAGGCAGTTAGGAGTGTTTGTCTGGGTCTTTGGTGTTATACTGTTTAGAATATTTTGTAAATTGGTTGCATTGTGTTATTTGAGTTTCTCTGTGGGTATGTGGAGTTACACAGTACATGTTTTCCGATATGGTCTAGATCAGTTAACACAAGCTCATGTTCAGTGTATCTCTTTCTTTTTGTCTTTTTCTTTGTTTTTTTCCTGACTCCATCTGTTATGTGTGTGTATGTGTGTCTGTGTCTGTGTGTGTGTGTGTGTGTGTGTGTGTGTGTGTGTGTGTGTGTGTGTGTGTGTGTGTGTGTGTGTGTGTGTGTGTGTGCTTGAGTGTATTTGTGTAAACGAGGTGTGATGCCGAAGATTTAACAGCTGAGGGCCAGCTTAAATTAAACACAGATTCTAAATTCAGTTTGGCAAGAGTGCGAGGTTGTGCACATATATATTTGACTGTCCGTGATTTGGATAACGGTAAAACGTTTCAACAGGATCTTCTCTGTTGTCTCTGGATGAAGCTTTATCCTATTTGGAATATGTATGGAGGAAAAAGGAAACGAAGCTTTGCAAATTCATACACACGCACGACCAACCGTTAGGACCAAGTTTAGCCAGGAAAGGGCATATCATCAAATAAACAAACTGTAATTTGTTGGTAATTCTGAAGCATCGAACTGTTGATAATGTAAAAACTGATTTGTTTTCATTTAATCAAATCGATTTATTGTTATTTTATCAATTTGTTTTCATACAGCCTTTATAAGATTCCGGCGATCTATGGTACATACTAATGAGTGGCAGGTCACGATGTATGCTAAAAATGTGCCTTGCCATCTTCAAGTGTCTTTCCTCAAAAACTAAAATGATGTTGTTCAAACTGTGTGCAAAGAATTAACTGTCTCTGTCAGTTTGCTGTCACCTTTGTCAAGTGTAAGCTGAAAGAGGAATTAAATCAACAGAAAATCTCACAAAACGATGTTGTGTTTTCCATTTCAGGGTTTGAAAATCATTGACTTCCAACAGGCTGATTACATGCGCACAGTGGAGACGTCCATTCAGTTGGGTTTGCCCTTGTTGCTGCAAAATGTTCAAGAAAAGATCGACCCTTCTTTGGACCCTGTGCTCACCAAGTCGCTGCTGAAAGTGGGTGAGTACTGGATGGACAGTCGGCTTGTGAATCAGCATACACTCTGTGTTGAAATCTTTAAACCCTTTGACTCCCGCACCCTATTCACCAACTGCAAAAACTTAACCCTTTGACTCCCTCACCCTATCCACCAACTGCAATAACTTAACCCTTTGACTCCCTCACCCTATCCACCAACTGCAATAACTTAACCCTTTGACTCCCTCACCCTATCCTCCAGCTTCCTGCAAGAAGCTGATGGATAGGATGAGGGATCAGAGGGTTAAGTTTTTTGCTTTGCTAGCATGGCTGACAATACAGGATGCTGGTGGACAGGGTGCGGGGAGTCAAAGTGTTTAAGCTAAGGTGCTGTCTGACCTTTTAAAGGATGTGAAGATCATTAATTCATTCCTTGTGTGGATGTATTTTTCGTTCTCACGAAGAGATGTTTTGGGGGTAAGGTTGGCTGATTTAGATTTCCAGGATCTCCACACCTAGACGTCAACGAGGACGTTGCCTGTTAAACCCAGACACATCAGTTTCCTGTCTGTTCTTGGAGGTTCTTGCCTTGAAGTGTGTCGTCAGTGAGGAGGCAGATTTTCATATCTAATTTGTCCATAACGATTCCATGTACAATACATCACAAACACCCTGTGGATAGTGTAAAATTAATCAGACAAACAGGGTAGACTTCCTTTAAAGATAATTATGAGCACCATTCTGTTTTTTGGCGTGACTATAAATACACACGCAGTCTACAGAAAAATTGGGTACGAAGCCCATCCAGTAAATAGTGAGATGTTGTATTAACTTAAACAGTAATTGTCTCAATGCTTGGACTCTTGACACAGACCTGACCCAGTTATTCCGTGATCGAATTACGAAATTACGTGCAAATATTGTAACTTCGCCTGTTATAACATCACTTTCCTTACAGACATTTCAAGCATCATGGCCACATTTAGCTTTGATGAGCAGCGCTTTAAACATTTAAGTGAATGTATATAAATGAAAGTCTGGCGCAGATATATGTATTAAAATCGCCATATTATGTATGTGAGACACAAACTGTTCTGCAGGCTGCGGCTTATAGGTGCTTATCATTTTTTTAGATGGACGAAATGACAATTAACACAATCATAGCCCCAGGAGGCCAGATAAAGCTCATCATCATCATCATGTGCCCTGCCGCATGGCGTTGGCGATCATGGCCCTCCACACGATTCTATCCCCGTCGCTGCAAGTACATCTGTCACCCTCTACTGACCACAAAAAATGTTCAATATGTTTGAGAAATTTGGAATGAAGACAGTCGAATAACGTGTGAAAGGATCACTCGTGACACCGGTATTAGCCATGGATCTGTTCATGTGATTTTAGCAAGTAAACTTGGAATAAGACATATTGCAGCGAGATGGATTCCACACTGATTTACTGAAGATCAACAACGGGAGTGTGTCGACTACTGCAGCGACACTTTAAACGGGTAAAATAATGAAAGGGGTAGCATTTTAAATTGACTAGCTGCCACCGACGAAACCTAGGTTGAAAAGTATGAGCCAGAATTAAAGAGAGAATCATCAGAATGGAACACACACACGTGTCCAATGCCCATCAGCTTCAGAAGACATCAAGGAAATTTAAAGATGATGATGATATGCAACTAGGATGACAAGAGTATATTGATGGCCTATCATGTTCCGTTGAGAAAAATTCTTCATCAAGACGGCTACGGGATATCCCGATGAAAGTACTGAGACCTGACGTCCGAACGAAACATGATTCCCATTGATAGTACCAGACAAGGCATCTTGCTAAAAGGCAGAGAGAGTGACGTCACTTATGATGTCACGTCAGATGCTTTGCCCTGCTCTCCAGATGTGAGTTACATAGCAACGGGCATTTCGGGCTTTTCTAACAGATGGGAATCGGTCATTCGTGAGAAGGATGTTACATCGACGGAATAAGAAAGTACTGATCGTAATCTTACTTTACACAGTCATTCATCTTCTCCTCCTCCTCCCTCCTCCTCCTCATCATCATCATCATTATCATGTGCCTTGCCATGTGGCATTGGCAATCATGGCCCTCCATACGAATCTACGTTTTGTCGTTGCAAGTACATCTCCCACCTTTTCTGTTCCCATCTACTCCGCAAACCCGTCCAATATTTTCTCGCTGGGTCTACCTGGTGCTCTTTTTTCCATCAGCTTTCCTGTTGTGACTAGGTTTTCTAATTTTTCCTGCCCATAAAATGTCCTATAAATGGTTCTTGTCATTTCCTAATCTTCTTCATTAATGTTCTCTTTGTGTTTGCCTCTTTTAAGACTACTCGTTTGTTTTCTTTGCTGTCCGTGGAACTCCTAACATTCTGCTACGAAATCACATTAATTCAGCTGCTTCATTCTTGGTCTGACTTTGCTGTTGACTGTCCACGCTTCGCATCCGTACAACAGCATTGGTTCTGTGTAACATTGAAAAATTCTGTTCGTAATGTTAAATGATAGGCATTTGATGGTATGCTTTTCATTTTCTTGAATGTTGTTTTTGCTTGGTCAGTTTTGTCGGATATTTCTAATGTGCATCTACCGTCTTGTAAGACACCGTTCCCAGATGTGCCATTTACTGTTATTTTACATGAGGAGATTTCTTGTTTTTTGCTGATTACCACGGCTTCAGTCTTCCTTCTATTTAGTTCGAGCCCTTTTTTTCTACGTTCTATTTCTGTTATATTCACAAGATTTTGTAGGTCTTTTTAGAATGGCGTCATCTGCATAACGAAGATTACTTATCATTTTTCTTCCAACATGCATGCCAGGGCACACATTGCACGATATTACATATATATTTTTACTCTTTATTAGATGAATATAAATGAAGGTAATGACTTTTGTCTGTGACGTACAGGTGGTGTGGATATATTGAAGCTGGGTGACAAGGAAATAGAGTACAACCATGACTTCCGTTTCTACATCACCACCCGTCTGTCTAACCCCCACTACACCCCTGAGATCTCCACCAAGACACTCATCGTCAACTTTGCTGTTAAACTACAAGGTTTAGTATTACATCTGTGTTCGATGGTAAATACAGAGCAGCGTTGAACGTGCTTTTTTATATTGGAAAGGAATTCCTTTCGGAAATGTGTTTGAAATTTGTAACCTACATTATGCGGTTAGGTATCACATGCTGATTCAGAGAAGGGAAATTGATTGCGAGTTGTTTTCGGTCAAAAATCTTTTTCTTTAAATTAATTTGTAATCATTTTCATGACAAGGAATATAAAGATCAGCGATACTATCCATAATGCTACACATATGTTATACATACATATTGTTATGCATTTATGCATTCGCATACATACACGCATGCACATGTGTTTCTTGTAATATACTATGTGTGCACACGCATACGTATACATCAATTACAGTTTTTTGTTAACTCTATACACATTTATATGAATACTTCCAATTAAAGTTTTTTTCCCTTAACTACCGATTGTTTTGATGGTAATTGTCATTCTTCCATGTGCTAAAGATAAAAGCGAAGTATTACTGCGTAGATGGCTTGCAAATTGCTTGCAAATGAAACTGGTGTGTGTGTGTGTGTGTATGTGTACGTGTGTGTGTTCGGAAAGAACACAAAATTACTGAATTTAGGCAGATTGTAGATTACCTGTGAGGTGTAGCTGTGTTCTCTTGTGTCCAGGCTTGGAGTCTCAGTTGCTGGGTACCGTGGTGCGGAAGGAGAGACCAGACCTGGAGGAGACCAAGGACAACTTAGTGAGGGGCATTGCGGCTGGCAAGAAGAAGCTGCTGGACCTGGAGAATGAAATTCTCAGGTAAGTCCTGTCTCTACAATTCCTTTAATCTCTCCCAACTCCTGTGCCTTTGTCAATCCTTTCCCCTCTCCCTGTCTGTCTCTGTCTTTCTGCCTCGGTCACTCTCTCTGTCCTCTCTCTCTCTCTCTCTCTCTCTCTCTCTCTCTCTTTCCCTCTCTCCCTCCCTCTCTTTGAATTGTCTCTCTTTCTGTCTCTCTCTCCCTACCTCTCTCTGTATATTTGTCTCTGTCTCTCTTTCTCTCTCTCTGTCTCTCTCTTTCTCCTCTCTGTCTCTGTCTTTCTCTGTCTCTCTCTGTCTCTCCCTCTCTGTCTCTCTCTGCCTCTGTCTGTCTATCTCTCTCTGCTGTGTCCTTTTCTTACATTGGACACAGCAGCAGGGAAGTTTTAGTCTTTTTCTCAAAATGTTTGTATCTGATGTTTGTTTGTTTGTAATCTTACGCTTGACAAAGGCCAGTTGGCCGAAAATTTGCGCCTGTCTTGTCTTGTATTAAATACGCGTTCATATTCTTCTTTCGTGTTTTTTCTGGTCCCTGTTTGCTTGAACGCGGGCAGTCACACTTGTTTTGAATTTTGTCTGTTTCTGTCAACTTTTCTGTGTTTCCCAATTCATCTCTTCTCTTTTTCTGTCTGCTCCTCTGCCTTTCTTACTTTTACTTTTACTTCTGTCTGTCCCAGCTGCTGTCCCCTCTCTATCTCCTCCCACCCAAGTCTTCTGCCCACCACACACCCAGCTCCTCTGTTTTGTCCAGATGCTCTTCCCATCCGAAGACCTGTCCTCCTCCGAAGGACTCTTCCCGCACCATGCGTCGTGCAGTGGTTAGCGCAACGGACCACCGACTGAAGGTTGTGTGTTCGAATCCCCATCAGTGCCTTCAAAAAAAATTTTTTTTTCGGCTCCAGCTGGCTTCCTACCCTGAGTTGACCGCGCTATGAGCTCATTGGGAAGACTGGGACCACACAGTCGAGTCTCATCGTCTTCACGGATGTATCATCGAGGATGTTGCTTAAATCTTCTGACCAAATCGGCGAGTGCCCGTGTCTCTTGGGGCTTTTAATGCCAAGATATGTGTGTGTTTGCAAGCGAGTGTTTGCAAAAATGTGCTGTCGGCGTTCTGTTTCAGCTTATGCTTTTTTTCACATGCTTGTCTTGAAGGCTGCTGAACGAGACCAAAGGTTCCCTTTTGGAAGACGAGACATTGCTGAACACACTGGAGACATCCAAAGCCACGTCACAGGAGGTGACTGAGCAGCTAGCCACCTCTGAGACCACAGAGATCAAGATTGATTCTGCCAGAGAGGTCAGGCTTTGTTTGATGAGACTGGTTAAAACTGCAAGCCAATGTTCGCGTGAGACTGATTGTGTATGATAAAGTTGGAAGTGTTTATTCCTGTAGTTGAAATTCAAGATGATGTGTGCGTGAAAATAGTCATTAAGTTGATCGGGACGGGAAATTTTGACCCAACAGAATCGACCAAGCTAAACAGCATTTAAGAAGAAGAAAAGCGTTCTTACCAACAAATGCCTATCAATTAACATTAGGAAGAGAGTTCTTTAGCGTTACATAGAACAGATACTGCTGTACGTTTGTGAGGCGTGGACAGTCAACACACAAAGTCAGAACAAGATTGAGGCAACTGAAATGTGGTTTCTAAGAAGAATGTTGAGAATTCCATGGACAGCAAAGAAAACACACGATACAGTCTTGAAGGAGGCAGACACAAGAAGAATAGTAATAAAGAAGATATGGGTCTATCTGTATCTGAGCATCTACATTTCATTTCAGATTGCCACATAAGTTTTATTACCTACTTTCCAACACAATCCCACTGAACAGAACATTTTCCGTCCACAGGGTTATCGCCCTTGTGCCCAGCGAGCCTCCATCCTGTTCTTTGTGCTGAACGACATGGGTCGTGTGGACCCCATGTACCAGTTCTCCCTGGACGCCTACATCGAGCTCTTCATGCTGTCCATCGAGAAGAGCCAGCGCTCCAACAAACTGGAAGAACGTATAGTCAACCTCAACGACTACCACACCTATTCTGTCTACAGGTAACTCTCCTCTTTGCTGCTGTCTTGAGCATGCTGGATTTTTTAAATTACGTCTTTCTTTTTTTTCGGATGCATGGCTGTCAGACAGACTGAGATCTCGTCTTTAAGTATGACTACATAGCTGTGAACCTGGTACATGATACTGTGAAAATGCTTCCTCAGATCCATTCAGGTTTTTAAGGTCCCCCGTGGGGATGCTGGGGAGTCTTTCAGTTTCAATAGTATCCCCACCTTCTGGAAATTCTGTGATACAAATTACCTCTTTTCTGTCACTCTTTTTGTTTCTTCCTTATTCCTTTGCTTTCTGTCATTTCTCCCTCTCATTTTCTGCCTTGCTGGTCCATTCAGTTGTATGTGCTCTAAAGTCAAACGCACTTTCTCTTAGGATTAATAACTGGTTACATGTATTAAGTGCATTTTTGGCTCAAGGGAAATGAGATATGCGGAAGCAATTTCAGGTAATTTAAGCCCGTTTTATATAAGCTTTAGTGTCTTTAATTATGTTTTCAAGAATGTTTTTTTTTTCATCCTGTGTGATGAAATGGACGGAGTGGTCAACGCCGAGGGTGTTTCCTTGGATTGTGTGCGCGAATGCATTGGTATGTGTACTTAATTTTCTTTTCCTTTTTTCCCCGTTGAAGTGTTGTGTTTGTATTAAAATGGTTATTGCCCTGATATGGCTCTACGCAGTCGGTTGAGCTTTAAACAAAACAACAATAACAAGGTTTAGGTTGGGTAAGGTAAAGCAGCGAAAAAGAGGCGTGAGACCTGATGTGCTCAGAAAACAGAATCAAAAATATTGAGGTCTCGATCACCTGGCTCCCTAGCTATCGTCGGGCTAAGGGACAATCTTCACTGAACTGTAAACGTGGCTGTGGATTATCTTCTTTATAATATTGTTCATATGATCGGGTCTGACTTCCTGGTATGCGTGTATATATATATATATATATATATATATATATATATATATATATATATATATATATTATATATATATAGTGTGTGTGTGTGTGTGTATTAGTGTAGATCATGTCTCCTAGAGTTCTGTTGTCTTAGGTTTAGATAGTAGTTAGTACCGTGTTGTGTGTGTGTGTGTGTGTGTGTGTGTGTGTGTGTGTGTGTGTGTACATATACATATATGTATATACATGTATATATATAGATATGTATATATATGTATACGTATATGTATGTATGTATGTATGTATGTATGTATATGCATATATATATGTATAATATATATAATATATATATATATATATATATATATATATATATATATATATATATATGTATGTATATATATTATATATATATATATATATATGTGTGTGTGTGTGTGTGTTTGTGTGTGATTTTGTTGATTGACTGTAACATCTACAACAAATTTCCTGGCGTTTATGCCAATAAAACTTTTTTGCAAAAAACAAAAACAAAAAATCAACAACTAAATAAAACAACAAAACGGGCAGGACACTTCCATCTTAAAGCTGTCACATAACATAGCCAACGTCTGTAATGTTGTTTTACAGGTACACCTGCCGAGCTCTGTTTGAGAAACACAAGCTGCTGTTTGCCTTCCAAATGTGCGCCAAGATTCTGGAGCATGCTGGCAAACTCAACAGGGACGAGTACAATTTTCTGATTCGTGGAGGTGTGGTAAGTTGTGTTTGTAACGTACACTGAATGCTGCTGCTTCTGTTGAAGATTACTGTAGATTTACATGTCACTGTGTTATTTACATAGGTATGTTTTGTCGTATATCATAGTGTAATATAGATGTGTATATTTTGTCATATGTCATAGTATTATTTACATAGGTATATTTTGTCTTATGTCATAGTATTATTTAGTTAAGTATATTTTGTCTTATGTCAGTATTATTTAGGTAAGTATATTTTGTCTTATGTCAGTATTATTTAGGTAAGTATATTTTGTCTTATGTCAGTATTATTTAGGTAAGTATATTTTGTCTTATGTCAGTATTATTTAGGTAAGTATATTTTGTTGTATGTCATAGTATTATTTAGGTAAGTATATTTTGTCTTCTGTCAGTATTATTTAGATAAGTATATTTTGTCTTATGTCAGTATTATTTAGGTAAGTATATTTTGTTGTATGTCATAGTATTATTTAGGTAAGTATATTTTGTCTTATGTCAGTATTATTTAGGTAAGTATATTTTGTTGTATGTCATAGTATTATTTAGGTAAGTATATTTTGTCTTATGTCAGTATTATTTAGGTAAGTATATTTTGTTGTATGTCATAGTATTATTTAGGTAAGTATATTTTGTTGTATGTCATGGTATTATTTAGATAAGTATATTTTGTTGTATGTCAGTATTATTTAGATAAGTATATTTTGTCTTATGTCAGTATTATTTAGATAAGTATATTTTGTTGTATGTCAGTATTATTTAGATAAGTATATTTTGTCTTATGTCAGTATTATTTAGGTAAGTATATTTTGTTGTATGTCATAGTATTATTTAGGTAAGTATATTTTGTTGTATGTCATGGTATTATTTAGATAAGTATATTTTGTTGTATGCCATGGTATTATTTAGATAAGTATATTTTGTTGTATATCATGGTATTATTTAGATAAGTATATTTTGTTGTATGTCATGGTATTATTTAGATAAGTATATTTTGTTGTATGTCATGGTATTATTTAGATAAGTATATTTTGTTGTATGTCATGGTATTATTTAGATAAGTATATTTTGTTGTATATCATGGTATGTTTTGTTGTATATTATGGTATTATAAAAAAACATGATTTGTTGTATATCATACTGTTATTTAGATGTGCATTTTGTCGTATATCATACTATTATTTAGATGGGTATATATGTATTTTGTCGTTTATTACAGTACTCTTTAATTAGGTATATTTTGTCGTCTTTCATAGTCTTATTCAGGTAAGTATCTTTTGCTGTATATCGTTATATTATTTAGATGAGCATATTTTGTCGCATATAATAGTATTTAGATAAGTATATTTTGTCGTATTTACACATTTGAAAAATTAGTGATAAATTCATGTAGAAGACATGCATACGAATGGTGATGTACATTTTTAAGATGAAGACTGGAAAGAACTGGTGTTATGAGAATGTCCATGTGCAAAAAATTAAAAAATTTGAAAAAAAAGGTCAGTGATGGTGTTGGTGCAGGTGATGGACCGTGACAACCAGATGGACAATCCGTGTCCTGGCTGGCTGTCGGACATCGCCTGGGACAACATCACTGAGCTGGACCGCCTTACCAACTTCCATGACATCGTCACTTCCTTTGAGCAGTACCCCGTGACTGGCACCAGTGGTACATCTCCGCCACACCAGAGACTGCCGTGCTGCCAGGTGGGCACTTGGGATGATGATGATGATGATGATGATGATGATGAGATGATTATTATTATATTTTAAAGAAAATTATTCCTAGTTCTTATTGTTATCACTATTATTATTATTGTCATTATTATCATAATTATTATCATCTTTATTATTATTATCATTATTATTATTATGATCATTACTAATTTCTTCTTGTCACACAAGGATTTACCATGTGAGACCCGGGTTTCTCTCCCTTTGAGAGCACGTCGCCGAAGTGCAGCGCCATCCAGTGTTTTTTTTTTACCAAGACATCAGAAAGACAAGAAGGCTGATTGGCCTACAAGGGGAGGGACCTGGGAAATCAACCCATCTGTATAAAACTAGCTGGGCGATAAGATTGTATTGGACATTAGTCTGTCACAACATATCTTTCTCTGCACCAAATATCTGTTTTCCTTGGGGAAAACATGTTGCCACAGCATAGCAGCCACCCATTCCAGCAACTTTGTACGTTTCCAGATTAGAAGCATAAGTGCAATTTTGAGATTTTTGCAGTCCAAGCTTTGAATCTTTTCTAGTAAATATTCAGGTACACTGAAAAACACATCTTGCACATACGATAGTTTAGACCTTATAAGCGCTTTTGACAGATGACTCAGTATGTTTGTGTCCATTGCCCTGGGTAATCTGCTCATTATCTTGAGAAAATTTAAGATTATTCTCGCTTTTGTTAGAATATAATCAAAATGGACATTCCAGTTTAATTTCGATGTTATATAAACTCTCAGAAAATTTACGACCTGTTTGCAGCCTGTCACTTCACCAAACAGTTTGAAAGTTGTCAAATTATTTGAGTTACCACCGGGATCAAATAGCATCATGTTAGTTTTTTCAGCCGACAACGACAGACCATTTTCTAACATACAGTTACCAAGATTATCAAGATCAGTTTGACACAACTACCTTTCCTTATGTAATTCTGTGTTCTCTGTGGAGTTGTCCTTTAGTGACGTTCATCCAATGCATATATCATCAGCGCATTGTACTAAAACAACACGATCTGAGAGAGAGCTTTGGGAAGATCCTGCATAAGGATATTAAGAAAAGAGGTGCTATCACTGAACCTTGTGGAATTCCAATGTCGAGACGTCGGGAAGTAGAATAACTAGGTCCCACTCTTGCTCGTATTGAATCTTTCTAGTTGGTCTTTCTAGTTGGTTGATCAATTCTTCTTGTCTTACCAGGTCGAAAGCCTTGGTATAATCAGCAAAGCATAAATATCAATCATTATTCAACTCGATTGACCTCTCTATGATAGTTCTTAGGATGTCTATGGCATTAATAGTTCCTTTCCTTCCACAAATCCACTCTGTTTTTTCGCTATTTCTCTTTTGATTCTATTCCTTGTCCTCATCATGATTATTCTTAATAGGCTTTAATGTTGCATGACTCATCAAACTGATTGTCCAATAGAATTCGAGCTCTATAGCCCCTGTCTTCTTTGGAAGTGCAATGAAAATTGATTTTGACATATCTTTGGGGATTTTTCCGGTGTCAACATTTTTGTTTAGGAGGGCTGTTATTTTTTTCAGTACCAAATTCCTCCAGGGCTTTACTCGTCTCTGTAGTAATGTTATCTGGTCCTGGGGCTTTTCCTGGTTTCATCTTTTTCAATGCTGCTCTAACTTCATCTTTCATTATGGGTGGTCCTTCAACGTGTGTCAGTACTTCTTGTTTTATTTGATAGTAAATGGCCATTGAATTGAATTAAAAGTGTGTGTGTGGTGTGTGTGTGTGTGCGCGCGTGTGTGTGTGCGTGCGCGTGCGCGTGTGTTTACAGATGTGTGGGAGAACTCGTGCAACGAGCTTCAGCGCATGCTGATCGTGCGCTCTCTGCGGCCAGACCGTGTGTCGTTCTGTGTGACCTCCTTCATCACCAACAACCTGGGATCCAGCTTCGTGGAGCCCCCCGTGCTCAACATGACGCAGGTGGTAGAGGACTCCATCTGTCGCACACCTCTCATCTTTGTCCTCTCATCTGGCGTAGTACGTAAGACTTGTGTTTGATTCCCCGTGGGGATCCGGGGGGGGGGGGGGGGGGGGGGGCTCTTTCAGTGTAAATAATATCCCTACCTTCTGGAAATTCTGTGCTAGACATTTCCTCTTTTTCTGTCACTCTCTTTCTTTCTCTGCCTTATTCCTTTGCTTTCTGTCATTTCTTCCTGTCACTTCCTGCCTGGCTGGTTCATTCACCTGTATGTGTTCAAGTAAAGTTCGGGAGTCAAAGGGTTAATATTGTTATTATCATTTAAAAAATATTGATATGTCAGTAATGAGTAATTCAATGCCATTACTTGTCGAAGTACACCCCCCGTGGGAATGCCGAGGGTCTTTCAGTATAAATAGTATCCCCACCTTCTGGAAGTTCTGTGCTACGAATTTCCTCTTTTCAGTCACTCTGTTTGTTTCTCTGCCTTGTTCCTTTGCTTTCTGTCATTTCTTCCTATCGTTTTCTGCCTTGCTAGTCCATTCGCCTGTATGTATTCGATAAAGTCTTATGTACTTTCTCTTAGGAGTACATGGATTAAGTGCATTTTTGGCTCTATGGAAGTGAGATGTGCCGAAGTAATTTTAGGTAACTTAGGCCCGTTTTGATATATGTTTTAGTGTCTTTAGTTATGTCTAGATTTGTATTCAGTTTTTTTAATCCCCGATGATAAATTGGATGTAGTGGTCAACGCCAGGGTCATCTCTTTAGATTATGTGTGCGAGTGCATTGATATCAGATGCCCATTTACAGCTGGGTTGACTGACAACTGCGCACAGTTTGTGAGCTAGGTTTGAATGTCAGCGGTCATAGAGAGGTATACGGCAACGCCATCAATGAATGGGTTTTGTGTTGTTATTTTTAATTGATTGAGAGCAGCTTGAAAATCATATATTCTGTCAAGCCTTCAGATCTTAGTTTTTGTATGAGAATCGTTAAGAAGCATATATTGGAAAAAATGCAGTTGTAGCGTTAAATTCTTGATAGTAACATATTTAGCAATACTATAAGAAAAAAGCAACATAATGACCGTTAAAATATTACTTATAATGTTGAAAATGGAATATAGGTTATTCGAAAATTAAACAGACCATCATCACCAGAAGGTCTGAAAATATTTCAAATCACTTTAGGGAATGGACAGCGGTTGTAAGACACACAACAAAACCAAAAACAAACTAAAACTGAGCTTGGAAAATGTGCAAAGGCTGGTGTGTTTATCAGAATTTGTAGAGATGAGAGAGAGAGAGAGAGAGAGAGGAGAGGCTGTGCCTGTAGAGAGGCCATACTATTGATTGATTGATTGATTTAGTTAAGTTTTCACGTCGACACCCACCTCAGTTGATATGGCTGACAGGGATAACCATCCCAGGGAAGTGGGACCTATCTAATTCTATACCGACACCACCAGGACAACAGTGATGTTAAGCTGGGACGGCAAGAAGATCAATTTTAATGTAGCGCACCTCGGGATTCGAACCCACAACCATTAGCATGTGAATCCGACACTCAAAGCAACTGAGCTACTGGGGCCTGGCGTGTTATGTAGGCCTAATTGTATCCATCATGTGTGACAGGATCCAGCAGGCGGCCTTCTTCAGTTGGCGGAGGCTCGTGGCTTTTCCAGTCGCTTCCACGCCCTGTCTCTGGGTCAGGGTCAGGCCCCCATTGCCACCAAGTACCTCACTGAGGGAGTGAGAGAAGTGAGTTGGACAGCTGTTTTCTCTGCTTTCATTTCTTTTTCCATATTCATCATCATCATCATCATCATTCATCATGTGCCCTGCCGCATGGCGTTGGCGATCATGGCCCTCCATATGCATCTATCCCTTGTCGCTGCAAGTATGTCTTCCACCCTCTCTGTCCTCAACCACCCTGCAAGTCCATTCAATATTTTCTCCCAGACTCTGCCCGGTGTTTTATTTCCCTCCAGCTTTCCTGGTGTGACCAGGTACTCCGATTTCCTTTCCTTATAGTATGTTCTATGAATGTTGCTTGTCTTACCCTAATCTTTATCAGTGATCTTCTTGTGTAAGCCTCCATCAAGACTGTCTCGTTTGTATTCTTTGCTGTCCATGGAATTCTCAACATTCTTATTAGAAACCACATTTCAGCTGCCACAGTCTTTTCCATGTTATCGCCAGTATTCAGAAAACGTATCCGTCGTTCGTTAAACTTACAAATTAAAGTTGGGGCAAATGTGAATAGAATGTTATAGCCCCAAGAGAAGGAAGGAGGGGTTGTTTCCCCTGCAAAGGTGAGACAAAGAAGAACAAAGAGACAAAAAGAGAATGAAATTATAGAGCTTTTACTCAACATAATAAACTGCCTGGTCTGAAATATAATACGAAACAAAACAAGAAGCTTTGAGGAAAAAAAAAAGAAAAAATCACAGAAAAAAGAAAAGTCAAAGACTGGTAGCAACGAGTAGGCCCGATTATGTTCCAGAAGATGCATATGTTCTTTGTCGAACTTACAGGACTTGCTGTATGAAACGGAAGAGGAGAGTGGTATGACATGCAGAACATTAAACAAAAGTTGAGTAAAGGTTTGGTGTATTTCCTGGGCAGATAGCTTCAGTTCTTTAGAGTCTAGCTAGTTTTAATTCTGATCTCTTTTTTCTCTGGAAATTGCTACACAGAGCAGAGGAATCAGTAATTCTGTGAAGTCAAATTGGTTTCTGACATTTTTCCCGATTATATGAAGAAAAGAATTCTGTGAGGTAGCTGTAATTTTCTTCCAGATGGATCATTGCGCTTTAATTTTTGTTTCTTTTTGAAACAGAAGCGCAAGCTCAATACAGTTTTTCGCATTTGCAGTTGTGTTGCTGTGATACTGTGTTTTAGTTAGTAAAAATGGTGTTGTTACAGAAGGTTAATGAACGTGGCCATTTAACGTTCTTGAAACTATCAGTCTGTTATAAAATGTTAAAATGTAAAAAGTGTAACTGTCTGTTTGCCTTGTACTTTAATGTGTAATGTGTATCTAACTGTATAGTGCATCTCATTGCATGGAGATCTTAATGTAAAAAAAGCATCCATGTGCTTTTGCCACTACCATAGAAAATACAAATGTGTTCTTTTGTTCTTGTTTTTGCAACACTTCAGTGACTTGTTACAGATTGTCAACCCCGCGTGGGGATGCCGGGGACTCTTTAGTATAAATAGTATCCCCACCTTCTGGAAATTTTGTACTAGAAATTTCACCTGTATGTGATGTATATTGCCTTGTATACATACTGTCTTGTAGGATTGATAACTGGGTGCATGTGTGAACTGCATTTTTGGCTCTAAGGATATATGATGGGCATGTATGAGCTTCATTTTTGGTTCTAAGGGTATGTGATTGCAGAAGCCATTTTTATAATGTTTTGGTGTTATATGTGTATGTTTGTAGTCAAGTTTGTGTCTTTTAAACCCCCTGGTAATAATTTTGAGGAATGGTCAACGCCAGGGTCCTATCCTTAGATTATGTGCGCGAATGCGAATATGTGTTTATTTTTTTTCCATGTGGGTGCTTGTATGGTACTGTCTGGTATGGTATGGTATTGTATTGTATTGCATTGATGGCTGATGTCAGGGCAACTGGGTGTTCCTGGCCAACTGTCACTTATCCCTCAGCTGGATGCCAAAGCTGGACAAGCTTGTGGAACGTCTGCAGACCTCAGACCCTCATCCGGACTTCAGGCTATGGCTCAGCTCCTCTCCTCACCCTGATTTCCCCATCTCCATTCTGCAGCAAGGCATCAAGATCACCACAGAGCCTCCCAAAGTGAGTGTTTTAATCTTTTGATTTTCTCAGCCTGCCCATCAGTTTTCACCACTTCCTAATCCTACGTTGCTTTAGCCCATTCGCCAGCTTCCTAACGTTTCCATTCTCTGAACCTATCCACTTGTTTTCTAAACCTTTGCTTCCCTCAATCAGTTTACCAGCTTCCTAATTCTTTGTCTCCCTTCCTGCCCACCAGGTTCCCAAACTTTTTGCTCCCTTAGTCTGATCACCAGCTTTCTAACTGTTTCACTCCATCAGTCTATTCACTCGCGTCCTAACCTTACAACTCCCTCGGCCTATTCACCGGCATCCTAATCCTTTAACTTCCTTAGCCTATTCATCAGCTTCCTACCCTAACCGTTTATGAGGAAAGGGGAATTCGAGCACCTGATCACAACAGGAAAGCTGGAGGGAAAGAGAGCATCAGGTAGACCCAGGGAGAAAATACTGGACGGACTTGCAGGGTGGCTGAGAACAGAGAGTGTGGAAGATGTGCTTTCGACAACAAGGGATAGATGCATATGGAGGGTTATGATCGCCAACGCCATGCGGCAATGCACATGATGATGATGAATGGCTGCAGTTATCTGTTGGATAGGGTCCCTATCTGTGTGACTCTGACACAGTTCTGTATTCATGTGGCTCTGCCATAGTCCCTAGCTGTGTGGCTCTGACACAGTAAGATGTAGTCATGTCTATGGTGGAGTCCCTACCCATGTGGCTCTGCAGTCATGTGGCTCTGCCATAGTCCCTACCTGTGTGGCTCTGACATAGCAAGCTGTGGTTATGTCCTATAAATGTTGCCAGTCTTTTCCTAATTTTTCTTATCAATGATCTTCTTGTGTCTGCCTCCATCAAGACTGTCTCGTTCTTTTTCTTTGCTGTCCATGGAACTCACAACATTCTTCTTAGAAACCACATCTCGGCTGCCTCAATCTTGTTCTGGCTTTGCGTGTTGACTGTCCACGCCTCACAATCGTATAACATTATTTGCTCTATGTAACATTCAAAGAATTCCTTATTTTAATTGTAGGCATTTGTTGGGAAGATTGCTTTTCATCTTCTTGAATGCTGTTTTGGCTTGGCCGATTCTGCTGGCTGTTTCTGATATGCATTTGCCGTCTGGTGAGATGATCATTCCCAGATATTTAAACTTATCAACCTGTCTCAAAGTTGTGCCGTTCGCTGTTATTTTGCATGAGGAGATTTCATATTTTTTTTACTGATTACCATGGCTTCTGTCTCCTTGCTATTTATCTCCAACCCTTCATTTTTACTTTTTACATTGTTGCAATTTAGTCTATGAAGGAATTCCGTGCAACGGGACACCCCAGTGGGGATGCCAGGGGCTCTTTCCGGTTCAATAGTTGCCCCACCTTCAAAAAAATACCTACATGTATTTTCTGTCATTCTCTTTGTTTCTGTCTTGCTCCTTTGCTTTCTATTATCTCTTCCTATCATTTTCTGCCTAGCGTGATCCATTCATCCGTAGGTTTACTGTAAATTTTCCATATTATCTCTTAGCACCGACAATTGGGCATGTATTAACTGCATTTTTGGCTCTAGGGAAATGTGATGGATAGAAGCAGTGCCAGATAGTTTCAGTCAGTTTTTGTATATGTTTTAGTGTACTTCGTTTTGTTTATACATTTATATCAGTATATTTTTAACCTATCTGGTGATAAATCACGCGGAATTGTCAGTGTCTTGTGCATATCATTAGATTGTGTCCGCAAATACATTGATATGAGTATTCAATTTTTTTCTTCTTTTTTTTTTCGAGGACAACGAAGTATTCTGTACGTTTTGAGACGGTTATAGCACTGACATGGCTGTGTGCATTCAGCTGTGCTTTAACCTTTTAACTCTCGCACCCTATCCACCCACTGCAAAAACTTAACCCTTTGACTCCCTTACCCCATCTACCAGCTTCCTGCAGGAAGCTGGTGGACAGGATGAGGGAATCAAAGGGTTAAGCGTTTGCTTTGCTAGCATGGTTGACAGTGCAGGATGTTAGGGGACAGGGAGCAAGAGTCAAAGGGTTAGGCAATACTGATAAGAGATAATGTACACTGGAGGTCCAGTCGCTGGGCCGAGAGAGTGATTTTGTTGCCATGCTACGGCGATTTCACTGTAATCTGTTTTTCATACATGGGGGTCCTGCAACTGTATTCCAGACATTTGCCAGAGGTTTTCCTCGTTATCGAGAGGCCTCCTGTCACCTTTTATACATCATGACAAGTGAACTATATCCCTTTCGTTAGCATTCTGTCATATTATGTTGTTACCAAGGGTCTCAAGGCCAACCTGAAGCGGCTGTACAGCAAAATTTCAGAATCGCAGTTTCTTCGTTGCAAGGCACAGGACAAATACAGAAGGCTTCTCTTCTGTCTGTGTTTCTTCCACTCCGTGCTGCTGGAGAGGAGAAAGTTCCTCATGCTGGGTTGGAACATCCCCTACGAGTTCAACGACTCCGACTTTGAGGTCAGTTCCACCTTCATGGTCCTTCGTCAGAAATCTGTGTTTTGAAGTTACTGTTGAAAGAGAATATTGTACTTCATCAAACGTTCAAATCGTTGTCGAAGACAGTACGGTATTCCATCAACTGTTCAAGTTATTGTTGGAAAAAAAACGTATTCTATCAAATGTCCAAATTGCTGTTGATAGAGAATATTGTATTCCTTCAAGTGTTTAACTAATTCTTGAGAGAAAATATCGTATTTTATCAAATGTTCAAGTTATTGTTGAAAGCGAATATTATATTCTATCAAAATTTCAAATTATTGTTGAACGAAAATATTGTATTCCATCAAATGTGCAAGTTATTATTGAAAGAATATATTGTATTCTAGCAAATGTTCAGATTATGAAAAGAACACATTGTATCTTATAAAATGTTCAAGTTATTGTTGAAATAAAAAAATTGCATTCTATCAAGAATTGTATCCTATCAATTGGTCAAGTTATTGTTGAAAGAAAATATTGTATTCTGTCAAATGTTCAAATTATCGTGGAAAGAAAACACTGTAATCCTCAAGTTATTGTTGAAAGAGAATATTGTATTCTATCAAATGTTCAAATTATTGTGGAAAGAAAACGCTGTAATCCATGAAATGGTCCAGTTATTGTTGAAAAAGAATATTGTTTTCTATCAAATGTTCAAATTATCGTTGAAACAAAGCACTGTAATCCTCAAGTTATTGTTGAAAGAGAATATTGTATTCTGTCAGTTGTGAAAAGAACATGAGCATGAATTCATGATAATACCCGTTTACTGAGTTTTATAAGAGATTGTCTGTTTTGTTTTATTAATTAATATTCACTTTACGGTCTTGATTTGCAGTTTTGTCAGAGGAAATGGTAGGGGGAAGGGGGCAATTCATTCAGTCCAACCGTAGTAATGTGTGTGCGGGGGGGGGGGGGGGGGGCGTGTTTGTATGTGTGTGAGTGAATGTATGTGCGTACATGTGTGCGTGTGTGTGTGTGTGTGTGTGTGTGTGTGTGTGAAAATATATCAACACAGTTATTTGAGTTATGTATGAGTGTCAACCGATAGTAGATTGTGAGCATGTCATTTTGAGTTCGCATGACCCGTCATTTAGCCGACAGTGGGAGGAAATAGAATTTGTTGGCAAAGATTTATCATCTTTTCATTGATTAAGTAGAACTAAAATTAAGCAAGACAGTAACACTAGTTTGACCTAGCAGCGCATGTGTCTGTAAGTTTGAGGATAGTTATTCACTCTTAATGGTCACATCCGTTCGGAAAATTGCTAGCATACTTGACCATCGTGCCAATTCCGTTCAAAGAATCCTGATCTGGAGCATTTGAGAAGAGGGTTTCTTTATAATGTCCTCGTGGATAATGCTGAACTAGCAATCGTTATCTAGGGCATTTGAGTAGAGGTTTCTAGGGTATTTGAGTAGAAGAGGTTTTTTTTTATAACATTCTCATGGGTAATAGTGAACTAGCTTTTGTGATCTAGGGTATTTGAGTAAAACAGGGTTTCTTTATAACATCCCATGGCTAATGCTGAACTAGCAATCGTTATCTAGGGTATTTGATTAGAGGAGGGTTTCTTTATAACATCCTCGTGGCTAATGCTGAACTAGCAATCGTCATCTAGGGTATTTGAGTAGAGGTTTTCTTTATAACATCCTTGTGGCTAATACTCAATTAGCAATCATCATCTAGGGCATTTGAGTAGAGGTTTTCTTTATAACATCCTTGTGGCTAATACTCAATTAGCAATCATCATCTAGGGCATTTGAGTAGAGGTTTTCTTTATAACATCCTTGTGGCTAATACTCAATTAGCAATCATCATCTAGGGCATTTGAGTAGAGGTTTTCTTTATAACATCCTTGTGGCTAATACTCAATTAGCAATCGTCATCTAGGGTATTTGAGTAGAGGTTTTCTTTATAACATCCTTGTGGCTAATACTCAATTAGCAATCATCATCTAGGGCATTTGAGTAGAGGTTTTCTTTATAACATCCTTGTGGCTAATACTCAATTAGCAATCGTCATCTAGGGTATTTGAGTAGAGGTTTTCTTTATAACATCCTTGTGGCTAATACTCAATTAGCAATCATCATCTAGGGCATTTGAGTAGAGGTTTTCTTTATAACATCCTTGTGGCTAATACTCAATTAGCAATCATCATCTAGGGTATTTGAGTAGAGGAGGGTTTCTTTATAACATCCTTGTGGCTAATGCTGAACTAGCAATTGTGATCTAGGGCATTTGAGTAGAGGAGGGTTTCTTTATAACATCCTCGTGGCTAATGCTGAATTAGCAATCGTCATCTGGGGTATTTGATTAGAGGAGGATTTCTTTGTAACATCCTCGTGGCTAATGCTGAAATAGCAATCGTCATCTAGGGCATTTAAGGAGAGGAGGATTTCTTTGTAACATCCTCGTGGTTAATGCTGAACTAGCAATTGTGATCTAGGGCATCTGAGTAGAGGAGGGTTTCTTTATAACATCCTCGTGGCTAATGCTGAACTAGCAATCATCTAGGGTACTTGAGAAGAGGGTTTCTTCATAACACCTTCGTGGCTAATGCTGAACCACCAATCGTGATCTAGGACATTTGAGTAGAGGAGGGTTTCTTTATAACATCCTCGTGGCTTGAGATAGATTCATATAGAGATAGATTCATATGGAGGGCCGTGATCGCCTCCTTGAGGTAGATTCATATGGAGGGTCATGATTGCCAACGCCATGCGGCAGGGCACATGATGATGGTGATGATCCTTGTAGCTAATGCTGACGTAGCATATTATTGAAAATGTGCTTGATAAAGTGACTAGAGTAAAATGGTGTACTCTGGTATGCAACAGGTGTCCGAGAACTTGCTGAGCCTGTATCTGGACGGGTATGAAGAAACGCCATGGGACGCCCTGAAATACTTGGTGGCTGGTATCAACTACGGAGGTCATGTCACTGATGACTGGGACCGACGTCTTCTGATGTCCTACATGGCAGACTATTTTAATGAGAAAGTTCTTACTGAGCATTTCTTCAAGTGAGTACCCTTCTCATCCATGAACGTCCTGACGTACGCAGTTCTCTCTAACTCTCTCTGTCTCTGTCTCTCTCTGTCTCTGTCTCTCTCTGTGTCTCTTTCTCTCTCTCTCTCTCTTCTCTCTCTCTCTCTCTCTCTCTCTCTCTCTCTCTCTCTCTCTCTCTCTCTCTCTCTGTCGATGTCTTTCTCTCTCGCTCTCTCGCTCTGATCTTGTCTCACATCGATTATTGTAATCTCTGATCTCTGGTTTGCCTACTTTCTTCTGTTCCATGCCTCCAGCGTGTTCAGAATTCTGTGGCCCGTCTTGCCCTTTATAAAAACAGGTATGATCATGTCATTCCCTTGCTTCACTTTCTCCACCAGTTGCCCATGTCTCAAACAGTTTCATACAAAATCAATACATTACACAAGTGTACCACTGGCACTGCACCTTTTTATCTTCGTGACCACTCTGAATATACACTCCTGCCCGACTTCTCAATTCTATTACTGATAAGAGTTGTTTATATATTCCTCGATACAGATGTTCCACAGTCAGTTGCTGCTTTTTTTCTGGGTCTACAACTCCCTCGTGAGGATGCCGGGGACTCTTTCAGTATAAATAGTATCCCCACCTTCTGGAAATTCTGTATTAGAAATTTCCTCTTTTCTGTCACTGTCTTTGTTTCTTCCTTATTCCTGTGCTTTCTGTCATTTCTTCCTATCATTTTCTGCCTTGCTGGTCCATTCACCTGTATGTGTTCGATAAAGTCTTACGTTCTTTCTCTTAGGATTGATAATTGGGTACATGTGTTAAGTACATGTGTTAAGTATGCGGAGGCAATTTTAGGTAATTTATGCCTGTTTTTATATATGTTGTGGTGTCCTTAGTTATGTTTAAATTGTATTCAGGTAGCGTTTTTAAATCCCCTGTGCGATAAATTGGACGGAGTGGTCAACGCCAGGAGCATCTCCTTAGATTATGTACGCGAATCCTTGATACGTGTACTCAATTTTCTTTTGTTTTGTTTTTTCCTGTTGAAGTATTGTGTATGTTTTGAAGCAGTTATAGCCCTGATACGGCTCTACGAAGTCGGCTGGGCTTTAAACAACAAATACAATAAAACAACACAACACATGTTCCACAACCAGTGGCTGCTCTTTTTCTGTGTCTGATCTATACAACTGGAACGATCTTCGCCCGTCTTTTCGACAGTCATATGCTATTGTCTTCGTTCAAGTCTCGCTTGAAGACATACCTTTTGTCCAGCAGTACCCTCTACATACCTACTCTTTTGCTCCATTCCCCCTCATGTCCTCCCCCCTCTCCCAGTTTGAGTGTGCTTTGAGCCTCTTGAGTTTTGGTTGTTTTGGGTTATTGCTTTGGTGAAAGTGAGGTGGAGTGACGTTTGTTTGATTCTGTGTCAAGTTGTCGCAGCGTAGTAATAATAGCAGTAGCAGTTAGATAATATTATTGTATAGCAGCAGTGTAATGCAGGTTATATTTAGTGATATAGCAGCAGTAGTAGTAATATTATTGATATGCAGCAGTAGTAGTATAGTTATGTATTGTATACATATAGTATATGCAGAGTAGTAGTAATATTAGTGATAATAGCAGCAGTAGTAAGTAATATTAGTGATTGATATAGCAGCAGTAGTAGTAATATTATGTGATAATAGCAGCTAGTTAGTAGTATTTAGTGATATCAGCGTAGTATTAGTGATGAGTAGTAGTATATTATGATAATAGCAGCAGTAGTAGTAATATTAGTGATAATAGCAGCAGTAGTAGTAATATAGTGATATAGCAGCAGTAGTAGTATATTAGTGATATGGGCAGCAGTAGTAGTAATATTAGTGATAATAGCAGCAGTAGTAGTATATGTAGTATAGTAGATATAGTATTAGTGATAATAGCAGACAGTAGTAGTAATATTAGTGATAATAGCAGCAGTAGTAGTATATAGTGATATAGCAGCAGTAGTAGTATATTAGTGATATAGCAGCAGTAGTAGTTATTAGTGATAATAGCAGCAGTAGTAGTAATATTAGTGATATAAGCAGCAGTAGTAGTATATTAGTGATAATAGCAGCAGTAGTAGTGATAGTGTATAGCAGCTAGTAGTAATATTAGTGATAGCAGCAGTAGTAGTAATATTAGTGATAATAGCAGCAGTAGTAGTGATATTAGTGTAATAGCAGCAGTAGTAGTAATATTAGTGATGATAGCAGCAGTGAGTATATGTGTAGCAGCAGTAGTGTGATATTAGTGATAATAGCAGCAGTAGTAGTGATATTAGTGATAATAGCAGCAGTAGTAGTGATATTAGTGATGATAGCAGCAGTAGTAGTAATATTAGTGATAATAGCAGCAGTAGTAGTGATATTAGTGATATAGCAGCAGTAGTAGTGATATTAGTGATATAGCAGCAGTAGTAGTGATATTAGTGATAATAGCAGCAGTAGTAGTGATATTAGTGATATAGCAGCAGTAGTAGTAATATTAGTGATAGATAGCAGCAGTAGTAGTAATATTAGTGATAATAGCAGCAGTAGTAGTATATTAGTGATAATAGCAGCAGTAGTAGTGATATTAGTGATATAGCAGCAGTAGTAGTAAGTATATTAGTGATGATAGCAGCAGTAGTAGTGATATTAGTGATAATAGCAGCAGTAGTAGTGATATTAGTGATAATAGCAGCAGTAGTAGTATATTAGTGATAATAGCAGCAGTAGTAGTAATATTAGTGATAATAGCAGCAGTAGTAGTGATATTAGTGATAATAGCAGCAGTAGTAGTGATAGTAGTGATAATAGCAGCAAGTATGTAGGTGATACAGCAGTAGTATATTAGTGATAATAGCAGCAGTAGTAGTAATATTAGTGATGATAGCAGCAGTAGTAGTAATATTAGTGATAATAGCAGCAGTAGTAGTGATAGTAGTAATGATAGCAGCAGTATAGTGATAGTAGTAATAATAGCAGCAGCAGTGGCAGTAATAGTAATATAGCAGCAGTAGTAGTAATATTAGTGATAATAGCAGCAGTAGTAGTGATAGTAGTAATAATAGCAGCAGCAGTGGCAATAATAGTAATATAGCAGCAGTAGTAGTTGTAGTAGCAGCAGCAGCAGCAGCAGCTGCAGTAGTAATAGTAGCAGCAGCAGCAGCAGTAGTGGTGATAGTAATAATAATAGCAGCAATAGTAGTAGTAGTAATAGTAGCAGTAGTAGTAATAGTAGTAATAATAGCAGAAGTAGTAGTAGTAATTGTAGCAATGATAGTAGCAGCAGTAGTGTTGTTGTTTGCCATGATCAGCAACATGCTGAATTTTGCCAGGGGACGACTTCTTTTCTGACATAGGTTTTAAAGCTGCACAAAGTTCACGCTGTATGTGGGACTTTATTTTCTAATCAGTCTTCTCAGAAACTAGCATCCACTAAGTCTGATGATGCAGGTTAATTGGTGTACGTTGTGTGTGTGTGTGCGTGTGTCTGTGTTTGTGTCCGTGTCTGTGTGTGTGTCTGTCTCTGCGTGTGGGTGTATGTCTGTGTGTATATGTGTGTGTGCGAGTGTGTGTGCGTATGTGTATGTGTGTGTGTCTGTGTGTGTGTGTATGTGTGCGTGTGTGTGTGTCTGTGTCTGTGTCTGTATGTGCGCGTGTGTGTGTCTCTGTGTGTGTGTGTGTGTGTCTGTATGTGCATGTCTGTGTCTGTATGTGCGTGTGTGTGTGTGTCTGTGTGTCTGTCTGTCTGTCTGTGTCTGTGTCTGTGTCTGTGTTGTGTGTGTGTGTGTGTGTGTGTCTGTCTGTCTGTGTCTGTGTGTCTGTTTGCCTGTGTGTGTTTTGACTTGAACACCTCAGATTGTCCAGTCTTACCACCTACTATGTTCCCCGTGACGGCAACCTTCAGAACTACTACGAGCATGTGTCTATGCTGCCCAACATTGACCACCCAGAGGCCTTTGGCCAGCACCCCAATGCCGACATTGCCTCCCAGATCCAGGAGACCCGCCTCCTGTTTGACACTCTGCTCTCCTTGGTGCCACAAGTCTCCTCTGGCACTGGGGAGAGCATGGAAGACAAGGTGAGTGACACTTGTATGCACAAAAGACATGCTGTCGTTTCAATACCGTTTTGTGATCACTAATCAAAGGAGTTTGACTAAGCTTTTTAGATTTTTTGACTCAACTTTACATGATTCATTTTATGACATTGTGTTAACCCTTTGACTCCCTCACCCAAACCCTTTGACTCCCTGCAGGAAACTGGTGGATAGGGTGAGGGAATCAAAGGGTTAAGTTTGTGCTTTGTTAGCATGGTTGTCTATGCAGGATGTTGTGGACAGGGTGCAGGAGTCCAGGGGTTCAGCAAGAGCCATCTTTAATGTAACCAGGTCTACTCAAACTACTGGAAAAATCGCCTTTTTCTTTTTCGTTTAGATTTCGTAGAAAATGCAGATGCTGTTAGTAGGCTGGCTCAGTTAGAAGGGAAATGGAATCAGGGTTCGGGATATCTCGAGTTCTGTCTCAGACAGGAATATGAAAATGTCACATTCAATTGGCCATTTAACCCTTTGACTCCCGCACCCTATTCACCACCTGCAAAAACTTAACCTTTTGACTTCCTCATCCTATCCACCAGCTTCCTGCAGGAAGCTGGTGGATAGACTGAGGGAATCAGGAAGCTGGTGGATAGTGTGAGGGAGTCAAAAGGTTAAGTTTTTGCTTTGCTAGCATGGTTGACAATGCAGGATGCAGATGGACAGGGTGCGGGAGTCAAAGGATTAAATATAGATTCTGTACAGGCCACAGTCGGCTCAACGCCCATTTGAACCACAATTCAACTTATGTCTACAGCGGCCAGCCCCTGTGATGAAGACAACCAGACAGCTGAACATATATTGCAGTCATGTCGCCTCAGTGATAGGAAATATGGCAGTATAAAGCTCTCTAGACTCCAGGTTCTATGGCACGTATAGCAGGAATTAAGAAAGAAACGGCCACAATCATCGCCAGATTTGGCCTGACAATGTCATTGTAGATATGAACAAAAGAAGAAGAAGCATATGCCAATTGTTTTACTGATGTCTGTTTTAGGATTTTGTCAAGACAACAGATCCCTGTGGCCCACTCATTTTAAGACTGGCCATGTGTAAGGTTTTGTGCGTATTACAGAGATTGCCGTACCCCTACTGGCGGTGTGGGCAGAGCACGCGTATTTTGCCCAACGGCGAACAGTCTCTCATTTCCCCCATGGGGATATCGGGGGCTCTTTCAGTGTAAATAGTATCCTCGCCTCCTGGAAATTATGTGGTAGAAGTTTCCTCTTTCCTGTCACTCTCTTTGCTTATTTCTTCCTCCTTTGCTTTCTGTCATTTCTTCTAGTCACTTTCTGCCTTGCTGGTCCATTCACCTGTATGATTGTGTTCGATAAAGTCTTAAGTCCTTTCTCTTAGGATTGACAATGAGGTACAGGTATTAGGTGCATTTTTTGGCTCTATGGAAATGAGACTTGCGGAAGCAATTTCAGGTCATTTGGGCCAGTTTTTATGTTTTAGTATCCTTAATTATGTTTCAATTTTTGTATTCTGTATTTTGTATTTTTTAAAGCCCCTGTGTGATAAATTAGACGGAGTGGTCAACGCCAGGGGCATCTCCTTAGATTCTGCGCGTGAATGCATTGATGTGTGTACTTAATTTTCTTTTCCTTTTTTTACCTGTTGTATGTTTTGAAATGGCTATAGCCCTTATATGGCTCTACGCAGTCGGCTGGGCTTTAAACAAAAATAGCAACAAGAACACGCCTCTTGTGAATAAATCCGGGAATTCAACTCCTTGTCATGTATTTGTCTCATGGTTGTATACTAGATTTGTCATATTCGTGCATAAAAGCTGCACATAATTCACCAAAACGAATAGCAAACCTTATGGGGGAAAGGTCTATAATGAGTATTCAGTTGGATATTATCGTATATGTGACCGTTAACTGGTATATTCTAACATTTGAAAGGGGTGACCTGATTATAATGAAAAGACAACGATGTTGTCAAAAGAGTGCCATCGTAACACTTATCCTTAGGAATTGAAGCCTTACAGATGATGATTATGCAGAAGCCTTACAGATGATGATTATGCAGAAGCCTTACAGATGATGATTATGCAGAAGCCTTACAGATGATGATTATGCAGAAGCCTTACAGATGATGATTATGTAGAAGCCTTACAGATGATGATTATGCAGAAGCCTTACAGATGATGATTATGATGATTATGCAGAAGCCTTACAGATGATGATTATGCAGAAGCCTTACAGATGATTGATTATGCAGAAGCCTTACAGATGATGATTATGCAGAAGCCTTACAGATGATGATTATGATGATTTTGTAGAAGCCTTACAGATGATGATTATGATGATTATGCAGAAGCCTTACAGATGATGATTATGTGATTATGCAGAAGCCTTACAGATGATGATTATGATGATTATGCAGAAGCCTTACAGATGATGATTATGCAGAAGCCTTACAGATAATGATTATGATGATTATGTAGAAGCCTTACAGATGATGATTATGTAGAAGCCTTACAGATATGATTATGTAGAAGCCTTACAGATGATGATTATATAGAAGCCTTACAGATGATGATTATGTAGAAGCCTTACAGATGATGATTATGCAGAAGCCTTACAGATGATGATTATGTAGAAGCCTTACAGATGATGATTATGCAGAAGCCTTACAGATGATGATTATGATGATTATGTAGAAGCCTTACAGATGATGATTATGTAGAAGCCTTACAGATGATGATTATGATGATTATGTAGAAGCCTTACAGATGATGATTATATAGAAGCCTTACAGATGTGATTATGTAGAAGCCTTACAGATGATGATTATGCAGAAGCCTTACAGATGATGATTATGTAGAAGCCTTACAGATGATGATTATGCAGAAGCCTTACAGATGATGATTATGCAGAAGCCTTACAGATGATGATTATGTAGAAGCCTTACAGTGATGATATGATTATGCAGAAGCCTTACAGATGATGATTATGATGATTATGCAGAAGCCTTACAGATGATGATTATGATGATTATGCAGAAGCCTTACAGATGGTGATTATGTAGAAGCCTTACAGATGGTGATTATGTAGAAGCCTTACAGATGATGATTATGCAGAAGCCTTACAGATGGTGATTATGCAGAAGCCTTACAGATGGTGATTATGCAGAAGCCTTACAGATGATGATTATGAGAAGCCTTACAGATGATGATTATGCAGAAGCCTTACAGATGATGATTATGATGATTATGCAGAAGCCTTACAATGATGATTATGATGATTATGCAGAAGCCTTACAGATGATGATTATGATGAAAGGCCTTACAGATGGTGATTATGTAGAAGCCTTACAGATGGTGATTATGTAGAAGCCTTACAGATGATGATTATGCAGAAGCCTTACAGATGGTGATTATGCAGAAGCCTTACAGATGGTGATTATGTAGAAGCCTTACAGATGATGATTATGCAGAAGCCTTACAGATGATGATTATGCAGAAGCCTTACAGATGGTGATTATGTAGAAGCCTTACAGATAATGTTTATGCAGAAGCCTTACAGATGATGATTATGCAGAAGCCTTACAGATGATGATTATGCAGAAGCCTTACAGATGATGATTATGATGATTATGCAGAAGCCTTACAGATGATGATTATGATGATTATGCAGAAGCCTTACAGATGATGATTATGATGATTATGCAGAAGCCTTACAAATGATGATTATGATGATTATGCAGAAGCCTTACAGATGATGATTATGATGATTATGCAGAAGCCTTACAGATGGTGATTATGCAGAAGCCTTACAGATGATGATTATGCAGAAGCCTTACAGATGATGATTATGCAGAAGCCTTACAGATGATGATTATGCACAGGTGCTGGATCTGGCGGCCTCTATCTACAAACAGATTCCAGAGAATATTGACTATGATCTGACGGTCCAGGTGTTATCTGTGGATCCCTGTCCGCTCAATGTGGTCCTTCTTCAGGAGGTAGACTCTTGTGTTGTGCTGTTTATGTATTTTATAGAAATACTTTGATTTTTTAAAAAGTTTTTTTCAGTTAAAAAAATATCAATATCACGTTACAAATAAACGTCAATATCATGTTACACTCCACAACCAATCGTTCATACGTTAAAGCACTGTATATAACAGTATTGAAATGTGAAAATATTACCATCGTACATACACACAAAGGCATGAAATCAGTCGAATTCAGTATGAGTTCTATGCGACTTTTTTTTTCCAAAAATAAAAAAATTCATACAACTACCGAGGTTATTTACGACAGAATCGATCAAAATAAGCAAGCAAGCTGCAAACGAACAAACAAGTCAGAAGATACTGAGTCAGATAGTTATACTTATACAGTTATGCCATATAATTCGGGCCCAAATTTGAAAGTCGTGGTTGTGTATCAACTTATATCATGCGCTAAACGAATACATGCACTTAACCATCAACATTTTGTAAACCACTCTTTAAATATTACAAAAATTAAGAGTTGAATGTGTAACTATGTAGTTGTGCGGCTTATCTAGACAGAGTGCAGACAGAAATGGCAATTAGACAAGATATGTATAGCAAGATCCCCCTTGGGGATGCCGGGGGCTCTTTCAGTATAAACGGTATCCCCACCTTCTGGAAATTCTGTGCTAGAAATTTCCTCTTTTTTTGTCCTCTCTGTGTTTTTGCCTTGTTTCTTTGCTTTCTGTCATTTCTTCCTATCATTTTCTACCTTGATGGTCCATTCGCCTGTATGTGTTCGATAAAGTCCTACGTATTCTCTTAGGATTGATAATTGGGTACATGCATTTAAGTGCATTTTTTGGCTCAAGGGAAATGAATATACGGAAACAATTTTACCCGTTTATATATATATTTTAGTGTCCTTAGTTGTGTTTAAATTTGTATTCAGGTATGTTTTTTTAAATTCCATGTATGATAAATTGGACGGAGTGGTCAACGCCAGGGGTATTTCCTCAGATAATTTGCGCGAATGCATTGATACGTAAACTTGATTTCCTTTCTTTTTTCTTCCTTGTTGAAATAGCATGTTTTGAAGAGGGTTATAGCCATGACATGGCTTTATGCAGCCGGCTGGATTTAAACAAAAATAACTAACAATAACAATGTATAGCAAGATAAAGATAATAAATGGAATTCATGGTTGTCATGCATCAGTTAGACAAGACATGTACAGCAAGATAAACAATGAGTGGAATTCATATCTGCCATGTATGAGCCAAATTCACCTGTTAACCAGCTTAAACACCAGGACGGGTGGCAGAGACCATTAAAACAGGAATGAGTGGCTGAGTCTTGTTTCCTTCATTTATGATGTTAAAATTTCTGCTTTACGTTGAGGTTTCGGATAAAAAGGAATTATGTAACAGAAGTAATGTATATAAATGTATTATGTGTTGCTTGCATGTGTGACTGTTTGTGTGCGTGTGTGGGGGGGGGGGGTGGTGGGGATGGGGGCGTGTGTTTGCACAGTCAGTGTGTCTACATTTTGCATGTGTGTGTGTGTGTCCTCACTCTGTATTTGCATGTGCATTTGTGCGTGTACGTGTCTATGTAACTTATATGTGTGTGTTCACAATATCCGGTTTCTTTGTATCACGTGTGTGTATGAATGTTGTGTGCCTGTCGCATTGCTGCATGCTTTTGTACGTGTTCTTGCGCTCATTTAGTTAGGCCTACCTTCTCCCCTGTACACAGATTCAGCGTTACAACAGCCTGTTAAACGAGATCCGCTCGTCCCTGACAGACCTGGAGAAAGGTATACAGGGCCTGGTGGTCATGACCCTGGACCTGGAGATTGTCTTTCAATGTCTGCATGATGGACGCGTGCCTCCTGCCTGGGAAAAGGTCAGTCTATAGTCTACCTGTCTGTGTGTGTCATGTACCTCCCACATGGGAAAAGGTCAGTCTATAGTCTACCTGTCTATGTGATGTACCTCCCACATGGGAAAAGGTCAGTCTATAGTCTACCTGTCTGTGTGATGTACCTCCCACATGGGAAAAGGTCAGTCTATAGTCTACCTGTCTGTGTCATGTACCTCCCACATGGGAAAAGGTCAGTCTATAGTCTACCTGTCTGTGTCATGTACCTCCCACATGGGAAAAGGTCAGTCTATAGTCTACCTGTCTGTGTCATGTACCTCCCACATGGGAAAAGGTCAGTCTATAGTCTACCTGTCTGTGTGATGTACCTCCCACATGGGAAAAGGTCAGTCTATAGTCTACCTGTCTGTGTCATGTACCTCCCACATGGGAAAAGGTCAGTCTATAGTCTACCTGTCTGTGTCATGTATCTCCCACATGGGAAAAGGTCAGTCTATAGTCTACCTGTCTGTGTGTGTCATGTACCTCCCACATGGGAAAAGGTCAGTCTATAGTCTACCTGTCTGTGTCATGTACCTCCCACATGGGAAAAGGTCAGTCTATAGTCTACCTGTCTGTGTGTGTCATGTACCTCCCACATGGGAAAAGGTCAGTCTATAGTTTACCTGTCTGTGTCATGTACCTCCCACATGGGAAAAGGTCAGTCTATAGTCTACCTGTCTGTGTCATGTACCTCCCACATGGGAAAAGGTCAGTCTATAGTCTACCTGTCTGTGTGATGTACCTCCCACATGGGAAAAGGTCAGTCTATAGTCTACCTGTCTGTGTGATGTACCTCCCACATGGGAAAAGGTCAGGCTGTAGTCTGTCTGTCTGTGTGATGTACCTCCCACATGGGAAAAGGTCAGGCTGTAGTCTGTCTGTCTGTGTCATGTACCTCCCACATGGGAAAAGGTCAGGCTGTAGTCTACCTGACTGTGTCATGTACCTTCCACATGGGAAAAGGTCAGGCTGTAGTCTGTCTGTGTCATGTACCTCCCACATGGGAAAAGGTCAGTCTATAGTCTACCTGTCTGTGTCATGTACCTCCCACATGGGAAAAGGTCAGTCTATAGTCTACCTGACTGTGTCATGTACCTTCCACATGGGAAAAGGTCAGTCTATAGTCTACCTGTCTGTGTCATGTACCTCCCACATGGGAAAAGGTCAGTCTATAGTCTACCTGTCTGTGTCATGTACCTCCCACATGGGAAAAGGTCAGTCTATAGTCTACCTGTCTGTGTCATGTACCTCCCACATGGGAAAAGGTCAGTCTATAGTCTACCTGTCTGTGTCATGTACCTCCCACATGGGAAAAGGTCAGGCTGTAGTCTACCTGTCTGTGTCATGTACCTTCCACATGGGAAAAGGTCAGTCTATAGTCTACCTGTCTGTGTGATGTACCTCCCACATGGGAAAAGGTCAGGCTGTAGTCTACCTGTCTGTGTGATGTACCTCCCACATGGGAAAAGGTTAGGCTGTAGTCCCCCTGTGGGGATGCTGGGGGCTCTCTCAGTATAAACCCACCTTCTGGAAATTCTGTGCTAGAAGTTTCCTCTTTTCTGTCACCCTCTTTATTTCTGCCTTGTTCCTTTGCTTTCTATCATTTCTTCCTATTGTTTCCTGCTTTTCTGGTCCATTCACCTGTATGTGTTCGTTAAAGTCTTACGTCCTTTCTCTTAGGATTGATAATTGAGTACATGTATAAAGTGCATTTTTGGCTGTAGGAAACGAAATATGCGAAAGCAATTTTAAGTAATTTAGGCCCGTTTTTATATATGTTTTAGTGTCCTTTATGTTCAAATTTATATTCAGGTGTGTGTTTTAAATGCCCATGTGCGATAAATTGGACGGAGTGGTCAACACCAGGGGCATCTCCTTAGATTGTGTGCGCGAATGCATTGATGTGTGTACTTAATTTTTTTAATCTTTTTTCTTGTTGAAGTATTGTATGTTTTGAAATGGTTACAGCCCTGATATGGCTCTACGCAGTCGGCTGGGCTTTAAACAACAATAATAATAACAATAAGTTTGTAGTGTACCTGTCTGTGTCATGTACCTCCTACATGGGTACAGTAAGACGTGATATTCTTTACCTGATCCCGTAACCAATGGTGTCAAAGGAGAGTTGGGGGGGGGGGGGACCAGAGCAACAGACAGAATCTTTTCTGTCTCTGGAATGCAGCATCAAACAGTCCAGGCATACTGAGGAGATATTGATAATAGTAATGATGCCCATCTTAATGTTTCCATCATTCTGGTGGTGTCAGCTAAATGTTTTAAAAGTCCCTACCCTCCCCCCCCCCTTCTCCCCAGTTTCAAGCGCTTAGGGTTTTGCGCAAGCTTAGGGAGTCTGCCAGATAATTCTGAGCACATATGGAATTGTCCAAGTGCGATGAATCCCTCTTGAACAAACTTCAAACTGCAAAGAAATAACGATGACATCTAGAAGGCACCAAATCTTTATATAAAAATCAAATCAAAACGCTACACGTTTATGATCCACTTAAGCATTCAGTCATAATGACCAAAACTCAAAGACAAAAAGCACACGCACACTGAGAAGGGGAGGACAAGAGCGGAGTGGGACGAAGACGATGGACACGAAAAGGGGGGAAATCGGTGCCAGACAAAAAGGTATGTTTTCCATTTAGAATTGAAGGAAAATAGGGGATTGGTTGTCGAAGAGGCAAAGGAAACTCATTCCAGTTGTGTAGACCAGATACAGAAAATGAAGAGTTATTGGAGTTATTTCAGGAGGGATTCACCGCGCTCGGACAACTCCATACCCACTCCACCCAAACCTGCCAGCAATTATCTGACAGACTTCCCGAGCTTTCGCAAAACCCTATGCTCTGGCGAGGTCTTGAAACGGGGAAAGGGGAGAAGGGACCTGTCAAACACCAAGCTGACACCACCAGAACGGTGGAAAAATTAACCCTTTGACTCCCGAACCCTATCTACCAACTGCAAAAACTTAACCGTTTGATTCCCTCACCCTTTCCACCAGCTTCCTGCAGGAAGCTGGTGGAAAGGGTGAGGAAATCAAACGGTTAAGTTTTTGCTTTGCTAGCATGGTCAGCAATCCAAGATGCTGGTGGATAGGGTGCGGGAATCAAAGAGTTAAGACGGGCAGCGGACAGGCCAGATTTTAATGTGGCAGGCTGGGACTGAACTCAAGAGATCAGATCTTGAGTCCATGGCTCGACCACCCCGCGTAGAAAATGAGGAGAGACCAGCTATGAACAGCTGTGTTTAGTTGGTCCAGTGTTTTAATATTTGTCATCCAGCTGACCTTGGTGACAGCTTATTTTCAAGGTACCCTGAGGAGTGGTCGTGGACAGTGTCATGACGGGTGAATAAACCCTGCAGCTGAAATAGTATTGGCAATTGCAGGTTATAGTTTGTAAGTGTACCTGCTTTTCTGTCATCATACTGTTGTGTGAAGTCAGGTCATGGGGCGATAGGTAGGCGACTTCTACAGTGTCTACAGGATGTTCAAGTTTGTTTATGTTCTGCTGAGGGTCAACAGTTTTGTGTGTGTGTGTGTTTGTGTGTGTGTGTGTATGTGTGTGTGTATGTGTGTGTGTGTGTATGTGTGTGTGTGTGTGTGTGTGTGTGTGTATGTGTGTGTTTGTGCGTGCACGTACATGCGTGTGCGTGTATATGTGTATGTGCGCGCGTGCTTGCATGTGTTTGTGTGTGTTTGTGAGTGTATGCATGTATGTGTGCGTGCGTGCGTGCATGAGTGTGCTTGTATGTGTGTGCATGCATGCGTATGTGTGTGCGCGTGTATGTGTGTGTGCGCGCGCGCTCGTGCGTGCATTTGTGTGTGCGCGTGTGTGTGTACATGCGTGCGTGCATGTGTGTGCGTGTATGTGTGTGTGTTTGTGTGTGCGTGCCTGTGTGTGTGTGCGTGCGTGTGTATGCATGCGTGAATATGTACGAGTGTGTGTGTATGTGCGTGCATGCATGCATGCATGCATGTGTGTGTGTGTGTGTGTGTATGCATGCATGTGTCTGTGTATGTATGCGCATGCACGCGCGTGCATGCATGTGTGCGCATGCTTGTGTGTGTATGCGTGTGTGTGTATGCATACATGTGTCTGTGTGTGTATGCGCATGCGCGCGCGTGCATGCATGTGTGCGCATGCGTGTGTGTATGTGTGTGTGTGTCCGTTCTTCATGCAGGCATACAACTCCCTGAAGCCCTTGGCGTCGTGGACACGGGATCTGGTGATGCGCATGGAACAGCTGTCCCTGTGGGCGTCTACCTCTCATGTCCCGGCCATCTTCTGGATGTCTGGCTTCACTTTCCCCACCGGCTTCCTCACTGCCGTCCTGCAGACCTATGCCAGAGCCAATAGCGTGGGTGTTTGTTTGTTTGGCTGGCTGAGTGTGCATTGAGTCTGTGGTGCGTGAGTGTGTGTGTGTGTGTGTGTGTGTGTGTGTGTGTGTGTGTGTGTGTGTTGTGTGTTTGTGTGTTGTGTGTGTGTGTTTATGTGTGTGTGTGCGAGTGTGTGTGTGTGTGTGTGTTTGTGTGTGTTTGTGTGTGTGTTTGTGTGTGTGTGTGTTTGTGTGTGTGTGTGTGTGTGTTTGAGTGTGTGTGTGTGTGTGTGTGTGTGTGTGTGTGTGTGTGTGTGTGTGTGTGTGTGTGTGTGTGTGTGTGCCCCAGGAAATCATGTCTTGATTATTATGGTTGACTGTTGTGATCTACTCTAACAGACCGTCGCCTCTAGTGTTTATAACCCTTTTGGTTCATGCACCCTCCCCACCAATTAGCAAAATCTTAAACCCTGGCCTTTCGTTCCCTCACTCTAAACACCAAATGCAAAAACTTTAACCCTCTGACTCCCGCACCTTATCCATCGAATGCAAAAACTTAACCCTTTGGCTCCCGCACCCTATTCACCAAATGCAAAAACTTTAACCCTTTGACTCCCGTACCCTATCCACCAGTTGCAAAAAAAACCACTTTGATTCTGGCACCTTATCCCCGATTTTCAAAATCTTAACCCCTTACTCCCGCACCCTGTCCACCAAATGCAAAAACAATCCTTTGATTACCTCACCCTGTCCACCAATTGCACAAACTTAACCCTTTGACTCCCGCACCCTGTCCACCAAATGCAAAAACTTAATCCTTTGATTCCCTCACCCTATCCTCCAAATGCAAAAACTTAATCCTTTGATTCCCTCACCCTATCCACCAAATGCAAAAACTTAACCCTTTGATTCCCTCACCCTATCCACCAAATGCAAAAACTTAATCCTTTGATTCCCTCACCCTATCCACCAAATGCAAAAACTTAATCCTTTGATTCCCTCACCCTATCCTCCAAATGCAAAAACTTAATCCTTTGATTCCCTCACCCTATCCTCCAAATGCAAAAACTTAATCCTTTGATTCCCTCACCCTATCCACCAAATGCAAAAACTTAATCCTTTGATTCCCTCACTCTGTCCACCAATTGCAAAAACCTATCCCCTTGACTCCTGCGCCATATCCACCAACTGCAAAAACTTAACCCCTTGACTCCCTCACTCTATCAACCAGCTTACTGCAGGTGTGATTTGCTAGCATGGTTGACAATGCAGGATGCTGCTGGACAGGGTGTGGGAGTGAAAGGGTTAAGACGTTTGATTTTCAGAACTCTTTTTGACTTCTTCACACCAGATATCGTGGTCATAGGATAAATAAAGGAAAAAGCAAATAACCATGCTTATTCTTATGTTCTTATACTATAGGGCTTAGCGCCATATTCTGTTATTCTTTATAGATAAAATGATCAATGAAAACAGTGAGCTATGGAAATTCTGTGCTAGAAGTTTCCTCTTTTCTGTCACTCTCTTTGTTTCTGCCTTGTTCCTTTGCTTTCTGTCATTGCTTCCTATCAGTGTCTGCTTCGCTGGTCCATTCATCTGTATGTGTTCGATAAAGTCTTTCGTACTTTCTCTTAGGATTGATTATTAAGTACATGTATTAAGCGCATTTTTTTTGGTTCTAGGGAGGTTGATATACGGAAGCAATTTTAGGTAATTTAGGCCCGTTTTTATATATGTTTTGGTGTCCTTAGGTATGCGTAAATGTGTATTCAGGTGTAAATCCCTGTGCAATGAATTGGACGGAGTGGTGAACGCCGGGGGCAGGTCCTTAGATTATATGCGCGAATGCATTGATTTGTATACTTAATTTTCTTTTCTTCTTTTTTTCCCCTGTTGAAGTTTTGTATGTTTTGAAGTGCTTATAGTCCTTATATGGCTGTACGCAGTCGGCTGGGCTTTAAACAACTATAACAATAAAATTACTTTCTTATAGTGCTGACAGTGGTCTCTCATCTCAGTCTAGCTAGTAGTGGAACCAAACTCAAGGACCGTGTTTTACAAGCTTTGATGGTCGCTCTGTTCCAGGTGTCTGTGGATGTGCTGCAGTGGGAATTCTCTGTGCTGACTATCAGTGATGCCAACATTACCGGATCTCCGAAGGTTAGCACATCAGGAAAATTACCGTCTGTGTTGAACTGTGATTCCCACATTTCTGTATTTTAACAGTGTCGTGGAACCAGATAACGTAACGGGTGGTGTTTGCCATATATGCTCTGTCCTTAATAACACGAAACTTGATGATGCATATCCATGATAATTGAGACGAAGAAGTAGTCAGTAAAAGTCAGTCTGCTTTGTTGTCAGTGCATGTTACGACGCAGTACAAATGTGACAATTGCAACACACAGAAAAAGAAAAAAAAAAAAAAAGGAGGGGGGGGGGGGGGGGAGGGAAGCTGCAAAAGGAGCATAGGTAAGTACACTAATTTTTTTTTCAAACACCAAATGCATCCATCTTCCTCCCAAAGAAAATGGGAATCAATTGATCATGTAGTTTAAGCTTGCCTTACCTAATGTATGCACATGTGTACAAGGAAAACATGGAATCTTAAAAAGGCATTACTAAAATGATGAACTATCAACCCCGAAGAAAATACGACCAGCATGCAGTTTTGGCTTACCTTCATCAGTGTATGTGGATGTGATAGTTACAGAACCAAGTGTGATATATAAAATCCACTGATAAACGCTTTCTGAACACTGAACATACTACCCTCCCACACAGAAAATGTGAACGCGCCAGCATGTAGGATTCAAACACCTCCCGTGGGGATGCCAGGGGTTCTTTCAGTGTAATTAGTATGCCCACCTTCTGGAAATTGTGTGCTAGAAATGTCCTCTTTTCTGTCACTCTCTTTGTTTCTGCCTTGTTCCTTTGCTTTCTGTCATTTCTACCTACCATTTTCTGCCATGCTGGTCCATTCACGTGTATGTGTTCGATAAAGTCTTACATACTTTTGCTTAGGAATGATAATTGGGTACATGTATTAAGTGCATTTTTGGCTCTAGGGAGGTGAGATATGCGAAAGCATTTAGGTAATTTATGCCCGTTTTTATATGTTTTGGTGTCCTTGGGTATGCTTATATTTTATTCAGGTGTTTTTTAAATCCCCTGTGCGATAAATTGGACAGAGGGGTCAGCGCCAGGGGCATGTCCTTAGATTATGTGCGCGGATGCATTGATATGTGTATTTTTCTTTCTTTTTTTCCTGTTGAAGTTTTGTATGTTTTGAAGTGGTTATAGCCCTGATATGGCTCTCTGCAGTCGGCTGGGCCTTAAACAACAATAACAGTAACAATTGAAAGGACAAGTAAAAAGTACATATGTGTGTTTGTGTGAGTGTGTGTGTGTTTGCGTGCGTGTGTGTGTCTGTGTATGTGTGCGTGTGCATGTGTGTGTGTCGTGTGTGTATGTATGCGTGTGATGTATGTGTATGTGTGTGTGTGCTGTATGTGTGTGTGTGCATGTGCGTGTGTGTGTGCGTGCATGTCTGTGCATGTGTGTGTGTGTGCGTGTATGTCTGTGCTGTATGTGTGTGTGTGTGTGTGTGCGTGTGTTCTTCAGGACGGTGTGTACATCAAGGGGTTGTTCCTACAAGGGGCAGGGTGGGACAAGAAGAACTCTGTGTGAAGGAAGCTGAACCCATGCAGCTGGTCTGTGCCATGCCCTCCATCCACTTCAAGCCCACCGAGGGCAGGAAGAAGAGCAGCAAAGGTACATTGTGATAAATGGAGCGTAATGATAGATTGTCTGTTCTGTTTTGTTGAGTTTAAAGTCCTACCACTCTCACAAGGACTAGCTGTAAGAATGTTGTTGCTCAAAGAAGCCTTAAAATGTTTTTGGTTGCATTGTGAGATACCGTAGCTATCGTCGGATTCTCTACCCTAGGATGATAGATTGTCACAGCTATTTCCTACTTATATACACTGTCTTTCTCTCCATTGTCTATATCATAACCTGTACAGTTTTCTGTCTGTTATTACATCGCTGCTTTTGTTGTTTTTTTGGGATTTTTTTTTGTCATTTGTAGTATAATGATTAATCAGCGTGGTTGCAATAAATGTTTCATTTACAGTAAAGACAGCATACATCCACAAGTTCACTACGATTGCAAGCCTTGTCATCTGCAGAAAGCAATCAATAATATCCATATATGATATCCCTTGACTGTATCATCGTTGTGGCTATTGTCTTCCTAAGAATGATTATTTTGCAGGTATGTCACACAACTACTACCCAAGACTTGTATACTTACAACCATTATGCTTTCATTACGTAATCCAAAACAAGTGTGACTGCCCGAGTTCAAGCAAGCAGGAAAAAAACAACACGAAGAAGAATAAGAATGCGTATTTAATACCAGACAAGGCAAGTGCAAATTTTCGGTCAACTGGCCTTTGTCAAGCGTAAGATCACAAATAAACAAACAGATAAAAAAAATATTAGGAGAAAAAGACTGAAACTTCCCTGCTGCTCCGTCTAGTGGACACACTGGAAGGAGCAGCAGGGAAGTTTCAGTCTTTTTCTCCTAATTTTCCAGTGTGTCCACTGGACGAAGCAGCGGGGAAGTTTCAATCTTTTTCTCTTAATTTTTGTATTGGTGTTTGTTTGTGTGATCTTACGCTTGACAAAGGCCACAAAATTTGCGCCTGTCTTGTCTTTTATTAAATACGTGTTCTTATTCTTTTTTCGTGTGGTTTTTTTTTCTGGTTCCTTTCATGATGTGTTTGACATTAATTTTGTATCGGTGATCACTTTGCAGGCACCTACCAAGCCCCATGTTACTACTACCCCAATCGTGCTGGGGGATCTGGGCGCCCGTCTTTTGTGGTGGCAGTGGACCTCAAGCCTGGAGAGAAGCCTCCAGAACACTGGATCAAACGTGGCACTGCCCTCCTCATGAGTCTGGACAACTGATACACTCTGTATATGCATGATAAATTTGTGCACGCGTACACACACACACATACATTGTGCATACCTACAATTTTTCATGGACAAAACATTCACACACACACAGAACACACACATACATACATACACAACACATACATACATACACACTTACACAACACACATACATACACACAAACTTACAGTGTGAGGCCCAGCAATTTGTCAAGGAGATGACCGTAACGTTTTTCTTTTTCTTTAATTAATCTTTCCATGTTCAAAGAAAGGAGATTAAGATCAGCTACTACCAACACGTTTGAGTAATAGCAGTACTAGTAATGAGAGTATTTACTTCAGTATGGCGTTTTAATTCTGTTTGTGGTTTTCAACTGTTCATTTGTTAATGTCAAGCCTTGACAACTTACACTTAAGGCTCCCTTGTCTATGGTCAGTGACATACTGTCTGTTAATCTGTAGCTGGCTGTGTTCATTCATCCTGTGAAAAAGTTTTGCAGCACTCAAGGACGTCCGAGATATCTGGGTCGTGTCTCGAGAGTTCAGACTGTGAGGCCTGGTGAAGCAGATAAAAGTGAAGTGTACTAGTTTTATGGTTTTGCATCTCTAATTAGCCAACTGTGGTCTCTTTCATGGGCGTTAGTTATCAGCCTTTAGTTGGTTTCGTAAGTCTAGTCCCAGCTCTTGCTCCACCCCTCCATTTCAGGACCTTGCAGCTATAGGGATTTGTATAGGGCCAAGGGTCTGTCGGATAGTTACTGATAGGCTGTATGGAGCGTATATGGAATTGTTCGATGCGCAATGAATCCTTCTTTTACAGTCCCACTAACTCCAAACTCAGTGTAGATCTGCCAAAAATTGTTTTAAATTCCATGTTCCGGGAAACTACAGAACAAAGTGAAGCCTAGTCTGCAAGCAACTGCTTTTTCCTCCCCATGCGTCAAGAATCCCAGTCACCCCCTCCCCACCTCCTGCCTCTGTTCTCATCTTTGGTACCTGCACTTTTTGAATAGTAGCTTACTTACTTGACTAAAAAAATATTCAGAAACCGTGATTTCTGTCTTTATTTCAAATAGTCTTGACGTAAAAAAATTATTTTAATCCATTCTTACATTTATGTTTTCTTAATATTATCAGATGTGTACAAGTGCAGGGTAAAAGTTGTTGTGCTGGAATTGTTGCAGGATGACTTTTTGTTAGAAAGCAGTCAACACGTCAGCAGAGCAGTACATCATGTTTTATGTTTAAATAGATCTGTGTTGTTCACCAACCAGAGAGTTGAGTGAGTTCAGTGAATTTGTTCAGTAGCTGGGTCTTTTTGAATTCATATTATTTAAACATAAATGAACGACAAATATATTTTGAAGGGACAAAATGGAGATAAAAAAGAAAGGATAGAGAAAAAAATGAAAAAAAAGGTGTGGTGATTGAAGAAAGTAATATTTTTGTACTTTTTTTGTTTGTTTGTTTTACTCTTCCACATGACTGAAGACAAATACCATATGACTCATTTTTTGTGAAGAATTAATTCATTTTACCATTATTGACTCATTTTCTGTGAAGAATTCAGTTTACAGTAAAAAATGTATTTTGTATTTTTTTTCACTCTTCACATGACTGAAGACAAATACTTTTTGATTTATTCACTCTTTCCACATGATGAAGACAAATCTTTTTATTTATTTATCTTCCACTTTGAAGACAATACATAATACTCATTTATGAAAATTATTCATTACAGTTAATTCCCTCTTCAGTTTGCAGTGCAAATGTTTGTATTGTGAATTTTTGCTGATTTGAAATGGATTTGTTTTGTTTTTGTGATTGTTAATTTTAACGATGTTCGAATGGTTTTCAAATGTGTTGCAATAAAAGAAAAGTTTCAAAATGTCCTTTGTCTTGAGTTGTACTGTTCAGACTGCCATCAGCTATACCACGTTTACAGAAGCAGCTGACTGTCACAAACTACACAACACTAATTTGGAATCCAAAACAAGTGTGACTGCCCACGTTCAAACAAACAGGAACCACTAAAAAAAAACAAAAAATAAATTTTAAAAAAAACACGAAAATAGAATCAGAACGTGTATTTCACACGACAAGACAAGACAGGCGCAAATTTTCGGCCAACTGGCTTTTGTCAAGCGTAAATGTAAGATCACAAACGAACAAACACCAAATACAAAAAATTAGGAGAAAAAGACTGAAACTTCCCTGCTGCTTCGTCCAGTGGGAGAAACGAGTAAAAATCAGGAGAAAAAGATTGAAACTTCACTGCTGCTTCGTCCAGTGGAAGAAAAGGGTAAAAATTAGGAGAAAAAGACTGGCACTTCCCTGCTGCTTCGTCCAGCAGGGAAGTTTCAGACTTTTTCTCCTATTTTTTTTTTCTCGTATTGGCGTATGTTCGTTTGTGATCTTACATCTATGCTTGACAAAGGCCAGTTGGCTGAAAATTTGCACCTGTCTTGTCTGGTTGTATTAAGTACGCGTTCTGATGCCATTTTCATGTTTTTCTGGTTACTATTTTGGAGTTAACATCCAGCCTCTAATGTCTTCAAAAAAGTTTACCTCGAGTTGTACTATTGAGGGTGCCATCAGCTACACCACATTTATAGAAGCAAGTTACTATCATAAACTACAGAACACATTTTTTGAGTTGACATCCAGCCCCTTACATCTTTAGTACTATAATTCCGGTATCTTCTCAATGTATTGTCATATTTGTTTCGTTGAATTTCTAGAAATATGTACACAATTCAAGCAGATCTGATACTGATAGTTTCCAAGCCACCAGGAGGCCTGTTAAATTTTGAACTTTGGTGTTTTAAAAGATCACACAAAATGGAGGTTACGATGTTCCCAAACATACGCCATGCTAAACTTAAGTTTCATCACACACACACACACACACACACACACACACACACACACACACACCACGCACACACATACACACTAAACACACACAACCACACACACATCATGCACACAACCACACACACATTCTTTATGAATAAATAGAGATACAGATCAATACACACACACAAACACTCATAGTGAAAAGACGTTAAATCAAAGAACGAATGAACACGCGCGCGCGCGCGCGCACACACACACACACACACGCGCACACATACACACACATATATACACACACACATTCTTCATGAATAAATAGAGATACGGATCAATATACTGGTGAAAGACATTAATTTTGCTGGTCTGTTTCTGTTGTGAAGACAAAATTTCTGCTCAGCCACAGACCTTTCAGAAGCAGAGAGAGAGATAAAAGGCAACAGAGAGAGGTTTTTTGAGTTCTCTTTCTCATGTGCAGTCACAAATTTTCGGTCTTTTCAAAATCAGATGTATCAACATGTTACAGAAACACAGGATTATTATAGGTCTGTTTCTGATGTGTTCAGACAAGCTCTTAGTTCTATCACAGTCTTCCTCAGACTGTTACTGTTATTTTTGTTTAAAGCCCAGCTGACTACGAAGAGGCATATCGGGGCTATAACAGTTTCAAAACGTATACAATACTTCAACAGGAAAAAAAAAGAAGGAAAATTAAGTACACAAATCAATGCGTTCGTGCACATAATCTAAGGAGATGACCCTTGCGTTGATCACTCCATCCCATTTCTCACAAAGGGGATTTAAAAAACCTACCAGAATACAAATTCAAACGGAACTAAAGACAATAAAACTTAAAAACAGACCTGAATTACCTAAAATTGCTTCCACATATCTCATTTCCCTAGAGCCAAACATGCACGTAATACACGTACCAAAGTATCAATCCTAAGAAAAAGTACGCAAAATTTTATCGAACACATACAGATGAATGGATCAGTAAGGCAGAAAATGATAGGACAAAATGACAAAAAGCAAAGGAACAAGGCAGAAACAAAGAGAGTGACAGAAAAGAGGGAAATTTCTAATATAGCATTTCCAGAAGGTGGGGATACTATTTATACTAAAAAGAGCCCTCGGCATCACCACGGGGGATCTTCCTCATATGTCTTCTGTCTCTATTGGTTGTTTGTGTGTATAAACACTGATTCACATTTATGTTACATGAGGTAGATATGAGTGCACATCTGTAGACAAAGGGCAATCCATATCCAATATCTCTTTTCCAAGATGAATCACTTTACATGATCTTGCAAGCTTCTGTGATTTGTTTTAAATCAGATGTACATGTCTGTGGTCATAATTCAGACAGAGCCACACTACAATTCACTTTCTGTGGCCAGAAATCAACACCTAAACGAAAACAGAACAGGCTTTGAAAGCATTGAAAGGAGATTCACCTTTGAATACAGACACCAACTACAAAAGGCTGGCAAGATACTGATGAGCATTAAACATAACTAAAGACACCAAAACATATAAAAACAGGCTTAAATTACCTAAAATTGCTTCCACATATCTCATTTCCCTAAAGCCAAAAATGCACTTCATACATGTACCCAATTATCAATCCCAAGACAAAGTATGTAAGATTTTATCGAACACATGCAGATGAATGAACCAGCATGGTAGAAAATGATAGGAAGAAATGACAGAAAGCAAAGAAGCAAGGCAGAAACAAAGAAAGTGACAGAAAAGAGAAAATTTCAAGCACAGAATTTCCAGGTGGGGATATTACACTGAAAGAGCCCTTGACATCCTCGCAGGGGATCTTCCTCAGATGTCTTCTGTCTCCACTGGGTATTAGTGTGTATAAACACTGGTTCACATTTATGTTACATGAGGTAGATATGAGTGCACATCTGTACACAAGGGGCAATCCATATCCAATATCTCTTTTCAAAGATGAGTCTCTTTGCATGATCTTGCAAGTTTCCCTCTGATTTTCTCTGAATAAGATGTACATGTCTGTGGTTATAATTCAGATAGAGCCACACAACCATTCACTTTCTGTGGCCAGAAGTCAACACCTTCTAAACGAAAACAGAACAGGCTTTGAAAATATTGCAAGGAGATTCATCTTTGAATACAGAAACCGACTACAAAAGGCTGGCAAGATACTGATGAGCATTAAACATAACTAAAGACACCAAAACATATAAAAACAGGCTTAAATTACCTAAAATTGCTTCCACATATCTGATTTCCCTAAAGCCAAAAATGCACCATACACGTACCCAATTATCAATCCCAAGACAAAGTACGTAAGATTTTATCGAACACATACACGTGAATGGACCAGAAAGGCAGAAAATGATAGGACGAAATGACAGAAAGCAAAACAGCAAGGCAGAAACAAAGAAAGTGACAAAAAAGAGGACATTTCTAGCATGGGATTTCCAGAAGGTGGGGATACTATTTATACTAAAAGAGCCCTGGCATCCCCATGGGAGATCTTCCTCAGATGTCTTCTGTCTCTATTGGACATTTGTGTGTATAAACACTGGTTTACATTTATGTTACATGAGGTAGATATGAGTGCTCATCTGTACACAAGGGGCAATCCATATCCAATATCTCTTTTCCAAGATGAATCTCTTTACATGATCTTGCAAGCTTCTGTGATTTGTTTTAAATAAGATGTACACGTCTGTGATCATAATTCAGACAGAGCCACATTACCATTCACTTTCTGTGGCCATAAATCAACACTTTCTACTTTGAAAATATTGCAAGGAGATTCATCTTTGAATTTACAGAAACCGACTACCAAAGGTTTGCAAGATACTGGCGAGCACTGAACATAACTAAAGAATATACTAGAAATAGAAAGCAAAGGTAAGGGGCTGGAACTAAACAGCAGGAAGACTGAAGTCACGGTGATCAGTAAAAAACATGAAATCCCCTCATGCAAAATAACAGCAAATGACACAGGTTGATAAATTCAAATACCTGGGAGCGATCATTTCATCAGACGGCAGATGCATATCAGAAATAGCCGGCAGAATCGGCCAAGCCAAAACAGCATTCAAGAAGATGACAAGCATTCTTACCAACAAATGCCTATCAGTTAACATCAGGAAGAGAGTTCTTGAATGTTATATAGAACCAATACTGTTGTACGGATGTGAGGCGTGGACAGTCAACAAACAAAGCCGGAACAAGATTGAGGCAGCCGAGATGTGGTTTCTAAGAAGAATGTTGAGTTGCATGGACAACAAAGAAAACAAACGAGACAGTCTTGATGGAGGCAGACACAACAGATCACTCATAAGGAAGATTAGGAAAAGACAGGCAACATTTATAGGCCATTTTATGAGGAAGGGGGATTTGGAGCACCTGGTCACGGCGGGAAAGCTGGAGGGAAAGAGAGCACCAGGTAGACCCAGGGAGAAAATGCTGGACGGACTTGCAGAGTGGCTGGGAACGAGGAGGATGGGGGAGATGCTAGAGGCAACGAGAGATAGAGACAGATGGAAGTCCATGATCGCCAACGCCATGTGGCAGGGCACCTGATGATGATGAAAGAAAATTAAACATAACAACGGGCCTAAATTACCTAAAATTGCTTCCGTCTATCTCATTTCCCTACTGCCAAACATGCACGTAACACACATACCCCGTTATCAATCCTAAGAAAAAGTACGCAAAATTTTATCGAACACATACAGGTGAATAGACCAGCATGGCAGAAAATGATAGGAAGAGATGACAGAAAGCAAAGAAGCAAGGCAGAAACAAAGAGAGTGACAGAAAAGAGGAAATTTCTAGCACAGTATTTCCAGGTGGGGATATTACTTACACTGAAAGAGCCCCTGACATCCCCATGGGGGATCTTCCTCAGATGTATTCTGTCTCTATTGGACATTGGTGTGTATAAACACTGGTTTACATTTATGTTGCGTGAGGTTGATATGAATGCTTATCTGTAGAGAAGGGGCAAATCGATATCCAGTATCTCTTTTCAAAGATGAATCTTTGCATGATCTTGCAAGCTTCTGTGAAAATCAGATGTACATGTCTGTGGTCATAATTCAGACAGAGCCACACTACCATTCACTTTCTGTGGCCATAAATCAACACCCTCTAAACGAAAACAACTGAATTTGAAAATATTGCAAGGAGATTCATCTTTGAACATGAAACCGACTACAAAAGGCTTGCAAGATACTGATGAGCATTAAACATAACTAAAGACAAAATACGCAAAATTTTATCGAACAAATACAGATGAATGGACCAGCAAGGCAGAAAATGATAGGAAGAAATGACAGAAAGCAAAGAAGCAAGGCAGAAACAAAGAGTGACAGAAAAGAGGAAATTTCTCGCACAGAATTTCCAGAAGGTGGGGATACTTTTTATACTAAAAGAACCCTTGACATCCCCACAGGGGATCTTCCTCAGATGTTTTCCGTCTCTGTTGGACATTTGTGTATAAACACTGGTTTACGTTTATGTTACATGCGGTAGATACGAGTGCACATCTGTGCACAAGGGGCAATCCACATCCAATGTCTCTTTCAAAAGATGAATCTCTTTGCATGATCTTGCAAGCTTCTGTGATTTTCTTTGAATCAGATGTACATATCTGAGGTCATAATTCAGACAGAGCCACATTACCATTCACTTTCTGTGGCCATAAATCGACACTTTCTACTTTGAAAATATAGCAAGGAGATTCATCTTTGAATACAGAAACCGACTACCAAAGGTTTGCAAGATACTGACGAGCATTAAACATAACTAAAGAAAATTAAAAACATAAAAACGGGCCTAAATTACCTAAAATTGCTTCCGCATATCTCATTTCCCTACAGCCAAACATGCACCTAATACGTGTACCTAAGTATCAATGGAAGACGTTGAGAATGTTGAGAGTTCCATGGACAGCAAAGAAAACAAATGAGACAGTCTTGATGGAGGCAGACACAAGTAGATCACTCATACGGAAGATTAGGAAAAGACAGGCAACATTTATAGGCCATTTTATGAGGAAGGGGGATTTGGAGCACCTGGTCACAACGGGAAAGCTGGAGGGAAAGAGAGCACCAGGTAGAGCCAGGGAGAAAATGCTGGACGTACTTGCAGAGTAGCTGGGGAGAGGAGGGTGGAGGAGATGCTAGGGGCAACGAGAGATAGAGACAGATGGAAGTCCATGATCGCCAATGCCATGCGGCAGGGCACTTGATGATGATGATAATGAAGTATCAATCCTAAGAAAAAGTACACAAATTTTTATCGAACACATACAGGTGAATGGACCAGCAAGGCAGAAAATGATAGGACAAAATGACAGAAAGCAAAGTAACAAGGCAGAAACAAGAGTGACAGAAAAGAGGAAATTTCTAATACAGCATTTCCAGAAGGTGGGAATACTATTTACACTGAAAAGAGCCCGACATCCCCACAAGGGATCTTCCTCAGATGTCTTCTGTCTGTATTGGTTGTTTGTGTGTATAAACACTGGTTTACATTTATGTTACATGAGGTAGATATGAGTGCTCATCTGTAGACAAGGGGCAATCCATATCCAATATCTCTTTTCAAAGATGAGTCTCTTTACATGATCTTGCAAGCTTCTGTGATTTGTTTTAAATCAGATGAACATGTCTGTGATCATAATTCAGACAGAGCCACACTACCATTCACTTTCTGTGGCCATAAATCAACACTTTTTAAACGAAAACAGAATAGATTTTGAAAACATTGCAAGGAGATTCATCTTAGAATATGAAACCGACTACAGAAGGCTTGCAAGATACTGAGCATTAAACATAACTAAAGACAATAAAACATAAAAACAGGCCTAAATTACCTAAAATTGCTTTCACGTATCTCATTTCCCTAGAGTCAAAAATGCATGTAATACGCAAATTTTTTTGAACACATACAGCTGAATGGACCAGCAAGGCAGAAAATGATAGGAGGAAATGACAGAAAGCAAAGAAGCAAGACAGAAACAAAGAGAGTGACAGAAAAGAACATTTCTAGAACAGAATTTCCGGAAGGTGGGGATACAATTCACTTCCTGTGGCCTGAAATCAACACCTTCTAAACGAAAACAGAACAGGCTTTGAAAATATTGCAAAAAGATTCATCTTTGAATACAGAAACCGACTACAAAATGCTTGCAAGATATTGATGAGTACAAATACCTCTGCGTGTGACATTAAACATTGTAAGACAGTAAACAGGAACCAGAAAATTCCTTTTCTCACACTGGACCGAGCAGCAGGGAAGTTTCAATCTTTTTCTCCTAATTTTTGTATCTGGTGTTTGTTTGTAATCTTACGCTTGACAAAGGCCAGTTGGCCGAAAATTTGCGCCTGTCTTGTCTTGTTGTATTAAATACGTGTTCTTATTCTTCTTTCGTGTCTTTTCTGATTCCTGTTTGCTTAACGCGGGCAGTCAAACTTGTTTTGGATTTCATATTATATAGTGAGACAGTGTTCATCATATAAGTAATCAGTGCAGAACAGTGTACACGGAGATGAAAATGTGATGGAGATTTGGGCCTATGCACGATAACTGACTTAACAAAGAGAACAGCCTTTCTGAAGAATGTAAACAACACAGTCAGGAAACAATATCCAAAGTGAGTTAACAAGTTTATTGCAAAAAACTAAAACAATAATGAAATGAGCATAACAAACAAGTTCAGTATCAATAAAACCGATTGAATTCAACAAACAGTTCAACATCAAAGTCTTCTATAAAACTTAACATACAAAATTGAACAAAATGAATATGTTCAGTACAATATCAAAGGTTGTTGTAAATCATACTAAAAGGAAAGTATCAATTGGACCAACAATTGTTTAGGGCAAACAAGATCAAAGCCTAAAAAACTCTTTTCCTTTGGCTCTAAATGCTTTAAAAAAATGCTATTTTCCTTTGGCAATAGAAGCCATTCTTACTGGCAGACTGTCAGTTGCTACAACAAGATCTATGAAAACTCAAGTCTGTCCAGTTTGAGAAAAAAACATGTTGACAGTGTGTTACCTTTCTGCCAACAATGACAATATGTATATGTGGGCTTCTTAAAATGTTGCTGCATTGTTTCAATGCATTACATGGCATAGTAGGATATGTAAACCTGAAACACTAAGTCAATGGAAAGTTAAATGGAGGTAATCTCTGGCACAACCACTCAAGATAGGCAAATATCAATGTATTGTTATTTGCAGCCTTATGTGCTGACACTGCTTGTGACAGACATTATAAATGTAACGTTATTTGCAGCCATACATGCTGATGCCACTCAAGACAGACATTATTAATGTATTACTATCTGCAGCTAGGCATGCTGATCATTTCAATCAGTCTTTGTGCATAGCAAGTACCACAAACATGTTACAGAACATACAGAGCAGTTTTCAAAAAGAAAAAAAAACAATCTCTTCAGCATAACGGGATAACATGCAAAACTCAAGATGTCTGTCCTCACACCCAATGTCAAAAAAAACATAACTCTGAGAACTGAAGGAGTCATCTGGAGCAAATAACAGCAGATCATGACATCCAATGATATGCAGGAGTCAAAAGGAAACAATATCAAATACAAAAACAGTAAAGCAATATGTACAATGTTATTGATCTTGACAAATACCTGAGGAACAACTTCAACACGACAGATGCAGGAACAAATGAGTCCGCTGATGCAAACATGCTGAGCATAATTTCAAAACACAATGTTAAACCATTGGTAACAAACAATACTACACAAACAGTCAAGACATACATTTTCTTTTCTGTTTTTTTGTTTCTTGGTTTGTTTTTGTGTGTGTCTCTTTGTTTTTAACAGAAAATAACAGAACACAAACAGAAAGGGGGTGTTACTGAGACAAAAAGAATCTCTAAATCTACACACATCAACATAAGGACCTTATTTACGAGCCAGACAGGAGATAACATGTCAGACAGACAATGACTCATTCCCCCCCTAGTTAAACAGCATGACCTTATGCTGTTGGTAACATAATTTCAGGTCAATACAGATGTTAAATCTACATTTAACCCTTTGCCTCCTGCACCCTGTCCACCAGCTTCCTGCATTGTCAACCATGCCAGCAAAGCAAAAACGTAACCCTTTGACTCCCTCACACTATCCATCAGCTTCCTGCAGGAAGCTGGTGGATAGGGTGAGGGAATCAAAGGGTTAAGGTTTTGCAGTTGGTGGACAGGATGAGGGAGTCAAAAGTGTTCATAAACTGAAAAACCACCCTATGTCTTTGAAACTTGCAGCATTTTATATGACCCAAATTTGGTAAAACTCTGTTAATGAGCAGCCAAAAAATTCCTTAAAGATGTTTACACTTTGGACAATTCAGTCTGTGACCTCACTCATACCTGAAAAACAAAATCAACGAAACATGCAATTAACAAAAAATGGAAAAAAAAAAAAAAAAAAAAAAAAAAAAGGGGGGGGGGGGGGGGGGCTGAACTGTTTCAGTATGAATTCACAAAATCTTGTTGGATGTTCCTGTAATTTATATTTGGTGAAGTTTAAAAACAGTTTGTTGACACGTTTCCTTTATATGTATGCATTCACATTGTACATCCTTCTTGAAAAGGGAGATTAAAAAAAAAAAACTGGTGTACAAAAATGCACTGTATACACAAGTCAAAACAAGTAATACTGCATCTCATTATGCTGCCTCAAAAATGATGAACACAAAAGGATCAGTGAAGTCCCATTCACTCCCACACACATTCTGGTCCCCCATCCCCCCACTTTTTTTTTTTTTAGATAAGAATATACCTCTTTTAACTATACAGAATGTCAGTTTTCTCTCTTTCAATCTTGGCATATCAAAACACCTTTTACAATAATCCCTCAAACATACAAGTCCCTGAGTTTTCTGACTTAACAGCCAAAACAATAAACTTTTGTCACCTCCGCCCCTCTACTTCATTTCACTTACGGAAACACACACCAATTTGGAAATTGTTATGGCTTTTCTGACTGTAAAATTGCAGCAACAACAGTATTTTAACCCTTTGGGTCCAACACCCTGTCCATCAGCATCTTGCATTGTCAACCATCTAGCAAAGCAAAAACTTAACCTTTTGATCCCTCATCCTTTCCACTAGCTTCCTGCAGGAAATTTGGTGGATAGGGTGAAGGAGTCAGAGGGTTATGTTTTTGCAGTTGGGGTGTGGGAATACAGGGTTAAATAAGAATGGGCCAGGTTTCAGCCATCAACAAGCTGTTCCTCTAACCAGGTGCATAAAATGTAAGACACATTTTTGTTTGCTGGATGTTTCTTTTCTAATTTCAAAAGATCTAGGCGTTACTGGCCTTACTGCATCATAAATGTTATGCCTGTACCAAAAATTGTGACCTCCCACCACAAAATCAGTCTTAACTCGCTGTCAGTCGAACAGCACTAGGAGCTGAAAAGGTGACTGAAGGTCTATCTGGGGTGTTTTGACTTTTTCTCAAAATTGATTTCTGTAGACTATATAATCTATCCCCCACAGAAATTTTTTTCATGAAAAAATATTATTAATCAATTTAAAATGGTATTTTAATGCACTGATCGCAGCAGAAAGAACGCAATTTCCTACCAAAAGTATCTATTTTTGTCTCTTATTATGAACCATAACCTGTACAGTATCCGCACATGTAATATACTGATGGAAAGCTCTTTGGTGCACCTTTCAGATAATGACAGCGAAAATTAGAAACAAACTGGGTCAAAGCCACCAAATAAAGAAATTTAAGGAAAATGTGTAGGAGAGCACACAAAAAAATTAGAGGCTGTTTTCTCAAAATGGCTGTCATACAACATGATGATTTTAAACATACATAACTTCTACATTTTTTTTAGTATAAGCTTTATTCAAGTACCAAAATAATCAGCAGAATGTACACTTTCCAGTGATATGTATATCTCAAAATGCCCAAAATGCTAGTTACGACTGATTTTGTGATGGGAGGTCACAATTTATCCCGGCTAAAGAGGTTGATAGCTGGGTCCATTCCAAGCAGGCCAGTCAGACATATGGTTTGGATGCAGTCAATTGCTACTTGTTGCGGTATTTCCTCACAAAGGCAGGCACATCAAACTTGCGCTTGCAGCCTTCATAGTTCATGTAGCGGATTTTGCCGAAGACGGCCCTCTCTCTCCAGCCCTGGTCGTGGATGCCACACACTGACCACATGCACCCTGTAAACCAAAACAAAGTGTGCCATACTCCACATAAACATAATACATTCATTCAGTCATCTCTCGTCTATTGCAGTTTTGCACAGAGACCAAAACATTACTTTACATAAAAACAAGATACAGTCATTCGGTTACAAAATGGCTTCATTGCTTTTTATTCTTTCACTCTCTTACCCCAAGTGTGCTGTTGCTTACACTCCACATAAAATCACGATACAATCATTTAGCTGTTTGTTTTATAGTTTCTTACAGTTTACAAACAAAACAATACTTTACTTAAAAGGTAAGTACAATGCAGTTATTCAATCTATTCTTATTATTCCTTTACACTCTTACCCTATCAGCTTTCTACATACGAAAAGGTTACTCAATATAGTTGTGATTCATTTTTTACTAATTAATAATATTTATCACACTGCACAATCCGTTTAACCGTCTGATCAGATACTATTTATACATCCAAAAATATCGGACTAAAAACAAAAATCTCGCATAACCAGTCAGTTTTGCTTCCAGGCAATCACATGTCTTCATGACAAGGCATGCTGTGTTGTTCTGAGTCCTCTATAACTGAGAAAAAGACTTACAATACAAAAGAATACAGCTGTACTGAAAACTGAAAAAATTAGAATGAATGAATGTACAACAGGAAACTAAAAGTACATGTTCTCACTAAAAGAACAAGACGAATGAACTGCAATGAACTGGCATAAACATGAAAAAAAAACAACACTTTAAAATGTAGATACCCAAAAATGACTAGCAGACAGATCGGTCATGTTTATATCCTCTGCACTTACCCACATAACCATTTGGGTCCCGTCCATCCAGGTTATACTTGTCGTTCAAGTAGATGGCTTCTTTGAGAGCTTCTTCTGGTGAGGGGGTCCACTCCAGGATCTTTTTGGCCCAGTACATGCGCAAGAACCATGCATCTTCCCTTCACGTACCATCTGAATCTGATAATGACAGAGAAATTTTGCGGTGGAATACAGAATCCTAAAACCAGATTTCTTAAAATCAAAGCTGAATTTCAATCAAGTCTGTGTTCACTTGTTCAGCAGCTTGAGGATGGGGGGTGGGAGGGGGGGGGAGTGTTACTTATTTTGTCAGTAGGCAAAAGGGTTAAACTACTTGCAGTCATCTCACAAATTCATTTATTTCTCTCTCTATTTATTTACTATTACTCTTATTTCTTATCAAATGTGGTCAATGGAATCAAAACAACAGACAAAAAGAGGAAAGGGGGAAATTTGTTTTGCATATATATTTGTTTGGGTGTTTGACAAAAGTGAGCCAACAACACTTAAAAGCTGCAACTATCTACTCACCATAATAACTAATGAAAACACATCCATACACTCACAAAACACCACCATAACTAAAATGAAAACATACATACTCACAAAACACCATAATAACTAATAAAAACATGTAGATACACTCACAAAACACCACAATAACTAATAAAAACACACATACAACACTCACAAACCACCACAATAACTCAAATAAAAACACACATACATACACTCACAAACCACCACAATAACTAAAATAAAAACACACATACATACACTCACAAACCACCACAATAACTAAAATAAAAACACACATAATACACTCACAAACCACCACAATAACTCAATAAAAACACACATACATACACTCACAAACCACCACAATAACTAAAATAAAAACACACATACATACACTCACAAAACATCACAATAACTAATAAAAACACACATACAACACTCACAAACCACCACAATAACTAAAATAAAAACACACATAATACACTCACAAACCATCACAATAACTAAAATAAAAACACACATACATACACTCACAAACCACCACAATAACTAAAATAAAAACACACATACATACACTCACAAACCACCACAATAACTACAATAAAAACACACATACATACACTCACAAAACATCACAATAACTAATAAAAACACACATACAACACTCACAAACCACCACAATAACTAAAATAAAAACACACATACATACACTCACAAACCACCACAATAACTAAAATAAAAACACACATACATACACTCACAAACCACCACAATAACTACAATAAAAACACACATACATACACTCACAAACCATCACAATAACTACAATAAAAACACACATACATACACTCACAAACCACCCACAATAACTAAAATAAAAACACACATAATACACTCACAAAACATCACAATAACTAATAAAAACACACATACAACACTCACAAACCACCACAATAACTAAATAAAAACACACATACATACACTCACAAAACATCACAATAACTAAAATAAAAACACACATAATACACTCACAAAATATCACAATAACTAAAAAAAACACACATAATACACTCACAAAAACATCACAATAACTCAAATAAAAACACATAGATACACTCACAAACCACAACAATAACTCAAAAAAACACATAGATACACTCACAAACCACACAATAACTCAAATAAAACACACATATATACACTCACAAAACATCACATTAACTACAATTAAAAAACATCATATTTTACACTCACAACACCACATACTACAATTAAAACACCATACATCCACTCACAAACCACAATAACTAAATAACACCACTTGTACCTCACAAATCACACATAACTAAATAAAAACACACTACATACATCACCCACCGATCACTAAAAAAAATACCAATACATACACTCACTAAACCACAATAACTAAAATAAAAAACACAATACATACATCACAAAACACCACAATAACTAAATAAAAACACACATTTCTATCACAAAAATCACAATACTAAAATAAAAACACATAGTACACTCACAAACACACAATAACTAAAATAAAAACACACATACATACACTCACAACCACCACAATAACTAAAATATAAACACACATAGGTACACTCACAAACCACCACAATAACTAAAATAAAAACACACATACATACACTCACAAAACATCACAATAACTAAAATAAAAACACACATACATACACTCACAAAACACCACAATAACTAAAATAAAAAACACACATACATACACTCACAAAACACCACAATAACTACAATAAAAACACACATACATACACTCACAAAACACCACAATAACTACAATAAAAACACACATACATACACTCACAAAACATCACAATAACTAAAATAAAAACACATAGATACACTCACAAACATCACAATAACTACAATAAAAACACACATACATACACTCACAAAACATCACAATAACTACAATAAAAACACACATACATACACTCACAAAACACCACAATAACTAAAATAAAAACACACATACATACACTCACAAAACACCACAATAACTACAATAAAAACACACATACATACACTCACAAAACATCACAATAACTAAAATAAAAACACACATACATACACTCACAAAACATCACAATAACTAAAATAAAAACACACATACATACACTCACAAAACATCACAATAACTAAAATATAAACACACATACATACACTCACAAAACACCACAATAACTACAATAAAAACACAATACATACACTCACAAAACATCACAATAACTAAAATAAAAACACACATACATACACTCACAAAACATCACAATAACTACAATAAAAACACACATATATACACTCACAAAACATCACAATAACTAAAATAAAAACACACATACATACACTCACAAAACATCACAATAACTAAAATAAAAACACACATACATACACTCACAAAACATCACAATAACTACAATAAAAACACACATATATACACTCACAAAACATCACAATAACTAAAATAATACACACATACATACACTCACAAAACATCACAATAACTAAAATAAAAACACACATACATACACTCACAAAACACCACAATAACTACAATAAAAACACACATACATACACTCACAAAACATCACAATAACTAAAATAAAAACACACATACATACACTCACAAAACATCACAATAATTACAATAAAAACACATACATACACTCACAAAACACCACAATAACTAATAAAAACACACATAGATACACTCACAAAACATCACAATAACTACAATAAAAACACACATACATACACTCACAAAACACCCAATGACTAAAATAAAAAAGCCCACATATAATCAAAAAACATCACAATAACTAATAAAAACACACATACATTCACTCACAACATACCACAATTAGTAACAAATACACACATACATTCACTCATAAACATCATGATAACTAAAATAAAAACACACATACATACACTCACATCACAAAACACAACAATAACTACAGAAAACACACATACATACACTCACATCACAAAACACAACAATAACTACAGAAAACACACATACATACACTCACATCACAAAACACAACAATAACTACAGAAAACACACATACATACACTCAGAAAACTTTTCTACCTGTGCAGCATTCCAAAGATCATCATGAGTTTTGGCCCCCTTCCAGCTGCTGTCGACTGTAGATGTACGGTCGCTTATCCCCTTGTGAGCTTCCAGCGTGTCCTGTGCCCACTTGTAGGCCCCTGATCACACAGAATGGATTCTAAAAACTGTTGGGTTTTTCCCCTGGATCATGAAGACAAAAATGTACCAAAAAATCCTTAGACCCGTGTAGACAGTGCAAATTTGAAGAAAAAAAGTCTTCCTTACTGTCCTAAATGTCATTAAAAATGTCAGTATTTCTGTGTTTGTGCATGCAAAGGTGGGGTTCAGATAAAATGTGTTGGAGAAACTGACCAATTTACCGATCTCAACCCTGTTTTTCTTCACTTCAAATATTTCTCTGGTGAAATTTCTTTACCTGACAAATGCAATTGTGCCAAAAATTATGCAGCAGTTTTGTTCAAAATTGTTACAGGAACACTTTACTCTCACTTTTGATGTTTTTATTTTGAAAATACAGTACTTTTTGTGTGATTCTCACAACTTAGCAGTAGAATAATGCGCTACAACCTGAACGTTATCAAATACAAACTCTTGCCCATTATGCCCATGTCCATAGTGGTCATGTTATCAAAAAGATATACTGTCCAACTGTTCATTGTAAAGACAACTTGAATACTTTCTCATCACACTTTACTTCCATGATATATAACTTTTTCTGTTATTCTTGCAAGTTATGGACCAAAAAACCCCAGAAGCAGCGTAAATATGAAATGCAATACATCAAGTAAAAACAGAAGCAACATAAATATGAAATGCGATATATCAAGTTCAAAATCTTACCCTTTATGGAGTCGTAGTGGTCATTATTGTAAAAACAGAAATTGTCTGCCAGTTCTCTTCTGATGACAGCTTCTTCAATGAATGCATCAACTCCCTCCTTGCTACGTGACTTGTACAACTTGACTGTCAGAATACAACGCTCAACAGATATTGACTGAATTACATCAAAGAAATATACGACAAAATAAGTTTAATAAAGTTTAACACAAAAGCACACACCAACAAAATAAAGTTTTAATTAAAGAAAGACAAAAAATAAGTTTTAATAAAGTTTAACACAAAAACGCACACATCCAACAAAAAATAAAGTTTTAATTAAAGAATAAGACAAAAAATACAGTTTTAATAAAATTTAACACAAAAATGCATAGTGAACAGTTGAATCACATCAACAATCTCAGTCTTCTGATAGCTTTTGAAATTTCTTTTTTCCTCAGTAATAGCGACCTTCATGTCTTATCCAATCATACACACTTCCAGGTGTTTGTGAGGTAAAGGTAAATATTTCTTAAAGTTTGATTAAAATCCTTCCAAAAACAGAAGAAAAATGTTATATGGACACAACCCCTTTTGAGTTACAGAGATCGAAATACATCAGCAATGATTTCTCATTTGGTTCTGGGTGATTTCAACAAATTCAAGAACATCAAAGCAGTCACAAGTCAGAATGAGCATGTAATGATTTGGAAAAAACTGTGACTAGCAAAATGAAAAAGGCACCAGGATGATGACAGAAGGGACCTAGAGGTGGCAGTCAGAATAAAAAAAGACAAGGGTTTCCACTGAGGAAAAGCAAAAAAAATCAGGGGGGGCAAAATTTTTTAAATTTACGTTTAAAATGGCGCAATCTGACACATATAGTATTGTAAAGACAATAATCACTATCAGATTTTTTTTTTCGCGGAAATTTTTCCCCCCGCAGATTCTCTGTTTTCGCAGAAATCCGCGAATTCGTGGAAAAGAGGGAGCCCTGAAAGACAAAAGGTAAAGTAAGAGTCAAGACATGAAAAAAAAGGAAGTCTGGAACAAAATAAGACAAAACATGAGACTGAGAGGAGAAAAAAAAAAAAGAAGAGATAGACTATTTCTAAAATTACACTCAGTCATCTGTTCACCTCTTACAGACTAGGAACATGTTCATTTATTTTAACATTTATTTATGAATGTATTTATTCATTTTATTAAAACTGAGGTGCTCAACAGTCTTTTTTTGTCTTTTTTCCAAATTCTTGTGGTCATTGGCGTTGACCATTTGACCCAATTTATCACCAAAAGGATTCTAAACAAAAAATACAAAAGCACAAACATAACTTAGCACAATAAAACATACATCAAAACTAGCCTAAATTACCTAAATTGCTTCTGTACATCACAATTCCTTAAAGCCAAACTCAAGGAAATGAAAAGTCTTGATACAATGATACTTCAGCATCTAGAGATAAGTAAAGTGTACTTAAAACCTGAAGAGATATAAAACAGCCAACAATCTAAAATCAAGCATATTCAAAGAAACATAACACGTTAAGAAACCCAAATGTAGCCACGAAGATAAGAACAAGTCACCAAACTGTACTTTCCAAAGAGACATACATATCAAGCCAATATCCTCAGTATGTGTGTCTCTGGAGACCCATAAGACGCAAACATCCTTACCAAAGTGTATCCAAGGAGACAGGTTGCTGAGGGCGGGCATGTTGGGATTGTTGCGATCACTGCTGAAGTGGCGCAGGCGTTCATTGCAGAAGGACTCCAGGGTTCTGTAGGCGGCAGTGGTGCCAGGCGTGGCCCACTCCACCTCCCCCACATTGCGGTCCACTTCTAAGAACTTGTAGGCTGCCTCCCAGTCCACTGCCTGACCACACATCTCACATCTGTCAGTTTCGCTCCCTCCAGAAGACTCTTTTCCTTCTAACACTCATATGAGCATCAGTGCATAAAAAGTCACTGAATAACTCAGACAAAAATACCTTCTCTCTACCTGGTATGAAAATCTGTACAATAACCTTTTTGCTAACAGCACCTGAACAGAATAATCCAAAGTTATGGGACACTTGTTCTAGGAAAATAATGTAAATTAATTTAGACGAGCCACCTGTATAAAAGCATGTATACAGAACAAACCTAAATTATGGGATAGTTGTTTTTAAAAAAATCATGTAAATTAATCCACATGAGCCACCTGTATAAAAGCATGTATACAGAATAAACCAAAGTTATGGGATACAACTTTTTAAAAAAAATCATATCAATTAATCCACATGAGCCACCTGTATAAAAGTATATCTTTTAGTTAAAAGGTTAAAGGTCCCATGGTCAATATGGCCATAGGGGCGGTGAACTGTTAAAGATTCACCGTGTCTAGGGCACGGCATTATGAAAGGCGGAGCCCATCCCTCTCCTTTCGCCGCCTTTTTTAAACCTCCCCCGACCGAAGTCAGGTACCCATTCACTGCTGGGTGGACAGGGAGTTTTCAGGCCGGAAAAATCGAACCAGCGTTTAGCGGATTCGAACCACCGACCTTCCGCACCGCAGGCGAGCGCTTTAACCACTCGACTACAGGCCCCCCTATATCTTTTGATTGATGATTAAATGATGTTGATGTATATTTTCAGGCCCATTAGCACGAGACAAGGGGAAGCAACTGTTTCTAATGGTGATTATTTATTAATTTTGATGGGAAAAAAAAACATTTGTGAAAAAATTTGAAAACAAACAATTGCAGCTCTACAGACATTTTTCTATATGGGATGCATGTTCAGTACGTCTGCAGATCTTGGAAAAAAAAATCATGATCATGAAACAAAATGCATGGAAGAATTTATCTCAGTAGGGCTAATGCACAATCAACACATTGCATGAATATCAGCCTCAGCAGGAAGGAAATTTATCTGTCCTTGCTTTTCGTAGTTGTTTTCTTCTTTTACACTGATGTCAAGGATCTTCAGCACTGAAATAACTAGTTTATATCAGGTTTTTACCATAACTACCAACACACCATCCTCTTATACTCCCTCCACTTCCTCTGCCACAAGTTTGACCATGACCACCTTTGTCGATGCACTTGCGTGGTTAACTTTCGTTCAGACCATCAAAATCTTCAACACTTGTTAATTCTGGGTAATCAAGTAAATCTGCAACACTAGTGCACGTTTTCTTCATTGCTGATGATCCAATGCCAAATATCATTAAAAGCCCATTAGGGTAGTATCTCAATGCCATCTTGGATCTATGTTAAAACATAAATAAATAAAAACATAAACTTAAAAAACAGATTCCAAATATCACTATTTTCCAGTTTCAAATCAAGCTGTCAATGGGACCATTACCTTCATCCCCAAATATCACATTTCCCCGCTTCAATGAAACCATTATCTTCACTGAGATACCTATGAATATTTATATGCTTAAAGTCATACGAAGTGGTGTGATACAATTAGAACAGTGACCCATGAACCACACCTGCAAATAAATGGCTTAACAAAATAAACAAATAAATAACAATGAAAAAAATAACAAGAATGAAAAATAATGAGGATACAACCAAGGATGGGATGAAGTGGGATGAGGGGGTCAACATTATGACCTTACCTCTGGCAGCTTTTTGACCTTGTGGGGATGTTTAGAAACTGGAGGGAATTCAGTGAGGTAGTTACTGAGAACGTTGTGTATTTTGGTCCGAATGGTTCGTGCACTGTATTCCTGTTTGGGTGAGGCCTCCCAGCATGGAACGATATTGTGAGCGTCCACCTGCATCAACAACATCAGTCAATGAATAAGTATGTTGTTGTTATTATTGTTGTTTAAAGCCCAGCCGACACTGTAGAGCCATATCAGGGCTATAACCAATTCAAAACACATCATCAGGAAAAAAAAGGAAAAGAATATTAAGTACACATGTCAATGCATTCGTGCACATAATCTAAGATGCCCCTGGTCTTGACCATTCCAACCAATTTATTGCAAAGGGATTTAAAAAACATACCTGAATACAAATTTAAACATAACTAAGGACAATAAAACACATAAAAATAGGCCTAAATTACCTAAAATTGCTTCCGCACATATCACCTCCCAAGAGCCAAAAATGCACTTAACACATGTACCCAATATCAGTCCTAAGAGGAAGTATGTAGGATTTTATCGAACACATACAGATGAATGGACCAGCAAGACAGAAAGTGACAGGAAGAAATAACGGAAAGCAAAGGAGGAAGAAAGAAACAAAGAGAGTGACAGAAAAGAGGAAATTCCTAGCACAGAATTTCCAGAAAAAGGGGATACTATTTATATTGAAAGAGCCCATGGCATCCCCACAGGCAGGGGGACTACTGAACTGAAGTCACATTGATGGGAGGCAAAATATATCCAATACCAGCTGTCTATAGAGGAAAGAAAAAGAGCAAAGGATATAACACGAGTGAAAATATTTGTGTGAAAAAGGGCAAAGGACACTGTATATATTTTTTTTGTGATTACAGTCTAGCTGACTACCTACAGCCATTTAAGAGCTATAAACAAATTTTAAACTACACAGACAAGTCTGATTTTTCTTTCATCAAATTTGAACAATTCCAAGATACAATACAAACACTAAAAATCAACATTCAATCAATCAATAACTAACTATAGCCCTAAACTCTTAGACTTATTAGATAAGCCTGGCTGTGCTTCCACTTTGTGTATCACCATAAGGTTAAAAAAAATGTTTACCACACCAATTAAAAATGCCAATAGTAAAGCCATCATACAAATACAAGCTACACTGATAACCACTGCAGTGTGGACAAATTACAAAAATTAATGATACCAAAAATAAAACAAGAATCATCTAACAAAACAACAACTCTTCTTCTTCTCCCTTACTCCAAGAAGGTTCAGTGGGACACCGCACAAAAGAATAGCCCACCAGATTTCCCCAGCTCTGTCAGTTGTTTGCAAAGATCCAAGTCTCTACATTGGCAAATAAGATGGTAAAGAGCACAGTATGAACTCACTCCTGTGTTAACAATTTGACTACCTGGGCATCAAAGTTGAGTATTAAAGCTTCTGAGACAAACTTTCTGGAAAGAAAGGGAGGCAAATACACTGACTGTGGTAAGCAGAAAAAAGGGAGATGATATACAGACTAAAAACACACTCAAACAATCATCATACACATGACACTCACACACAAACCAAACCAAACGCCAAACAAAACCCACAAGACTGAAGACTGTTCATCACATACTTAACACAGAAAATAGGAAAACTATTTATAATGGACAAAATTATACAGACAATCAAGTGGGTGGGATGGGGTGGGGTGTGCAGACATCATCATACACCAAAAATAAAACAATAACAATTTAACATTCCTCATGCAAACAATTACTTTTGGTACCTGACAGAAAGGAACATCATCTGGCAGTTTGTCCTTGATCTCTTGGACCCATCGGGTGGGTGTCCGTAAGGGAGAGAAATCTGTGACCACTCCGCCAATCTTGTGCTCCTTGATGAACGCAGGTAGCACTGTCTTTGCTTCTCCTCGCAGCAAGTGAAAACTGATGTCCAATTCACGACATTCCTGCATGCAATAGATACAAACTACCTCTCAATGCATGCTCAAATATAACAACGCAATGAACACAACCACATTCATCTTCATATTGCTTATAGCCCAGCTGACTACTTGGGCTAACACCACATCAAAAATGACAACCAGCAAGATAAAATAAAAAGACAACAATTAAAATCCATGCTCACCGTTAACCTTGCAAGTCTAAAAAATGAGTACAAAAAAAAAAAAAAACTACACTCAAACAATACCATAAATCTTTCTTCAATCTTCTACATATTTCATGTAATGTTACCCTAAAGAACAACTGATCTCAATGAACTAATTTGCAGTTTCCAAAAAGCATTTGACAGATGGTAAAGATCTGGCAGAAATCAGTCCATAAAGAACAAAATGAATGAACAGAAAGCACAGCTAAAAATTCTTTTCTGGGACACTGTCTTAACATCACACATACACTGTCTCGATTAATGTCTGAATCAAACAAATTCAGTAGTTTACCTTCTCAACGTCAGCCAAAAATTTTCTTGCTGGGACTGTTTTATCTTTACACCACACACACAACACACACACACACACACACACACACACACACACACACACACACACACACCACACACACACACACACACACACACACACACAACACACTCCTCATTTACGTCTGAATCGAATAAACTCGGTGCTTTACCTTTTCAACCTCTGCCAGTCCTTTCAGCATGAAGCCAAACTGACGAATTGTAGCATCCAAAAACTTGGGCACCAGGCAAAAGCAGACATGCAGGGGCAGTTCCAACTTCAGTGCCAGTCGCTGCGCATATAGGAAGGCCCAGTTGTCTGAAGCATCAGATCAAGTCTGGAGTTAATAATCATTACACACAAAAACATGATTAGAAAAAATATTAAATAATTCATGATAATCACTGCAGCCCATTGTAATAAGAGGCCACACTGTTTAGTTTACCTGCCTGCAACAATGCAATCTACTGTTCTCACATCTTAAAAGAAGCAACATTTATACAAAAGAATACATCTACCCACATATTTACACACGAACCAACAAAAAATCTCAACATTTTAAATGGCACAATAAAGAGTTTAATATGTCCTGAACTGAGGCTTTATTGCAAAAGCTATAAAGTTTTTAAGTTTACTGAGGAGTGAGAACCTACAGTGGGGATACTGTGGGTGCAGATATTCAAGTCCCCTTCTGTTTAAAACCACAGGAGCTATCTAATTTGCTTTTAGGTCGTTAGGAATTCCTCTTTCCTGTTGTGCTCTTTTTTCCTCACAAGACTCTTTTTTATCTCTGCCTTCCAGATCATTCACCTTACTTCATCCAAATTGTCTCCTTACTTCCCCAAAGACAGAGTATGAATACTATGATTGCCTTTAACGATCATGCTCGCAAAAATCTGCTCCATATGTTAAACAGCACATATGAATTAACAAGCTAAGACAGGGAGTGCTCGCAGATCTAACCTCTGTAAACACAAGAAGAAGATAAGGAATGAGATGTATCAGTGTCAGTCATCCCAAAATTACAGCCATAATTTTCTGAATGCTGACATCGACCCTTTTGCCTCCTTTGCCCAAACTTAAAGCAAATGCAGACTCATACCTACACTCCGATCTACTACGGTATATCTAAGATAAAATGCAATCTGTAGTGTTGAAGTCAATCATCATACTGACATTTTTTTAATTACAATTTTACATACCTTGTACTCTCTGATCTCGAGACATCCAGTACACCACACCTCGACTGTCATCTTCGAAGTCCTCAGCCTCTGTCAAGACTCTCACACGCTTCTTGTTGAACTTGAACTGGTCCACAGAGCGACAGACATCTGTTCGACGTTTGTGAATTTTCTGAATAAAGTTCAAGTCATCAGTATTGTTGGATGATTCTGTTTTTGTTTTCTTGGGAACACCTGAACCGCTGCCTGAATCACAGTCATCTGGTTTACGTTTCAAGTTTTTCTGAGATTTTTTAGAATCATCACCCATCATCAACTCTAATCCTTTTGTGGTAGTCAAGTATGTTCTTTCTGAAAATGGCAAACGTGCAGTTGATGAGAAAAATGAAATGTTTGTACAAGGCGATGTATTTAAAGCAGCTGTTGACAGTTCTCTAAATATGTATGAGTTCCTTTCTTTGGAGCTGAGTGTACATAAAGAGATGTACAACAGATAGAAGCAACTTGTCTGCTGATAAATCTGACGAAACACCTGAAACAACATGGAAGTTTACATCAGAAAGACGTACATCATGCTGAGGGTTTAAGGGAAAACAAACAAACAAACAAACAAAAACAGAATCACAGAATTACCACCATCATAACAAATAATTACCCAAGAAATTACCTGAGTATTACCCAAGTACTTTTAGACTTCTACACAAAACATACTCCTAAATTTACTCTTTTTTTTCCCCCTGTCTTCCTTTGTTAGCGATGAGGTTGTTGAAAACATTTTTTGTAAAAATAAGTTGGGATGTTCAATACACATTTTTATAATAATCAAAGGTTCATACCTGACACAGATTGAAGACCAGGAAAAAATATCCATTATGTTTACAATTACATTTACATTAAACACTTATATTATAAACAACAAGGAAACAAACAAAAACAAAAAACAAAACATAGAAAAAGAAACATATATAAGCTATGGCACAGCTTCAATAACAGAAAAAAAAATCCACTGCAGCCTGTATATACTATAACTATGTATAAACGTATTAATTCAATTATCATCATTAGGTGCCCTGCCGCATGGCGTTGGCGACCATGGACTTCCAACCATCTCTATCTCTCGTTGCCCCCAGCATCTCCCCAACCCTCTTCATCCCGGCCCCAGCCACTCTGCAAGTCCGTCCAGCATTCTCTCCCTGGGTCTACCTGGTGCTCTCTTTCCCTCCAGCTTTCCCGTTGTGACCAGGTGCTCCAATTCAATTATGCAGGTGGGAATTGATGCTTAGGCTATAATAATAGAGGCCAGAAATTCACCAAGTTGCCAATCTATGTTACCATCTATGGTTGGATTAGTATCTTAGCACCAGGCAAAGAGTGAGACAAATTTAACGCTGTTGGTTGGAAAATCATACTGTATTTATATACTGTACGCAAAACCTGAAACTTGAAATTAGTTGAATACACTTTATTACTTAAGGACAGTAGCATTAGGTCCTGGTGGATCTCGTTAACTTTTAGTTTTACAACTACCACTTAACTATTCTACAGTGTGACAATGACAATGGTATTTTGTTTTCCAACAGTAGAAGTTATCAGCTAAAAGCCATTTTTCAAACTAGCGATTACTTTTCTATCTACGAAAACATAAAAGTCAAATATATTTGATTCAAAATAAAGAAATAAAATAAAATGCCTTAATGTCTTAAAAACACACAGTAAAAAGAAAAGCATGCATTGCAGCAAGCAAACAAATAAAGGAGACAAGGGTTATAAAAGACAAAATGGTCCCCTGTGAAGGTGAGGGGTTATAACTGGAGCAATTATTCACCTTATTTCAAGGGAATATTTACAAAGCTTTCATCTAAAGTTGACAGGTGGGATGAATGATTTGATATTGGTGGATAATTTATTCCACCTGGGATATCTTCCAGGGAAAGAGATGCTTGCTTCAGACTTTGCCTTGTGGCTTGGCCGCTGACTTCAGGGAATCAGAACTGATGACTTCAGGGAAAGACCTACTGGCTGCCTGGAAAGACAGCAAACTTGGGATCCCCTTCAGGGCATGTCAGACCTTGCTGAACAGCAAAATACTTATCTCCGCCCCACCCCTCTCTCTCTGTCTCTGTCTGTCTGTCTGTGGGCTGCATCTGAAGCATCATGTCTCATTGTCTGGCCACTTTCGTGGCCATTCAAACAAACCCTGAGGTTGACGTAAAGGCAATGCTGGAGCTTCCGACTGCTAACTGTCGAGAATACAGTAAGGGGAAGGGTTGCTGTCAGCTATGCGAGCTGGTGGCAGGGTGGGCTGCCTGAAAGAGATGAAAGAGAGAGTGGGGCGAGAGGGGTCTTCCATTCTAATTCTACCTCACAATAAGGGTTGGCAATTTATTTACAGAGAACTACAATTCCAAAGGATGAAAGTCAGGAGTTGGCTCAGAATTAGGACTAAGACCATTCATATCTATATGCCTATCCCTCCCCACTGATTCAAAATCTACCTTAAACCCTTTTTTTGTTTTTGTTTTTGTTTGGTCAGTTGTAATCTGATAGTAACCTTGACGTTTAGGCTACCCTGTTGACGTACAATTATCATACATCACGACTTCATGATAACCAGTGAAATTTTAACAATGTTTTATGTCAGATGACATGGTGACAACGTTTTATACATCTATGTGAAAAATTAATTAATACTGATTGTCAATAAGTTACAAGATTTAAGTCCCCTGACAGCTTTCTCTCATGAATGACAAGCTCAGTGCTGTGTGCATCTCTGCGTAGTGTGTGTGTGTGTGTCTGGCGCGCGCGCGCGTGTGTGTGTGTGTGTGTGTGTGTGTGGTGGTGTGTGTGTGTGTGTGGGCGCGTGTGTGTGTGTGGCCTATGATGGAGTCTGTGGTATGCAGATGAATAAAAAGGGTGGGGCACATTCTGAACTAGTTTTCCTTTTCTGCATTCTTTCCATGCACACACACGTGTGTGTGTGTGTGTGTGTGTGTGTGTGTGTGTGTGTGTGTGCGCATGTGTGTTGCGTGTGTGTGTGTTTGTGTGTGTGTGCACTGCATGTGCACGCAAGCGTCAGTCTCTATGAATGAGATCAGTACGTGTGCATTATTATCTCTGTAAGTAAGTGAGGCACTGAAGCTGAGAGAGAGGAGAGAGAGAGAGAGAGAAGAGAGAGAGAGAGAGAGAGAGAGAGAGAGAGACAGACAGACAGAGACACAGAGAGAGAGGTGTGTGTGTGTGTGTATATGTTAATGGATGGACAGTAGTACTTCGGGACCACTGCATGATGATCTGGTTCAATGTTTGCAAATGAAATATTCTTTAAAAAGAACAAAAAAACAACTTTGTTAATTTCTGATTCATTATATATAGGCCTATGTTTTACAATTTCAGAGACAGACTAAATAAAACTCAAAAGAGAATTTTTCAGTTTATCTGGAAGTTGTGTATGTGTTTGCTGTTGTTGTTTTGTTTTGTTTATGTCTGAAAGATTTTTTTTTCTCTCTCTTGTCATAGACAGCTGCCAAAACTTTGCCCTAACAGCAAAGGGAATAATTCTACTCATGGCAGATAAACAGGAATTCTTCTAACATTATATTGGCCCTATGGCTTATAATTATCAGAATCTGAAGACACACCAGTCCTAGTGTGTGTATTAACAGCATATGTGCACAAATGGTGCATGATTATAAAACTAAAGACAGACCCTCAACTGAAATGAAACCTTGGTATTGTCTTACATGATTTGTAAGTTATAGGTTGTTTTCATGTGAATGGTGCTTGTCTTGTGTGTATGGATTGATACCATTTCTGTTGCCACATTGTTCGTTGATGCTTGACTGTCGTTCAGCAAAGGAATGTGGTTTGTGAAATGGGTTCATTGGAGAAATTTTGACATGTGCTTGGGTCTTGATGTTCATTTTGAAACTTCCAATGTATAAAATATCATTATGTATATTCTGTATACTATGTGGAGTTCATGTGTCAACAGTGTCTTTTCATACTGTGATATAGTTATACATGTAGGCCTATATATATAGAATCTAGGCCTACATTTCATTTGTAAAATTTTTTGTTGTCAATTTTCGTTGCCACATGTATGTTATTGTTACTATGTTAGAAGTCCATTTGTTGTGGAACAAAATGATGAATACAAAAAAAGTTTTTAAAAAAAAGAAAAAAAAGAAAAAGAAATGAAACCTTGGAATCATCATAACTGAAAAGAGAAACTAGTTAAAACGTAACTTTAATCAAGTAAGAATGAAACTTTCTCTCTGTGTGTGCATTTTCACACACGTGTGTGTGTGATTAAAAGCTGGTGCCACACAATGTCTAGTGACAGCTGATGAATAACTAATAATTAAATCATCGCTCAAAATGATCATCACCATCATCACGTTGTTTTTGTTGATTATGTAACTGCCTTATTACGCTTATAGTTATTGTATTCAATAAACCCAACTGGTGTCGCGTCATTCTTCGCAATCAAAAGAAAGTAAACGAATAAAACTGTTCAGCTTTTGTTTGTTGATTAAACAGAAAAAGTGAGATTGCATTAAAGTACGACATGCATTATAAATGCACCAATACCTGTTTAAATGTACTTGACCAGCGCCAAAACACATTCCACGTTGTTGTGTAACGCGCTCTTTCAGCAGACGAATTATTGAACAGCGCCCTCTCGCGTGAAAGGTTAGATATCCGGTTATGCAAAGTAGATCGGCAGGATAAATTTGTGTGCAGACTTTATTATTGTTTCGAATCACTAACGCTGGTGCTGTCCCTGTCTGTTTCATCAAGATGACAATCTACAAGACTCAGCCTGGAGAGAAGAAATCAGATAAAGAACCAGAAGTTCTGACAGAACCCTTGGTAAGTGTCTCCTATTCGTTTGTTTTGGTGCAGACTGAAAAAAGACGACGCAAAATGCAAGATGGCTGCCAAGTAGTAGACGATCAACAAAACATAGCCTAGTTTCAGCTAGTCCTACAGGCTTATTTCCGGGAAATTATTCTGCGACTTTTTGTACTCTTACCTCTGGAAATGTGTTTTCTTAACATGATTGAACTTTTGAGATTTAGTCGCACGACTGATTGTTTATTTGGTGTTCGGAGGCCTATTTTTTTTTTAACTGTATTATTATAAAATGTATTTATTTATAGGCTATTTTTTGAGAAACCAAGGCCTACCTAATGACTAATCCAGTAAGGAGTTATAAACCAGTAGACCTAGGCCAGGAATGTCATTTGATGATTGATTTAATTATCATCTAAACAACTAAACCGTAGACGAAACGGAGAGAGAGTGAGAACGAAAACATGTTGTTTACAACCCGATGAAGAAATGGACATAAGTCAGGACAGCAGAAAAGGCTGTATGGCTAGGTCTGAGTGTTATCGTCGACTATTCATTAGCCTAACAGGAAACGAAATCTTATGAGGAAAAATACACAGTATCATAATTAGGCTAAGCCCAGGGGCAGGACTCTGCGAGACAGAAGCCATATATAATTAATTGATACTGTTTAGGTCTTATTTTCGCCATGGATAAGATTTCATTTTCTTATTTTTTCAGCAGGTAGCAGGGACTGTTCTTACATGCTGGCATGCTCATGCGCAAGTGATGAGGGCAAGAAAAAAAATTGCTGTGAAACAAGATGTGAGGTGGAAGTAGATTTCACCAACATGATGCTCTTGTCTTATTTCTCATATGATGAAGGGAGTTTATCGTCGGTCACAAAGCAACTTGCACAACCACTATCTTTACCTCTCCAAGAAGATCGTGTCAATGCTGTTTAGCTGAAACAAATACCTAGTTATATTTGCCACAAGCCAGGTAGAACAACTAAATGTTCATACTTAGCCATCTTGCAAGAACCTGGCATACCTAGCATGTAAGAAACAGGCCCAGCCGGCCCAGGAGAAATTTATAGAATCATGAGCATGTGTCATTGTTGGATTCTCTGATAATTGTTGAATATAGCATGATTGCACTGAACTTATGTAAACATGTAGGTCTATTTAGGGCCTTTATTATATATAAAAATACATGCATGACATAGGCCTACACTGATACTACTAGTGATACTGATACTGTGATAGTGATGCTTAAAATATTAAAGGGCCCAGTACTATTGATTTTATAGCATGTGATCTTGCTTACATGTATGTATCATGTATGTACACAGATACATTATTCAAATCTTTAAAAAAAACGTCCTGAAGTTTTGTTTTCATAACCTTCCCCTCAGTATATATAGGCCTTGGACTTATACTTAGATGCCAGTAAAATAATGTAAACAATTTTAAACTTGCTGAAATAATGTAAATGTAAATTAAAGTAACATTTTGTCAGGTGTGATTATGAAGAAATGTGTGAAGGGGGGGTGGGGGGGGGGGTTGTGTGTCAGTAGTCAAGTCATGACAGACATTAAGTACTGTAAGATCACATGAAACAAAAAAATGAAATTCAGTGTCTGCTTTCCAAATAAAGCATGCCACCAGCATGCCATAGAAATCCACATGATTACTGAATGTCACCAAATCTTCTTCGAATTTGCTGATAATATAATGACATCATGCTACAATCATGAAAACTTGACATTTTTTTTTAATGGAAAATGTTGAAAATTTAAAAATTAAATGTAAATAAAAAGTGCAGTCTTTGAACATGGAACTGGAAGCTATGTTTGCATGGAGCAAACAAACTGATCATCTTATGTGACTGCCTAACTAGCTTTATGCGGTCTCACACAAGATCTAACATTTAATGCATGGTTTATTTCTCTTGTGCCATCAGTCATATTAGTGAAACATCAGAGCTGAACCTAGGGAAAATTAATACAGTGTTGACCACACAAGGTTTAAGTATGACAGTTCATCATGAATTTTGTTTTTGTTTTACTGTGGATGTTCATACTAGCTGAAACTTCTGATTTTTGTTTGAGTTTGTTTTCATACTGTGGTTGCATGGCCTGATTCAGTAGCAGATCACTCACAATGGCCAGTTAACTTTGTTGTAGTTTGGCAGTGGTGCAGCTGGTGGTGTGTGTCGCTGTGTAAGTGAGATGAATGAAAACAAGTCTTTGGGTTGTCAGTTCTCTACAGGCTGACATCACAGTGATAACAGCATTAAAAAACAACAATAACATATATTTGTTGGCATCTTCCTGTATGCATTTAAGACATGGACTGGGTTGTTAATGCAAGACACTGACATCAGTTTGTATTGATCATATCACAAGTGAACAAGTGGGCCAAATTGTCAAGCAGTAATGTGGACTATGAAGTTTTTTTTGTTCCAATAAACTACATTGCCATTGGTATATAACCCTATAACAAGATATATATGAGCTTGCTAAGCCAGCCTTCCACTGCCAGGGAACTGTTGAAGGAAGGACATGGAATCAAAAACAGAAAGAAAAAACAAACAATGAAGGACATGGAATCAAAAACAAAAAGAAAAAACAATGGACTTGCATTACATATTGCAGAATGGACAGAGAAACCATTTGCAGAGACCCAGAGTGGCCAGACCATGGCACACAATCAACGAAGCTGGAGGAATCTTTAAATTAATGTGGTGCCCCATTGACTTTTCACAGAGTTGAAAGAGAGGAAAAAGAAGATAGATCTATATTGTGCAAATATGTGCTGCATCATTTGAGAATTTGGAACACCAATCTTTGGCAGACTTTTGTTTAATAACCACTAGATATAATATTTCTAGATTGTCTATACAGCCTGCTTTGATGGAATAGTGGCATTCACTTCATTGTTAGTATTCCTCCACCTCCACCACCACCACCACCACCCTCCACCCTTTAAACACTGTGCTGTTCTAGATGTCATTGTCTCTCTTATTGAAATTATTGCATTCTCTACAGTGACCATTGAAGTTTGAACTGATTTTAATATGTACTTTCATCATTGTAATTTTTTATATTACATTCTGTAAAATGAAAACAGTATCAAAAATTTAATAACGCTATTAAGTATGACAGGCAGTGTGAAGTTCTATAAATAACATCTATTAATCTGATCATGAGATTTTATTTTGTACACCCAATTTCAAGTTAATTGTCAAGGGTTTTTTGTTATTTTTGGTTTCGGTTTTGGTTTGTTTTTTTTTATCAGTGGTTGGCTTGTTCAAGTTCTAGGATATAGATCTTCATTGTTTCCGTGTATGAGAGGAAGTAAATTATTATGATTCATGCAGAGTTTCATAGTACTTAGATAACTGGTTTCTGTCAGCTGGTTTTCCCATTTTAGTGGTGTACTATCAAGTTGCTTTTGCTTGTCTGGTTCCAGGCTAAGTCAGTAATATTTTATTTGTTTGGCATTGCAGAATACACAGCCTGTTCAATGACAGCAACAATGTCGCACGCACACACAAGACACACACACACAGACTCACACACACAACACACACACACACACACACACACACACACACACACACACACACACACACACACACACACACACACACACACACACACACACACAAACAAATCACTTCTGCACTTCAGGAAAGTATACAGTACAACAGACAGTTTGTTCTCATTGAATGCTCGCATCAAAAAGTATTTTACAAAAAGTTTTTTGTGTGTGTGTGTTGCATTCACACGTTGTAGCACTAGCAGGTAGATTTAACGAGGTCAATCAATATTTAGAAAAGGAGAATGACTGCATTGCCAGGTAAGGTAAAAATTAATTTTAATGCAAGTACATATCTTGTTACAGCTTCAAGATCAAGAGAGGGAAATCAGGAGTGTCTCCCTTACAAAGAATAGACAAAAACACTAACACTAGTAACACTAACAGGCTGATAAAAGAGACCTGTTCTTCAACATAATGAACTCTCTGGACTTGAAACACAACACACACACACACACACACACACACACACACACACACACACACACACACACACACACACACACACACACACACAGAGAAATCTTTGAGAAAGACAACACAAAAATACATTTAAAAAAGAAAGGAGGTTCAAGGGGGAGGGGGGGGGATGAGAAAGAAAAACTACCGGGGGATAGGGAGAAATCCAGGAGACCATTCCGGAGTGTTCTTTAGGGTGTGTTTCAGTCCTTCATTGAAATACCCCTCCTCTCTTGCTATCCCTGGCAGCAGATCTGGGGAGGTCTACCGGGAACAAAATTCATCATTTGTTATGGGAAGTTAGGACTTAAATACTAACTTAAAGGACTTAAATACTGTGTTCTGGGAGTTGTTGTTGATTTAAACTGATACTAGTGATAGACACTTTGTTGTCAAGGATGCCATGACAGTCTTTGATCAAGTCCAGATTAGGGTGTCATTTTTCATATTATCCAGATTGTTTTAAAACAAACTATATCAAACAATCTTCAGCACTTTAGCATTGATGGATGATAAAAACTAATACACTTATTTAAGTTGTAGTAAATTGTTTTTAAATAAGATTGCTTCAGTTGATTGCCTTTAAATATTGCTTCATAGTAAAATTGCTTGAGAGATCCTTTACAAACAATGTGACCTTCAAATTTACACGTTCTGTCACTGTATGAAAACTTGAATGGAAACTGTGCAAGTCTAGGTGTAAATATATTCTGGGAATGTCTGAAGATTAGACAGTACGACATTTCCAATCCCCATTGGACTAAACAGGGTAAAAACTGGATGAATATTGTTTCACTGGTGACTACTATGAGTTATTAATTCCACTTGACTTAGTCTGCTTTTGGCAGAATGCTTTGCTTTGTTTCTATGGCCAGTTTCTGTTGGCCTACAAAAACTGAATGTTAAGGCTTGTTATTGATCCACACAATGACTTGATAGTGGATCCCCCCCCCCCCCTCTCTCTCTCTCTCTCTCTTGTAAGTTATGTACCAAAAAGTAGAGTCTTACATACAACTGTGCAAGCAGTGATTATGCAAATGGCCAAATTTACCAGTCACATTCTCTAACTTGATGGGTTTTTTTTGTTTTTTAAAAAAAATTAAATAAAGAGAGAAGGGGAGTTATATTTCTGTTGCTTGTTGTATATACTGTTTGATGCATTGAGAGTTTCAAGCTTGAATTTATAACGCAGTAAGTATTGACACATGGATGCTTGCTGGCAACTAGTGTAGAAAGCTAGTGAGTGTGGAGAATGCTGCCACTGACATTTCATCACCCTGGAACAGACCAATTGTTATTGTGCGTTGTGCATTGACATTTCGTCAACATAGAGCAGACCAATTATTCGTGTTTTACTTGCATTTATCTTTTGTCTGTTCGTTTTTCAATATCTCAGATAATATTCACATGTAAGGCTTTCTTCCGCTTGCAATTTATTATGGGTGTCTTTTTTTTTCATACCATATTGATTGAATATTCTGTAATGGTCTACTCAAAATGCGTATGAAGCTGAAATAACAAGATGATTATTGCTTTGGGGATTTTGTCATGAGAAAAATAAAAGGAACGAAGCTGTGGGGTGGGGGATGGGGTGAGGGAACGAGGGTGTTTTTTCTCCCTTCATATCTTTATCTATGTATAAATGGCTCTTGCTTCATGTCTTGTTTATAAACTGCCGTGACTCCATTGAAAACTCAGTCCGAAAAACATCAAAGAATTAGATGAGCAGCAATTGTTGATTGCACAGAGGACACGAGTCCTGCTGCAGGAGTGGGAATTTATGAACATGTATCTGCAGTTTTTATGGATCAGTTTCCCAATGTCATGGGTAGGCTTATAGCCCACTTTTGATGTCAGACAAATGGGGTGCATGTCCTTAGATATGTGCACAGATGCATTGATATGTGTACTTAATTTTCTTTACTTTTTTTTTTTCCTTTTGGAAGTTTTGTATGTTTTGAAACGTGTTGATTTGTATGTTTGAACGTGTTGGAAGTTTTGTATGTTTTGAAACGTTGAGTTTGTTGTTTGAAGTGTTGGAGTTTTGTATGTTTTGAACGTGTTGAAGTTTGTAGTTTAAGGTTATGGCCCTGATATGACTCTACGCAGTCAGCTGGGCTTTAAACAACAATAACAAAACAAAAATTGACCAGTTTTAATCCTCCGAAGATGTTGAATTTTCACGTTGTCAACAATGTGTATATGCTTATTACATCCATATTTTGCTCTGAAGTGATTTGTTTTTTTCTTGTTGAATTTGAGTCTCATAACACACCGGCATGCAGAGATTTAATGTAGTTTGTAAATATTTTCTGGGGAAAAGGGCCGTACCTCTCAGATTTTCATAAAGAAACTAGACATTTTCTTGGTTTTTGTTCCGACGTGAGTCTCGCCCATGATCAGAGTATAATGTAGTGAAAATGATTCATATTGTATGAATAATTACTGACAAAAACATTCCAGAAATCTGCAACTGGAACGTTTTTGTTCTGATTTTTCAGACTGGAGTCAAAGATGAATCCGAGTTTGAAGAAGCCGTTGGAACAGCACCCAAACTGGTTCGAGTGACCTACTTCCCTCGTCGTCATCGCACCTGGGTAAATCTCTGTCTCATTCTGACAGCACTGCTGGTACTGGGCACTGGCACCATTGCTGCCATTCTGTTGTACAGACATCTGTCAGCCAAGGTGAGAATCCTCTTTCATTTTTTCTTGAAGCTTGAAAAAAATTTGTTATTTATCTCCAGTGAATCCTGTGTTAGATGTGAATAGTTAGAATCTGTAGAGACACAAATATGTTTTAGAAGATGTTATCAATAGTACCTGGTGGGTGAAAGAAAAGATGATGGAGAGTGGAGAGTGAGAAGTGTGTACTATATATTTGTAAGTGGGTGTGGAAGGGGGGGGGGGGGGGGCATGCATGAAGTAAATTTGAAAGAAAATACACCTCATATGAAGGTTGATGTGTATGTGTTCATCTCACTTGCGTTCATTCGTTATTCTCATGGCTGTCAGTGTCAGTGTACATTGATTATATCTTCATTTCACATTGTCTTCACTCATTTATTCTCACAGACATGCATTTCTACTTCTCCTTTCTACTTCTCATTTGTTTGCTTTCATTATTTCTTTAGTACTTATCCATTTCGACTTTTTACGCACATACTGTTTTCCTGTGTGAGAGCGAAACTGAAACAGGATGAGAACTTCGATCAAAGGTCACACGTCTAACATCCTCTTTGTGTGTAGTTGGTATCAGTGACAGTGACAGTGAAGTGTCTTTTCCTGCAATAATGTTGTTAACGGAAGTTATATTTCGAACTTGCCGTTGTGTATCTACAAATGTAATTGCGTATAACCACAAACGCAAAGGACAAATTGCATGAGTACATTTATCACACAAGATACAAACAAATTAAGAAAAGAATACAAAGAGGGTGAAGATGAAGAAAGAAGAACAAATAAGAAAAGAATACAAAGAGGGTGAAGATGAAGAAAGAAGAAAACATGGTGGAAAGGAGAGAGAAGGATCTAATTAGTATACTACATTTACATAGGGTGTGTGTGTGTGGTGTTAGAGACACAGACAGAGGGACAGAGATAGAATCAAACCAAAATAAACAGACCAATAAAGTATAAACAGACATAATGAAAGCATAAAACATTTCCGATTTCTATCACTTCACTCAGCAAAACACACATTTGAACAGATCTTAGGTCAAAACCAACAACTTGAACAAGACAATGTTGAATTTATGTAAAGGGAAAGATCATGACATGTGTGATAATGTAGACAATAATATCTTTTCTACAAACCTAATAGATTACATTCAAACTAATAAATTGAATAAATTCAATAAACTGATAGAATAAATCAAGAACCGTTATTTTCAAAATTGGAAAAGAAGAAAATCTAACATTGTGTAACAACAAATCATATTCACTAAATAAGCTGAGTAAAAAAAAAAGTATGTCAGTATAAAAAGTATAGAAAAGAAAATAATAGACAATTTGGCCAGTACAGAAACCACACTGCTGATATTAAGCTAACAGGTAGCTGTTATTACTAACCTGAACAATAAAAACTGAATAATAATAACTGATATATTGATAAAAATTTAGGCAGCAACAACAGAGACATAAGTGGTTGTGATAATGATGATACTGATAGTAATAATGATGATGATAATTATATTTTCATAATGATACTAATGACATTGATAACAGTGGCATTCTGTAAATAACCTGTATACATACATGTTCACACTCATGAGTCATGTATAGAGACACACACACATACACACACACACACACACACACACACTACACACACACACACACACAACACACACACACACACACATACACACACACACACACACACACACACACACACACACCACACACACACACACACACACACACACACACACACACACACACACACACAGAGGATTATATATATTTTCAATTACCTGAAAAGTAGTTGATTGTATTAAATAAAAAAGATTGTGAGTTGATGCATACAGTGAAACAAAGTGAGGATGAGAACTGGGTCACGTGTCACATGCCAACAGTCTGAGTATTAAGAACTCTTTATCTTCTCTGTGTGTGTGTGCGCGTGCGTGTGTGTGTATGTGCGCTTGTGTGCATGCTTATGCATGTGTATGGTGTACATGTGTGAAGATTCATCGTTGTATTCATTTATGTGATTTTGTTCTGCTTTGTTGGCCTTTTTTGTTTGGATTAGTGGGTTCTAATAGTTATTTTCTAGTATCATTTCGTATTTTATTATTTGTTGTTATGTGTTAAGTTTATGAATGTTCTGGTACTGTAAAGTGTAAAGAGCTGCTTTTGACATGAACCATTTTCACTATATAAATGAAATTGTTATCATTATTGTATCTTCAGACATTCAAGAACAGAGGTAAAACAAACTTAATAGGGGCATCTACCAATGAAAATTAGCGAGATTTTACTCCATAGAATCACACCATTTATCACTTCAATTTGTACTCTGTTGTGAAAGCAGTAATTGTTTGTGCGTAATTTTTTTTCCAGGAATAAGAAACAGACATGAAAACAAAATCCATAATTTGCGACACATGATACTATATTGATAGGCAACAAAATTTGTGGGAAATAGCTGCATCTTTTTTCTTATATTTTTGTTTAAATCATTTGTACATGTTTTAGTTTCTTTGTAGGCTTTAGTGTTCAGATGTAACACTGTAACCTTTGTGTCAATTTACTTTTTGTCATGGTTTCTTTTCCCGTCAACTGATTTGTTTAGTTTTGTAGGGGAGGCAATGGAGGTGGAAGAAATATGTCTTATTTACTGTGGTTCCAGGTGGTAAGGGGCCGATGTGGAGTGACCTACTACGATGGCTTCTACCATCAGCAGCCAGAGCCCCAGATCATGGCCGACACTCCCCCAGCAGACTACAACAGTGAGCCAGCCGGTGTGACAGAACTGGACTTCTTTGAAGAGGACATTGAAGTATCGGAAGTGGATTTATATGAGCGCCTGACAATCCCCAAGTTTGACGAAGTGGATGAGACTGTCGTCTGGCATGACTTTGACAGGGTAGGTGGAAAAATGCACACAGATGTATGCATGTGTAAGAGATTCCTGAGATGTGTGGGTGAATTCACGATCTTCATTGATATTGTTCTATATGAGTTGGTGAATAAGTCATAGGTTAGTGTATTTAGTAAAAATGTTAATACAATTCAATTGCTTAGTATGTGAAATTTAGAGATGAATGTGCTTGGAAATCCATGTGTAGCAGGTAATTTTGCCTACCATAGTGCCAACTAATGTTTTAAGGCAGATGATTTTTACTAGATCTGGTGGACAGACTTTTACTGCTGTTATGATGATTGGTTAAAGAAGGAACTTGAGGTAATAGGTTTAGGTTCTTTTTTCATTTAATTTATCAGGGATAGACAGGGACTCCAGTTTAAAAAGTTACTGTTGTAATACTTGTTAATATTTCAGTGGTTACCTGCCAGAAACCCACATTAGAATGCTGGGGGTTCTTTTAGTATGAATATTATCCCCACCATCTGGAAAATTTCTATGTTAGAAATTTCTTCTTTTCTGTCACTTTCTGTGTTTCTGACTTGTTCTTTTGTTTTCTGTCATTTCGTCCTATCATTTTATGCCTTGCTAGTCCATCTGTATGTGTTCTGTGAAGTTATATGTACTGTCTCATAGGGTTGATAATTGGCTACATTAACTGCATTTTTGCCTCTCAGAAAATGTGATGTGCTAGTGCAATTTTAGGTAGTCCAGACCAGTTTTTATGTATGTTGTAGTGTTCTTATGTTTACATTTGTATTCAGGTTTGATTTTTAAGCCCTGATATGGAGTTTGACGCATCGGTCAGAGCCATGGGCATATCCTTTGATTATGTGCATATATACATCGATGTGCATGTGTGCTCTTAATTTTCTTTGTTTTTTTCCCCACCTTATTTGTTGCAAGACGATTATAGCCTTGATACGGCTCTGCACAGTTGGCTGGGCTTTAAACAACAACAGTAACAATACTTTACAGAATGATGTATCACAAGAGGAATAATAGAGGTATATAGAACTTTATGGCAAAATAGCCCTCAGATTATGCATTTAGCCTGTAGAGTTTTTTTTCCCTGACATTTTTTCTTGAAGTGTAAAGTTGGGTAGAAAGGGTCTGTGTTGTGCCATTTATCAGTGCCTGAAATTTTGTTGCCTGGTTGTTTTCAGAACTTGACAGCGATCGTCGACCCCAATCATCGTGCCTGTTACATCATGCCGCTCAATCGTACGCGCATTTCACCTCCTCGTGACCTGATTGACTTGATCATCAAGCTCAAGGTGAGATGCCACTCAGTTACGTCATTTGCAAGTGTGTGGGGGAAAAAAACGGTGTGAGTTTTAACAATAAATGATTAAAAATTGATGAGAAACAGATTTCCATGAATTGTCCATTTATTTACTTGGCTATTTAGGTTTAATTCTGGACGTACATGATAAAAGTCCTGATTATTTATCCTTGATGTTAAGAGCCTTTCAACTTGGTACTGCTCAGCACTGTACAGTGTTAATATAAAGAAAATGGTATATATGAAAAGACTTTAAAAAAGTGCGTCACACACACATGCATGTATGCATGTATGATCTGAGCTAATTACATAACTCCAGATTGAGAGAACACAGTGGCAGTTCTATTGTTTCTATGATTTTGAGTAATTGGGTGGAAAAGGCAAGTATATCAGATATGTTTTAACTGGGTTTGGAAAACAAAGAGAAGGTGTACTAGTGATTGTGGAGGGAATAGAATTCCAGAATACTGCTGCTCCGGGCAGAGGTTATGTATATATGCTTCCTTCGGAATTGTGAGAGCACTTCAGAACTGAGCTGCAAACAATTAGAAGGCAATAGGGGGGCAGAAGAAGTGATGAAAAAACAGCTGATTATCTGTATTCCTAAAAAAAAAAAGAGATATTCACACAAGCACTGTAAGCTGTACTTCTGCAAACTTGGAAAGAGAAACTGATCCATCAACAAAGAATTTGTGGAAAGTTTTGGGAAGTTTTGTCAAAGTACGGAAGTTTGGAATACTTTTTCTCATTTTGATGACAGGAGATCATTGTTTACTTACCTTTTGTGATTTGAACGAAGCAAGACAAGAATAAAAGTACTGTTTCTTTTTTAGCCCAGAAAGCAAAATTCAGACTGGAGCACTGCTGATCATCTTCAGTAGATTCACTGTGGAAGTCAAGTTCATGTCAAGAGTTCTTCCCCTTGCCATCCCTCGGCCAGGAATAAGCATAGGAAGAAAAGATTAATTTGAAGAGTTTGCAACATTAGCAGTAAGTTCATGTCAAGGGTTCTTCCTCTTGCTATCCCACAGATTGACATAAGCAGAGGAAGAAAAGGGTAATTTGAAGAGTTTGCAACAATAGCAGTAGTTACATTCAGCTAAGAAAGATAATGTTAGAAACGTACAGCATATTGTAATTTTTCTCTATTGAATCTTTAGCAGCAAGGTAACTCTTTATTCTTTTGTTGTTGTTGTCATTTTTTGAATACACAGGATGTCCAGTGTTGTGTGTGTGTGTGTGTGTGTAAATAAACTCGTGATACATCTGAGTTTTTGTTTGAAGGATGAGTAGTAGTAATGTGCACTGTTTTGATCAGTAACAGTGCACGGCTGTCTCTGTACTTATAACAAATGAGTAGTAATGTACACTTGATGAGATCCAAGGTGCCACAAGATTCTGTTTTATCTACCAGACACGCTACTATATGCCAAAAGCGTCAGTGGTGCGTGAACAGTACCGTGTGATGCTGCCGCCCATGAATGATCTGACAGTGCTGGGATCCATCATCATGCGAGAGTGCTACCACTACTACACCTTCCGCCTGGAGCGTTACGTCTCTGGAGGTAAGATGGCTCTGTTTTCATTTTTTCTTTACGGTACACTTCTTTTTTGCTTGTTCGTTTACTTATTTCTTTTGTGTTTCTTTTTGTTCAGGGTTTTCCCCTTTTGTTGAAGGTTTCAGTATGAAAATTGGACCTCTGGGCTGCCCTTTTTTTTTTTTCCAGATCATCACTGTATGTCCCCCTCCCCATCCTTTTCCTTCCTTTAGAGTTTGTGTGGTGCGTGCTGTGTGTGTGTGTGTGTGCTGTTATTGCTCTTGTGATTTTTGTGCAAAAAGTTCATATTGATGAGAACGTATCTGTATGCACATAGAGCGATGTTGTGTGGCATGAATACGAGGTTTTCAGTGAGGATCATTGAAACCTTGATGTTTATATTAGAGGCTGACAGCTTTTCTTAAAAGACAAGAAAGAGGGATTATAGTGTTTTTATGTTTTTTTAAAAAATTCATTGATTTTTGTATACTTTTTAAAATTATGTATGACTGAAGATTTTAATCAAAAAAAAAAAAATTAGTTTTCCCTCAGGAGTCCTATGAAACCTAGTTTGGAGTCACCGGATATATTTCAGTCATGGGTTGGTGTGTGGCTGAAGAGGAGCATCATAAAACATGTGCTTGCTTGTGTGTGTGTGCGTTTGTCTGTGTGTGTTGCGTTTGTGTGTGTGTGTGTGAGAGAGAGAGAGAGATTTACAAAGAAACAAACCACAAAGGTTTTCTTTGTGTGAGTGGAAAGAGACTTTATAATTGTGACAAGGAAACGGGTCTGCCCACTGTGTAAAGCAAAGCATTGTATATGTTACCCCATGTCTTTACTTGTTTGTTGCAGTGTTCAAGCGCAGTACAGATGAAGTTTCATCACCCCACATGAGCTTGTCTGGTCATGTGGGCTTCTTCTCCTGGAAGAAGGCCGAAGAGGAAAATATGATCTACAAGATCGACCTGTATCAACTGAAAAACGTTGATGACCCGCAGATTCAGCCTCACATCGCTCAGTAAATGTTCAGCATAGGCTACCTGTATTTTTGTTCCTTTTTTAAGTTAGGGATTGGTTGGGAAAGGGAGTGAAATATAGGAATAGAGAAAGAGGGTGGAGTGGGGGGGGGGGGGGGGGGGGAGAAGACAGAGCAGGTTTTGGGGTGGGGGGCAGATTTTAGTGAGTGCCAAAAGAGAAGCGTTTGATGTTTTGACTGTTCCAAATACATGACCAAGGGAGGGTGTTACTCAAATGAGAGGTCACGTCACTGCTCAGATCTGTGAGAATCAAGTCTGGTGTTAAGAGTGAGATCTTGCACATGACTTGACTGATCAGCAAAATAGCAGTGCTTGATTCATGAAAAGCACTTTAAAAAAAAAAGAGGGGTGTTAGGAAACAGTGCTAATCTTCACAATACAGAATTTGTTTCAGTAAGGTGCAGAATGTGAAACTTGCTTTCGGCAGTTAACATATTATGCTTGGCTGCTGATCTGTGTTATTGAGAGTAGCTACACGATGAGGAGAGATAAGATGTTTGTGGAGAAGATGTGAATATGTACATGCTATGAAGGATGAAAGAGTGGAGGGAGGGATCAGAAGCTGACGATGATATGGAAATACAAGGGAACTGGGGAAGGAGAAGGTGGCTTTTTTGTACAGATTGATTGATTGTTGAATTATTCAAGCAGTGATTGATTTTGAATTATTCAAGTATTGATCGATTTTTGAATTTTAATGTTCAGCAGTGAACAGAGACTTGATAGTTTTTCCTTTTCCTCTCATATTTCTCCATGGAGAAAAAGGAAAAGGTCGATTTAGATTGGTGATTATTTTTTTTCTTCTTTTTCATCTCACTCACCTCATCTGTCTGTTTTGAATCTTTGTCTGTCTCTCCCCCTCTCCTCCCCGCCTTTTCTGTCTCTCTCTTTCTCTCTAAGAACTTTTAAATCTCATACCATAACTGCTAGGTTTGCCCACCGTGTTTGTGTATTGTATATCAGTTTTTTTAAAACCTCACTCATACCTTTAACAGATAACAAATAGCTGTTGGATTTTGTTGTCAAAATATTTTGCATGGAACTTTCCATGTTTGCATATTTGTGGTGGGTGGTACACCCTAAACCTTTTTAGCTTCATCGGTCAAAGTAGTTGGAATCAGAATCAATGTAATATGTCGGCCTGAAACTTCAGTACTAAGTTTCCAGTTCACGTGTGTTTTTGAATGATTATAATCAGAATAATAAAAGGCAACTGCCAGAATAAATTTCCATTTCCCTTGGTGTTGGTTCATTTTAGAATTGAACCAAAAGTTGTCTTCTTTGTCAAACACAGTGATTGTATTGAGGTCTACATCTTCATGTGAGGGTTGAAACAGTGTTCCAAGCTGGCAGATCCTCTTTTTAACAATGTTGATAATCATCTTGTGTGAATTTTTTCCCTTGTTTGTTTTGTCCCCAGTGGTTTTCAGTCTTGTGCACTGTTTCATTATGATGTTTCGGCAGTATATTTTTGGTGTTCGTTCGTTTGTGTCCCACTTGGTTGCTGGCAGAAGGAAAACGGTGTCTGATGGTGATGCAGAGAACACATTGTTTGAATAATCAAAATATCTCTGGCAAGGTTGTGCAAGTTGGCACTCTGCAAGCATTCTGTTCATGAGAAGACCTCAGAAGGACTGTTTGCTTCTTCAACTGGAAACAAAGCCTGCGTCCTGTATCACATGATGCAAGTGTTGCTCAGTAGATGTTGGGTTGTTAGTAGTTCATGACAATTAAAAAGTTAGACTTGCAAGATGTTTTGTGCATGTTGAATGGCTAGGTCAAGAAAATGTGAAATTGTATGAAGTCTGGGGACAACAGAAAGCTGTGTCGTTTGACTGCACCTGTGAATTGCCTGTATTGATGTGGCTGTGACATCATTGTGTTCACTATGTGTAACCCGGCCATCAGTGCACAACTCTACATGTATGATTTAAAGTATTACTGTTGTCAAGACTAGGGATGCGAGAAGTGTTACCTGAAACCACATGTGAGCAAATTACAGTATAAGAAAGTAAGTGGTTTCACATCAGAACTTGTTTGCCCTTTTTGTGCAGTCTTAGATAGGATGTCACGGAATTGGAGCTGAAACATATATGACAGTTGTTTTGGTGGACAGTCAATGGAAGTTCACGTAAATGCACAAACTGAAGCACAGTGACAGTTTGTGGACAGTTGCAGAAAATCACATTAAGTACTAGTTACATGCTCTTGGGGTAATTGAGCTTGCTTCTTGTTGAGAAGTGCAACGACGTGCTTTGGGAAAAGAAAGAATTGGTATCTGGACCAAAATTGAATGTTTTCTGGACAGTTACAGATAAGTCGTCAAGATTGATAGGCAGTCATCATAGAATTGGGTTTTGAAAGACTAAACTTTGGCATTGAAACAAATTAAGATTGTGTCGTTTTTTCCTCTGTGTACATGTGGTACTGTAGTAAGTGTTTTTGAGTCCTTGGAATCTTGCCTGTTTTTGTGTAAATATGTTTTTATGGTAAGTGTGGTTTTCACTGGAGACGTTATGTATTAGTACGCATGGCACTTCTAGCTCTCATCACGATGCCTTGTGCTGTTACCTGCGTTTTTAACAACAGCATCATCCTTTAACATCCTGTGATTTGGTTTTGTTATATGACTTTTTATGAGTTTGTTTCAGGCATTTCTTTTCAGTGGAAAAATGAAACAGGTGTATTGTCTGCTGTACATTTTATGTTTTACACATGCGCACGAAGGAATGAAACGTAGGACATGGGACGGAGACAAATTGATGAGAACTTTGTGTGTCGGTATGTAAGCTGTCTCTGATCAAGAGGTCTTAGATATGTGGGTAAATCACATATGCCAGGGCTTTTCATCAAAATGAAGTGGTGTCTTCATAGCAGAATTGATTCATGATGCACATAATTTTTTTAAGGGTTTCATTACAAAGTTTACTCAGTATATAACAATTGAATGATAATGTTTCTAGTACAAAAGTCAGTACAAAAAAAGAATGGAAGAGGGATTTACTTGCTCTCATGCCTTAGTGCAGACTGGATCCAGCATCTCATATCTTGTGTTTTGCAGTGCAGTAGTTTACAGGTACTGGAGGTGGGATTTGTACAGGTTATGTGAGCAGGACATTAAAAATGTTTCCATCTGTACAGTTTAACCATTTCAGACGGAATGCAAAGCTTATAAATCATATTTTATTAAGGAACCAGACTTAAGATGATGTTTACTGTTCCATTATTTTTGTTTAGCGGTTGGTCTAAGTTGACAAAATCACGTCATACTTTGTAACACTCATTCGGTTGACTGCATTGTTTGGCTGGATATAGACAGTTGCTTAACCCCTTAGCAACAGAGGGATTAATGGTGCGAGGAACTATGCAAAACGTTGACCTTGCTTTTCAGTCAAACAGTAGTTCAAAGACTGTACCCTGGTAGCAACTTCAGTTGGAGGAAATTTGCCCTCACTTACTTGTGCTTGTGTCAAATTTCTGTTGTGTACATCTGTGTCTGGTCCCTCAGTAATTGACAGGCTGGGGAATTCTCTGTGACATGGTACGGGCAGCAGGCTCATCTTCCTCAGAAGGAATTTGTATAACTTTTCAAGCAAGAACCAAAAGGGAAAAATATGGAAAGTTGATTCCATTACAAGTTGATTCGTCTTGAGTACTTTCGGAGGTATAGTCATTGAGACTAGGAATATATATTCAGACATGTGAACAATTTGATCTCGCCCAGATCGACTAGTGAAGGATAAGACATGGATTTTCGTTGGCCATACACATCCCCCCACCCCCACCCCACCCTTTGAACTTGGCGATCTTGATTCTTTGTTGTCTTTTTTTGTACAGTGAACAAAACCCATTTGGTCAAAACTTTTGCACATATTCCCCCCAATGGATACATGTTCTCATTCTTAATCACGAGCTTATGGAGGAGAAAGGAATTGAAACGGCAGCCACCAGACAAAGAGCGTGCACCCCCCTCTCCTTTGTGTCTTTAAGTCGTCCTTACAGCTGTTACTCTTAGCCTGTCATTTGGGGATTTGAGAAGTTCACAGATTGTGATTTTACGGTTATCGTGACAGCAGACTGGCTGGATGGAGAGTTTCTTAGCCTGTCATTGACTGTTCGTGTAGAATATGGCAGGCAGTTATGAACACACGATTCCTGTCTCCCCAATTTGTGTCTTGTTTATTGTGAAGTACAAAGTTTTGTTTCTTGTGATCACTGGTCACTTCTATGTTTTGTGCATGTTTATGGTCATGCAGGCACCGATGGTGTGTTGAAGGGATGCGAAACAGAGTGAAAAGAGTGGAGAGATGCAAACAGAATACCAAAGTTGCTGTCTACAGCAAATCTTTCATGAAGAACAGAATGAATGTACACATATGTGTCTTTGTAAATATGTGCTAATTGTATATAAATGACATGTTTACTCATAAGTAATGATAATTATATATAAGACAATGAAAACTGGCTTCCAAATTCAAGTAAAGAAAAAAGACAAAAACAGGACACCTACACATTTTATACAAGCATGCACAAACACATGCGCCGACACACAGAGCAAGCACACGAATGTGTGCGTTGATTGTAAAGTGCACAGGAAAGTGGAGAAAAATCACCGGCATGTCAAATACCATAACAAAAAATACTCATTGTCTCCATTGCAGTGCTGTCTTGTCTGGTTTGCAGTGAAAAGGGAATATGTTGACTAAATAAAAAGTATAAAAAAAATTTGTTTACATGTTTGTTAAAACTAAAAATAAAACTTCACAGACAAATTCATACATACATGTTCAAGTGTGTGATGTTGTGGAAAAAAAGTAGATGAATTATGACACTAAAGGCAAAAGAGAGAGAGAAAGAAAAAAAAAAAAGCAGAAGTGTGAGGGTGGAAAGGGGTGGGGCATCTCATTACACTCTCTCAGAAAAAAAACCAACTAAAAAGACTGAGGTTTGGTGTGTTACAAGTGAAATATATATAGTAGTAAGCAAAATGTTAAATATTTAAAATAACCGTTTTCAGAGTAAAAGCAGAATGATAAATATTTAAAATAACCGTTTTTAGAGTAGACGTTTGCTTTAACAGTTTGTTCTGATGCATGGTAAGAATATATACATATATGTGTAAAACGAAAGTATTCTGACACATGGTAAGTATATATATGTATACATGTATGTGTAAAACATAAGTTAAGAAAAAGATGGAGGTGAAAAAGAGTTTTAAAAAACTGTAGTGTGCTTTTGCCTGTATGGAGACAGTTTATTTTTTGTCATGGGTTTGGGTGCTGTGGAGATAGGCTTGCAACTTCACACATTGTTTTGTTGGCACTTGCCCACACATCTACATGGTGTTCACGTTAATGATCTCAGATAGCAGATCTGTCAGTGCAAGTAAACTTCATTGTATGTTTGTTGTGCTTTCGATAGACAAGCAAAACGGTCTGTATCAGGAGGAGGAACAAAAAAGCATTAAAAAACTGAGATAAGTTGTTTAAAGTGTTAAAGTGTTAACCCTTTGACTCCCACACCCTGTCCACCAACTGCAAAAACTTAACCCTTTCACTCCCGCATCCAATCCACCAGCTTCCTGCAGGAAGAAAGCAGGTGGATAGGGTGAGGGAGTCACAGGGTCAAGTTTTTTTTGCTTTGCTAGCATGGTTGATAATGCAGGATGTTGGTGGACAGGGTGCAGGAGACAAAGGGTTAACAGAAGCAGTTCTTTATTTTGTGTGCTTGATTTTTAACAAAAAGTTTGTGATGATTATTTAGACTTGTTTTGATCTATTGTACTATTTTCTCACCAGCTCTGTTTGCGAGTGTTTTTTTTTTTTTCAAGGAAGGAAATGGCAACTGGTTTGTTTGTGAAGGACAGTATTTGTACACTTTCTTCCCTACATTGTGGTACGCATCATGTTGTATTTGTAGTGCATTTTGTCATTTTGCCTGCTTGCATGATGGACACAGTAAAAAATACAAAAATTACAGATTTGTTTTGATTGATTTTTCTTTAGCTGAAAAAGTATGATGTGTGTGCTTGAGACGACAAAGATGATAATGATGGTGACGGGTTCATATACTAATAGACTAAAGGTTGATGGTAATTGTTTTCACGTTTATTTGCTGTTCCACTCTCACTCAGCACAGCATCTCCTTTCCACACCCAAGAGCGAGTGTGAACACACAGTGTTGGCGCACACACACACACACACGCACACCACACACACACACACACACGCAGACATACACACACACACGCACGCACGCACACACGCAGACACACACACACACAAGCAGACACACATACACGCGTGCACACACACACACACACACACACACACTCACACACACACACACGCACGCTAAACACACACACACAAACACACACGTTCACCCACATAAGAGTACATTTGAGAAGAGATTCATCGTGCAAGGAGACGGAAGATTCCATAAAGATTTTCATCTCTGACATTTGAATATGCGGTCCCAGCCGTGACAACCGGTTGTTCCCCTAACTTATAAAAGGACAAGTCCCAGCCATGGCAATTGGCATTCCATGTACCAACTGCAACTGACCGCATAGTTTGGTTTCTACGATCCAAATCCGCATGCATTGCCATGGATTATGACGACACAACTGATAGTCATTCTCAGTTCCTGAGAAACAGCTAAGGAAAAGAGTGACTAGATAAAAAGCTTACCTGATGGAACTGAATAATGATAGTTGGAACTTTCACAAATATTGATCAGTATTTATAAGAAAAAGGAGAATGGCTCAAGGCGAGATGAGAAATTGGTGTAAAAAAAAAGGAAATGTACTGACCTGTACTGACTATAAAATGCTGTCCACACTTACACAAATATTGGTGAAGTACTTGGTTTCAAATACTGAATCTTCAAACGGATACACACACACTCACTCTCTCTCTCAAAAGAAATTTGAAATGACAAATTTTCAAGACTGCAATAACACACAGTTGACGCGTCGTACAAGGATAAGCGAAGGGTGGGGGTGGGAGAGATAATGGGCATGGCAAAGGGGAGGTAACAAGTGGGGAGAACGCTTCCTCAATGTGTGTAGGTGTGATAGAAAGACGGATGTGTGTGTGTGATTTTTATTTAAATTGAGACCACACTTAGCAGGACAAAAGAAGTGGGTGGGTAGTGGTGGTGAGGAGATGCGGAAAAAAAATGAACAAAGAAATAAGGGGATGGGATGTGAAAAAGGGGGGGGGGGGCGGGAGAATTAAATTCAACACAAACATCGCCAGCACACCACAGCCAAGACATCCCCTCTGCTTTATCCTGGTCATAAGAGTCCCACACATGTATGATTATAAAGATGTAGCGATGGAAAGAAATGAAACTGGGCAACAAAGTTATGTACAGATGCAAAGTGACAGGAATAGAGTGGCATAATGCTTAATTAAGTCCCCGATGTGAAACGGTAGCAAACATTATAGAAGATATTTTTTTCTTTCCTGTCTTTTGTGAGGGCTGCATCGTCATGTTAACAAGTTGTAAAGCCGAGACCTCATTAGAAAAATATATTTTCAAGATAATCTTTTGTGGACCACTTTCTCCTCTATGTCTTCGATGTTTCAATGACAGTGCACCTCAGTTTGGTGGGAACTATATTGTCATTCATTTGTTCTTTTCCAAAAAAACAAAAAAGATAAAAGAAGAAGAAGAAGAAGAAGAAAATTAAAGAAAAAAGAAAAATGGGCTGTGTCTGGAGCATCATGCCTGGCCACTTCCACGGCCATTCAAGCAACCCCTGTGACTGAAGTACGGCCATGTTCGGGAGTTCCAACTGCTAACTGTCGAGATCCTAGTAAGGAGAAACGGAGCTGGCAGCTATGCGAGCTGGTAGCAGGGCGGACTGTCGGAAAGAAATGAAGACTAGAGTGAGGCGAGGAAAGGTCTTCCATTCTCTCTTGGTCCTGAGGCTGGGCTGGACCTGGTTGGTGCACGCTGTATGGCTATGTCCCGAGGTTTGTCTTCTCCCCACCTTGCCATTCGGTTTGTAAACAAGGTAACTGATGACTTGGGTCCGAATGGATCATGTAACGCATGTAAATCCCCCCATATGCTTGATGAAATGACTATTGAGTAGGTTGGGAGCTGGAGATGATGGAGAGTGGCGAGGGTTGGGTGCTCTGGGGTCCCATCTGTGACCATTGTATGTTTCTTGTTAACTTCTAGAAACCAACTGAATCACATTCCTACCTAAAATACAATCCATCTCATAACCCCAATACAAAAAAATATAGATAAAAAAAAAAGAAGAAAAAATAGCAACCCTTAAGCGAAATCCCCCCCCTCCCCCCCCACCAGACTATGCTCCAAAATGTTCTCTTTCTTCACCGACCCAATCTTTGATAAAGAATGCTCTCACCCGAGCAAAAACCTCTCAGAAATCTCTAGGTCTCCAACAGAAAAAAAAATAAACAAAAAAACAAAACAGCGAAGAATAGACCTACCATCAGCCTGTTACACCACCCCATTCACTGCCCACTTGCCAAATCCTAAAACTTTTGGCCGGAGACAGGATCTGTGTGTGTATGGAAAACAAAAGGAAAAAAACATAAAAGAAAAAAAAAAGAAAAAGAAAAGAAGAAGACATCCTTTTGGAAACCAGATGACAAAGTGAGTAGGCTACCATCCCTATCCCACCGGTGGATTGTGGCAGATCATCATCATGCCCTGCCGCATGGCGTTGGCATCATGGCCTCCATACGAATCTGTCCCTTGTTGCTGAGTACATCTTCCACTGTCCTGTCTCAGCCATGTGCAACGTCCTCCATATTTTCCCTGAGTCTACCGGTGCTCCTCCTTCCCCATGCTTTCCTGTTTGGCTAGGTGCTCTAATTTATCTTCCTCATTAAACGTCCATAAGTATTGCTCCTTCCTAATCATTGTTCGTTAATGTTCTTCTCGTTATAAATGTGGCAGATACGATCCAGAAAACGCTATTTGGTTTGGCGATCACTTCTGGATTTGATTTGCATTCTAGCACAGTCCTCTACACATGGTCACATAGCCATGTGGAACACAGCCTGCACACTGTAAGATAAAATTTGTTGTTTACAAAAAACGTCCAAGGGTCTGGATGGGACACAGAGCAACAATGCCCCAGCATTGGCCAAACGACCATCTTCCAGATCCCGATACCACACAGTAGCCATTTCACCAAGCAAAGAGGGCGCTGTCCATTGCGTTGCATGACCCATTCAAAACACTCGTCATGGCGTAGTTTTGTCACTCTCGCTCACACGCTTCACAGCACAACATACGTCACATATACCCCTTAGTTCTCCCACCCCCACCCCCACCCCATCTTTATGTTTTTTACATTTTATTTATTTGTTTATTTATTTATTTGTTTCTCTGCCGCCTCACTCCCCTACGACCACAGAATTATGGAACGATCTAGGTAGGACCTCAGGACCTGGCCAGCTCATGGGTTTACGTGCAGGCCTAAGGCTTGTGCTGTGATCATTCTGGATCTTCTCCATCACATGGCACCTGTGATGTTAGTGCATGTGGAATTCTCCGAGCGCGGAGACGTCATCTTGAGAAAATGAAAATGAAAAAATGAAAAAGAAAATTGATTTGTCTTTTTATCTATCTATCTATCTATTCATTCATTCATTCATTCATTCATTCATTCATTCATTCATCATTCATTCATTCATTCATTCATTCATTCATTCATTCATTCATTCATTCATTCAATTCATTTATTCATTCATTCATTCATTGAGGGTTATGGCTATTACTGTGATAGTGTTTCTTGTCTACAAACCCAACAGGAACCACTACACCCCAG
>JAPXFY010000021.1:15213692-15221192 GCA_030674185.1 Monoplex corrugatus | reverse complement strand
CCTCTCTCTGTTGCTTCCTGTGTCACTCTCTCTCTCTCTCTGTTGCTTCCTGTGTCACTCTTCTCTCTCTGTTGCTTCCTGTGTCACTCTTCTCTCTCTCCTCCTCTCTTGTTGCTTCCTGTGTCACTCCCTCTCTCTCTCTCTGTTGCTTCCTTGTCACTCTCTCTCTCTGTTTCTTGCTTCCCCTGTGTCACTCTCTCTCTCTCTGTTGCTTCCTGTGTCACTCCCTCTCTCCTCTCTCTTCTTCCTGTGTCACTCTTCTCTCTCTCTGTTGCTTCTGTGTCACTCCTCTCTCTCTGTTGCTTCTGTGTCATCTCTCTCTCTCTGTTTGCTTCCTGTGTCACTCTCTCTCTCTCTGTTGCTTCTGTGTCACTCTCTCTCTCTTGTTGCTTCTGTGTCACTCTCTCTCTCTCTCTGTTGCTTCTGTGTCACTCTCTCTCTCTCTCTTGTTGTTCCTGTGTCACTCTCTCTCTCTCTCTCTCTCTCTCTGTTGCTTCCTGTGTCACCTCTCTCTCTCTGTTGCTTCTGTGTCACTCTCTCTCTCTCTGTTGCTCTGTGTCACTCTCTCTCTCTTCTGTTGCTTTCTGTGTCACTCTCTCTCTCTCTCTCTGTTGCTTCTGTGTCACTCTCTCTCTCTGTTGCTTCTGTGTCACCCTCTCTCTCTTCTCTGTTGCTTTCTGTGTCACCTCTCTCTCTCTCTGTTGCTTCCTGTGTCACCTCTCTCTCTGTTGCTTCTGTGTCACTTCCTCTCCTCTGTTGCTTCTGTGTCACTCCTCTCTCTCTCTGTTGCTTCTGTGTCACTCTCTCTCTCTGTTGCTTCTTGTCACCCTCCTCTCTCTCTCTCTCCTTTGCTTCCTGTGTCCTCTCTCTCTCTGTTGCTTCTGTGTCACTCTCTCTCTTGTTCTGTCTCTCCTCTCTTCTGTTGCTTCTTGTCACTCTCTCTCTCCTCTCTTTTGCTTCCTGTGTCACTCTTCTCTCTCTTGTTCCTGTGTCACTCTCTCTCCTCTCTGTTGCTTCCTGTGTCACCTCTCTCTCTCTCTGTGTTGTGCTTCTTCTCTCTCTCTCTGTGTTCCTTCTCTTCTCTCTCTGTGTTGTTTCTCTTCCTCCTCTGTTGCTTCCTGTGTCTCTTTCTCTCTCTCTCTTTCTTCTGTTCTCTTCTGTGCTCCTCTCTCTCTTTCTCTGTTGCTTCCTGTGTCACTCTCTCTCTCTCTCTCTCTGTTGCTTCTGTGTCACTCTCTCTCTCTCTTGTTCTTCTGTGTCACTCTCTCTCTTTCTTCTGTTGTTCCTTTCCTCTCTCTCTGTTGCTTTCTGTGTCACTCTCTCTCTCTCTCTGTTGCTTTCTGTGTCCTCTCTCCTCTCCTCTCCTCTCTCGTTGCTTTCCTGTGTCACTCTCTCTCTGTTGCTTTCTGTGTCACTCTCTCTCTCTCTGTTGCTTTCTGTGTCACTCTCTCTCTCTCTCGTTGCTTCTGTGTCCTCCTTCCTCTCTCTGTTGCTTTCTGTGTCACTCTCTCTCTCTCTTGTTGCTCTCCTGTTCACTCTCTCTCTCTCCTGTTGCTTCTGTTCACTCTCTCTCTCTCTGTTGCTTTTCTGTGTCATCTCTCTCTCTTCTCTGTGTTGCTTCCTGTTCACTCTCTCTCTCTCTCTGTTGCTTTCTGTGTCACTCTCTCTCTCGTCTGTTCTTCCTGTGTCACCTCTCTCCTCTCTTGTTGCTTCCTGTGTCACTCATCTCTTCTCTCTGTTGCTTTCTGTGTCACTCTCTCTCTCTCTCTGTTGCTTCTGTGTCACTCTCTCTCTCCTCTCTGTTGCTTTCTGTGTCACTCTCTCTTTCTCTGTTGCTTTCTGTGTCACTCTCTATCTCTCTCTGTTGCTTCCTGTGTCACTCTCTCTCTCTCTCTCTGTTGCTTCCTGTGTCACTCTCTCTCTCTCTGTTGCTTCCTGTGTCACTCTCTCTCTTTGTTGCTTCCTGTGTCACTCTCTCTCTCTCTGTTGCTTCCTGTGTCACTCTCTCTCTCTCTCTCTGTTGCTTCCTGTGTCACTCTCTTCTCTCCCCCCTCTCTCCCCCCTCCTCTCTCTCTCCCCTCTCTCCCTCTCTCTCTCTCCCCTCCTCTCTCTCTCCTCCTCTCTTCCCTCTCTCTCCTCTCTCTTCCCTCTCCCCTGTCGCTCTCTCCCCCCTCCTCTCTCTCCTTCCCTGTCTCTTTCTCTCTCTCCTTCCCTGTCTCTTTCTCCCTCTCCTTCCCTGTCTCTTTCTCTCTCTCCTTCCCTGTCTCTTTCTCCCTCTCCTTCCTGTCTCTTTCTCTCTCTCCTTCCCCCCCCCCTCTCTCTATGTCTGTGTTGCTTTCTGTCTGTCTGTCTGTCTCTCTCTCTCATTCTCTCTCCCTGTCTGTCTCTCTGTTTCTGTCTCTGTTTCTGTCTCTCTGCTGTCTGTCTGTCTGTCTCTCGGTTATCATGTCTCTAAAAATGTTCACACAACACGGACACATACACACAGGGAACACAGACACAGACACGGATACACACAACACAAACACAACACACACACACACACACACACACACACACACACACGGATGCACACACACACACACACACACGGATGCACACACACACACACACACACACACACACACACACACACACACACACACACACATACACACACACACACACACAAACGGATGCACACACACACTAAAATGTTTCTATTTGTAGTGTAGACTATGCTTGGGTAAGGGTTTGATATGTGTTGTGTATCTTTGTGAGTTTGTGTATGTGTGTTTGTGTGTTTGTGTGTGTGTGTTTGTGTGTTTGTGTGTGTGTGTTTGTGTGTGTGTGTGTGTGTGTGTGTGAGTGCGTGTGTGTGTGTGTGTGTGTGTGTGTGTGTGAGAGAGAGAGAGAGAGAGAGAGAGAGAGAGAAAGTGCGTGTGTGTATGTGTGCGTGTATGTGCATGTACGGTTTTTTTGTTTGTTTGTTTGTGTGTATGTGTCCGTGTGTGTGTGTGTGTTGCAGTGTGTGTATGTGTCCGTGTGTGTGAACATTCTAGTGACATGATGACCGAGACAGACAGACAGACAGACAGAGAGAGAAACAGAAACAGAAACAGAGAAGAAACAGAGAAGAAACACAGAGAGAGAGACAGAGACAGAGAGAGAAAGCAACACAGACAGAGAGAGAGGGGGGAAGGAGAGAGAGAGAGGGGGGGGAGAGAGAGAGGGAGAGAGAGAGGGGAGAGAGAGAGGTTTTTTTGTTTGTTTGTTTGTGTGTGTGTCCGTGTGTGTGTGTGTGTGTGTGTCCGTGTGTGTATGTGTCCGTGTGTGTGAACATTCTAGTGACATGATGACCGAGACAAACAGACAGACAGACAGACAGACAGACAGACAGAGACAGAGAGAGAGCCAGGCAGGCAGTCAGGCAGGCAAGCAGGCAGACAGATAGACAGGCAGACAGGCAAAGAGGCAGACAGACAGGCAGACAGGTAGGCAGGCAGGCAGACAGGCAGGCAGATAGGCAGACAGACAGACAGACAGACTGACAGACAGACATAGAGCAAAATAACAAATTACGCAGAGCAAAACGAAGGAACAAATAGACATGATTACGTATTTCTCATGAAAGTAGCATCAAAGGGAATGTGCAAACATTGCAACAAGTAGAATACAATATCATATTCTGCTTGACTGTATTAAAAGTCTTAAATTTTTAACGATACAAATTAAACAACTACAGGAAAACGTAGACCTATCACGGTTTTTAATCTCTACTCGATCTGAATAGAAGAAGGGGAAAAAAAGAAGCCAAAATGAAACAAATTGTAATAAGATTGTCAAACCAAATAGTCATGATAACGATCGAGGTTAACCTGTCAGAATGATTTATCTGCCCCTTTTTAAAAAAATTCCTTTTGTGATACACCACCATTCTGGCATTAACCCTCGCGATATCTCTTCATCATCATCATCATGTCGAGCTTGCTCGGCTATCCATGACACGTTTCTTCCATCCTTCTCTGTCAGACATTGCAGTAGGTAGTTCATCATACTGACAGCCCGTATCATCCATCAGTTGGTCGATGAAGGTCTTCTTTGGACGTCCTGGTCTTTGTTTGCCATGGCTGGGTCTCCATAGTAGAACACCCCCCCCCCCCCCCCACCAGTTCTTCTTTGCTCCTCCAGCAGTGTCCCGCGAAACGCAGTCTTTGTTGACGTATTGATTTACTGATTGGTGGGATCTTGCCATATAATTCTTTGTTAGTTGGATGTTCTCTCCAGGATCTGCTCAGGGCTGCACGCAGCATTCGTGTATATGCTCCATCAATCTATATCTCTTAATGCGGTCATTTAGCATACTTCATGAAATATATACCTTGAAAGTCACTTGCACTCACTGACGTACAAGTTTCCCCAGTTTCAGTTTCTCAAGACGACGTCTCTGCACTCGGAACGAATTCCATAGGCACTACCGTCACAGGTGCCATGTGTGTGGTAATCATGGCACAAGCCTTAAGCCTGCACATAAACCCATGAGCTGGCCGGGTCCTGAGGCCCTACCTAGCCTATGTTTTACCTAGTCTACAGTTTTATACTAATATTGTATCAGTCTATCATTGGAGCAATCTTGGTTACATGTAAATGACATGTGTATCTGTGTGTCTTATCTTAAAAGGAAACAAAAACAAAAACAAAAAGACATATAAAGAAAATAAATGAATAAAGGTCTGAATCACAACACAACTAACTACTGAGTGTAAACTCGTCTCACATGACAGAAAGCCCCCCCCCCCCCCCCCCATCTCCCAGTCAATGCACAAAGCCTCAGCTGCCTATCAACAAGGTGAAGACAATAGTATATGCTTACTTACTGACAGACTGACTGACTGACTTACTGACTTACTGACTAACTGACTTACCTACATACCTACCTACCTACTCACTTACTTACCTTTCTTACTTACTTGCTTGCTTGCTTACTTACTTATTTGCTTGCTTGCTTGCTGGTTTCCTTACTTACTCACTTACTTACCTACTTACTTACTTACTCAATTACTTCTTACCTACCTACTTACCTACCTACCTACTTACTTACTTACTTGCTTACTTACTTACTCACTTCCTCACCTACCTACTTACCTACCAACTTACTTACTTACATACATACTTACTTACTTACTTACATACTTACTCACTCGCTCACTTACCAACCTACTTACTTACTCACTTACTTACTTACTCACCCACTCACTTATTTACCTACCTACTGACTTACTAACTCACTTACTTACCTACCTACTTACTTACTCACTCACTTCCTTACCTACCTACTTACCTACCTACTTACTTACATACTTACTTACCTACCTACTTACTTACCTACTTACTTACCTACCTACTTACTTACTCACTCACTTCCTTACCTACCTACTTACCTACCTACTTACTTACATACTTACTTACCTACCTACTTACTTACCTACTTACTTACCTACCTACTTACTTACCTACTTACTTACCTACTTACTTACCTACTTACTTACCTACTTACCTACCTACTTACTTACTTACCTACTTACTTACCTACTTACTTACCTACTTACTTACTTACCTACTTACTTACTTACCTACTTACCTACCTACTTACTTACCTACTTACTTACCTACCTACTTACTTACCTACCTACTTACTTACCTACCTACCTACTTACCTACCTACTTACTTACCTACTTACTTACTTACTTGCTTACTTACCTACCTACTTACTTACCTACTTACTTACCTACTTACTTACCTACTTACTTACCTACTTACTCACTTACTTGCTTACTTACCTACCTACTTACTTACCTACTTACTTACCTACTTACTTACCTACCTACTTACTTACTTACTTACTTACCCACCTACTTACTTACTCACTCACTCACTTATTTGCAAACCTATCTGTTTCCTCTCTTCTTTCCTATGAAGAGAACGACAGTTTCCCCACTAACATCAAACATACTAACTTAAGACTCCCTCGTCAGTCTATTTTGGTATGTCTGTATCATACATGAAGAATAGCGAGTACCGACTATAGGACAGGTCCAGTTAGACCTAATGCTGCTATCCTTGAGTAATACAGCGTTTTGAAATTTGATAATATTTGTTTATTTATGATTTGTTTCTTGCTTACTGTGATGGTTATGTTAACACTTTACCATAGTGACAGTAAGAAAGCTTTTATGTTCTCTGTCTCTATCTCTGTCTCTGTGTGTGTGTCTCTCTCTGTCTCTCTGTCTCTCTATCTCTCTGTCTCTGTCTCTCTGTCTCTCTCTCTTCGTTTTTCTCTCACCTGCCGCTATGTCTGTCTGTCTGTTTCTCTATCTCTTTCTCTCTCTCTGCCTCTCTCTATGTCTCTGTCTATCTGTCTGACTGTATGTCTGCCTGTCTGTCTGCCTCTCTCTCTCTGTCTTTGTAAATCTTGATACACAGTCATTTACTCCCCTGTCCCCCCTCCCACACACACACACACTCTCTCTCTTATCACAACTGATTTTTTAACTTGTCTCATATTTTATGTTATGGCACCCCCTCCTTATTTATTGTGTTTTGTATTTAGAGTAGCAAGAACAAGCTGTAGGACAGGTTCATTTGGACTTAATAATAGTACCCTTGAGTAATACAGTATTTTAAAGTCTGAAGTCTGAAGTCTGAACTCTCTCTCTCTCTCCCTCTCTCTCCCTCTCTCTCTCTCTCCTCTCTATCTTTTTTCTCTCTCTTCTCTCACTGTCTCTGTCTGTCTCTGTGTCTCTGTCTGTCTCTCACTCTCTTCTCTCCCTCTGTCTCTATCTGTCTGTCTCTCTTTCTTTCTTTCTCTCTGTCTGTCTGTCTGTCTGTCTGTCTTATTCTCTCTGTCTGTCTCTGTCTGTCTGTCTCTCTCCTCTCTGTCTCTGCTTATCTGTCTGTCTATCTGTGTGTCTCTTTTCTCTCTCTCTCTCTCTCTTTCTCTCTCTCTCTCTCTTCTTTCGCTCTTCTCTCTGTCTGTGTCTCTGTCTCTCTCTGCCTCCCTGTCTCTCTCTGTTTCTGTCTCACTCTCTGTCTCTCTCCCTCTCTCTATTTTCTCTCTCTTCTCTCTTTCTGTCTCTTTCTCTCTTCTCTGTCTGTCTGTCTGTCTCTGTATCTGTATCTCTGTCTGTCTCTCTCTCACTCTCTCTCTCTTTCCCCGTATCACACATAATGCTTGTACGGTCCATGCTACGAGAACATAGCTGTAATTAACCCAGTCACTGAGAGGACTTTAGAAGCCCGTGGGCGTATCCGCCATTCGTCATACAGTAATTAGGCCAACACCATTTCTTAGAAATGTCTGGTAGCTGCATGTAATTGGACGTACATATAAAGTTTCCGCTGTGCCATGAATTTCTCGTAAATGCTGCTACGCACATGAAGTCAAGCTTAGGTTTCGTCGAAGATAGTAAATATTGTCAGTGGTACACCAGGAAAGTACTGTTTGCATACATTCTCTAAAA
>JAPXFY010000021.1:15198692-15201192 GCA_030674185.1 Monoplex corrugatus | reverse complement strand
ACAAACGCACACATATACACACGCACACACACTGGTGTGATACATGCACACACGCACACACACAGACACAAACACACACACGCTCACATACACACACACACACACACACACACACACACACACACACACACACACACACACACACACACACACACACAGAGTTTTGTTGCTTATTCATATTATGACTTTACGACTGCTTGGATTATTGCTACGACTACTTCTGTTAACACAACACTGTTACTGTTACTTTGAGCAATACTAATACTGTGCAGTTCCTGCAAAAACAATGACTACTGCTACTACTACTATTACTACTTCTACTACTTCTACTACTACTATTACTACTTCTACTACTTCTACTACTACTACTGCTAATACTACCACCACTACTACTACTACTTCTGTTGAAGTATTATATATGTTTTGAAACGGTTATAACCCTGATATGGCTCTACGCAGTCGGCTGGGCTTTAAACAAAAATGACAACAAGAAAATAACTATGAACACTGCTGTGCAGGTAATCTACAGTCCGCAGGGTCCACTTTCATCAGGTGGGGACGAACCAGCTGTCCTGCTAACACTGTCCTCGTTTATTCTGGTGAGTGTCGATATACATGATCCCTCCTGCCTGCCCCATTTCATGATCTTTCCAGCGCATTGGGTTTTATGCAGGTTCAGGAAAAAATGCCAGATAATTGCTGGCAGATTTGGATGAAGCGGATATGGAAATGTCCGAGCGCGACGAATCTTTCATAATTTGCTGTAGATACTCTGTACAATAATATGGGAGAGAAGGAAAATACCAAAACGACAGGACAAAAGGCCTGGGTAACTGCTATCATTGGCGTGAAATCACGTTTTTGTCAATTTCAAGCATAATCTTTGCACAAATCATTATTAAACGAATGTCAGATAGAGAAGACAAACAACTAAGGGGGAAAAAAACAGGCAGTTTTCTGGAGAGAAAGAGGATTTACCGACCAAAATGTTCACCTTCCGAAATATCATCAGAAAATGAACAGAATAATGGCAGAGACAGCTCTACGGTTCAGTAGACTTTGAGAAGGATTTTGACAGCATACCAAGGGGTAATCTATGGTGTATACTCCAAACAAAGGGGATCTTATAGCAGATCGTCCTCATCAAAAGCTTAAAAGATAACTTCACTTTTACAGTAGGAAACAATAAATACAATTTTCGAAGTAAAGACACGTGTGAGACAAGGATGTGTAGTGTCAGCACTGTTCTTCAACATGGCCATAGTCTGGGTGATGAGACAAACAACTGAGACCATCCTAAAAGCATCAGATGGAGTCCACTTGAAGACCACTTTGCAGACGACCTAGCACTAACCTCCCACACTCATCAACACCTGCAGGAGAAAAAACATCCCATTTCAAATATTCTCACAATAGGTAAGCAAAAAAAACAAAAAAACAAAAAAAAAGATTTGATGGCAGTGAACATCCCGAGCCTCACAATCCAGTAAGTGGAACAGACCTATCCACAACTAAAACGTTCACATAACTATGCAGCACTGTCATCTATAACGGAGGAGCAACAGACAGTGACGTCAAGAGCTGTCTCAGCAAAGCCAGAAACGTCCTCCAGAATGCTGAATAATGTGTGGCGATCTCCACTCCCCCCCCCCCACCTCCAGTACAGTACCAGAACTAAGAGACTGTACCAGAGCAGTGTCATTTCCACCCTAATTTATGTCTCAAAATGCTGGAAGATGACATAGAGCGTCCTTACCAGCTTTTGATCTTCCACATTAAAAGCCTAAAAATACAACCACAACAACAATAAAACAACAACAAAAAATAAAACAAACAAACAAACAAACAAAGAAAGAACCACCACTACCACCACCACCAACAACAACAAAAACAACAACAAAAACCAAAACCAAAAACAAAATCATACGAATTTTCTGGCCCAATCCCATCTCACCTATTCCATTATATCTTTTTTCATTTGCAGGCATAGCAGGAGGCTCACACTACAACCACTTAGGGGCCTCCAACCGACTCTGCCTCTCCCTAAACCCAGTCGTCCAAGACGTCGTCCTCCAAGATCCGAACCCCAGCCACCTGTACGGGGCCAGATACAAAAATATCCCGGGCGTGCAGGACCAGAACGTGGCATGTGCCGTGTGCAAAACCCCTCACGACGCCACTGTCATGGTACCAGGCACCCAGTTGTGTCCCCTTGGTTGGCAACCTCATACGCCGGTCACCTCACAGGCAACCACGAAGACGACGGTTCTGGTGAATATCTGTGTCTGGACAGTAGTCCAGAAGGAGTTAAACGCACACCAGAAGGATCTGACAGCAGGTCTGAAAGTCCTAGCCCTGACAGCGGTTCAGAAAGACCTGCGGTTGCGGCCGAAGAGGGAGCACTCTTCCGGTACACTGTCGCCGTGTGTGGTAGTCTCCCTTGCCCTCCCTACCTTAACAATACCGTGGTTACGTGTGTCGTCTGCTCGCAGTAGGTTAA
>JAPXFY010000021.1:15153692-15186192 GCA_030674185.1 Monoplex corrugatus | reverse complement strand
ACAGGCAATGACAGAAGCACACACAGCCCAGGCCAACGCGTCAGTTCTCTCTGTTCAGCTGCAGGAAACTCAATCCGATCTGCTAGAGGTGAATTTGAAATCCTATTGAAGCGTGTGTGTGGGGGAGGTGTGTGGTGGTGTGTGTGTATGCATCTGTTGTGTGTGGTGAGTGTGTGTGTATGTATCTGTATGTTTGTGAGTGTGTGTGTGTGTGTGAAGAGAGAGAGAGAGAGAGAGACAGAGAGAGAGAGAGACAGAGAGAGAGAGAGAGTTGTGTGTGTGCTCGTTCGTTTAGTATTTCTTTTAATGTCTATTCACATAATTATGTGCTTTTAGACGAGGAGAGAGAGAGAGAGAGAGAGAGGAGAGAGAGAGAGGTGTGTGTGTGTGTGTGTGTGTGTGTGTGTGTGTGTTCGGTCGTTTGTTATTTCTTTTAACGTCTGTTCAAATATGCGCTTTTAGACGAGTGCATGTGTATGTGCATGTGTGTGTGTGTGCGCGCGCGCGCGCGCGCGCGTGTGTGTGTGTGTGTGTGTGTGTGAGTGTGTGTACGAGCGTGTGTATATGTGTGTATGAATATGTGTGTATGAGTGTGTGTGTGTGTGTGAGAGAGAGAGAGAGAGAGAGAGAGAGGCAAGAGAGATAGAGAGACAAGAGAGACAATGAGAGAGAAAGTGTGTGTGTGTGTGTGTGTATGTGTGTGTGTGTGTGCGTGCGTATGTGTACGTTCGTTCGTTCGTATATCCTTTTAGACGAGGTGTGTGTGTGTGCGCGCGTGTGTGTGTGTGTGTGTGTGTGTGTGTGTGTGTGTGTGTGTGTGTGTGTGGTGTGTGTGTGTGTGTGTGTGTGTAGTGTGTTGTGTTTGTGTGTGCGTGCGTGTGTGCGTGCGTGTGTGTCTGTGTGTTTGTGTATGTATGAATGTGTGTGTGTGTGTGAGTGTGTGTGTGTGTGTGTGTGTGCGTGTGCGTGTGCGTGTGAGTGTTCGTGCGTGCGTGCACGCGCGCGTGTTTGTGTGTTTGTGTTCGTGTATGATTCGGTTTGAAGACACTGTCGTGGTTTTTAGACATTTCCGGTTTGGTTACTCCCCACCCCCCCCTTTTTTTTAATTTATTTTTTTATTTTTAAGAAATTGTTTTAGAAATATTTTCACATACTAAGCACGGTAATGATAAAAATAATGATTTTTCTGCTGCCGCTGATGACGATGACGATGGACGATGACTACTATCACCACCACGACATCAACTGTAAGGACAACAACATCGATGGCGATGATGATGATAAACGATACTAACATTTCTTTTGTATTTCTCCCTACTGTTCAGTCTGTACAAATACGCGAATCCTGGAGTCTCAGCTGGCAACGGTTCAGGACCAAATCGCCACACTGCAGAACCAGCTGTTCAACTCTTCCCAGCCTCAGCAAGAGGATACAGGAACTGACGGGGAGGGAGAGGGGGAGGAAGATGAAGACGGAGATGAGTATGAAGAAAACTCTTCAGAGGAATCCCAAGAGTCGCTGACCGTGGAACCCGAGACATTTGATAGTTAAAAGACTTTGTAAAGTAAGCGACGACAAAGGACTTGTTTTTAAAAACTCGACTCACAATACTAGCTAAGGATTGGATTTGTCAATCAAAGATTAACAAATTAAAATAAAAGCGACGATTGTCATGTATGATATCCATTTAAGTGCGTGTTCAACAAAAATGCAGTTTATATTTACTCGTATATTGTATAAATTCTTGCCTAAACTTGAATTTTAAAAACATTGAAAAAAAAAAGTGACTGTCAGCATTTAATCAAACTTGAAACCAGATACACACAAAATAGAATCAGAATCAGATTCAGTTTCTCAAGACGACGTCTTCGCGCTCGGAACGAATTCCATATGCGCTAATGTCACAGGTGCCATGTGTATGGTGATCAGGGCACAAGCGAAATCGTGGCCTGCCCGTGCATTGTACCCTCAGCTTCTGTCTTAAGAGCATAACAAGAGAGAGAGGAGAGAGAGAGAGAGAGAGAGAGAGAGAGAGAGAGGAGAGAGAGAGAGAGAGAGCGAGCGAGAGAGACAGAGACAGAGAGACAGAGACAGAGAGAGAGAACAGAGAGAGAGAGAGAGACAGACAGAGAGAGACGTAGAGAGAGAGAGAGAAACTGAAACTGAAACTGAAACTGAAACTGTTTATTGTCATTACCCGAAAAGGTCTTTTGACAAGGGGGATAACAATTTTCCAGTAGTGCGACACATAATCCACTCTTTGTATGTGCGCAAATTCTTCACACATAATCAAAAAAATATCGAACATCCATTCCTTGAACAGTCGAACATATTCAAATCATATATAATGAACAATCATCCATTTTACCGCTACTACATAATGCACAGAAAACAACAACAAAAAATATCAGAACAGTGTTCCCACATTCAGGCCAATAATTTGTCTAGGTTTAGACAAACCAAAATCTTTTTCACACACCCACACCCACACACACTCACACGCATCCATATACGCTCACACGCGGGCGCGCACTCGTGCGCACACACACACACACATCAAAACTGTAATATGATGAAACATCTGGGCTAGACCACCCAAACCTTACATTTAGTGATAATAATATAATCTTCACATAACTGCCCCAAAATACTCTGTTAACAAGGGACATCACTATGCCTTTTATTTATTTGTTTTTTGGTTTGTTTGTTTTTTTGTTTTTGTTAACATGTATAGTAGACCCTTAAGTGTCTATATACACTTTCAATATCCACTTCTAACATATTCTACAAATATACCATTATTTTCATATTATTAGCTACTCTTAAATTATCGGCAAACAAAGCAAAATAAAGCAAATGAAAACAGCTCTTTACAAAACAGAGTCTATAATAAAGCGGCTTCTTTTGGAGTTAACGTGATATAGCCCACATCAGTCAAAAGAGATTAAATTAATCCCAGTATGATATTGACTAGCACTATTGTCGGGCTTGTAAGTGTTTATGTCTTATTTTTTGTGCTTCCGCAATGTATAGTGCCACTGATTTGATTATGACTTCGTCATCAGATGACAAAATAGATACAATCTTGTCTTTTGGCCATGTCGGATTCAAAAACTTTGCATTTTCCACGTATTGTGTCAAAAATTTGGCATTGGAATAAAAAGTGTTTTTCATTATCGACATTGTTTCCACATAAGGGGCAAGGATATACTGTGGACGTCCCAGGTTGAAACCAATTTTTATTTGCATTGAAACCAAGTGTTCTTAATCTAAATCTTGCGTAATTAGTTCTTTGCCATTTATCCGTAACAACACTGAGATATTTTTCGGTTTGAAAAACATCTTTAAATGAGAAGAACCAACTATATTTTTCTTTGTTTTCCATATCTGAGTGCCAATTTTGTTTAAACGAACAAATAAGCCTGTCTTTAAATTCATTAATAAACTGACACTCATTTCCTACTCCCTGGGACAACCACACGATTCCAAACCCAAGTTCTGATAAAGCCTTTTTTACCTGATAGGCCCAGTTCTGTTTTCCTATTTCCATTTGAGTAACCATCATTTCATATGCCTGTTTACATAACCGAGATTGTGGAAGCCTTAACAATTTCAACCAGTATTTAATACTCTTCACAAAGGTTCTAATGTATAAAGGATATCTTCCAGTTTCTCCATATAAAACAGTATTAGAAGAGTGAATTGGTACAGCCAAAAAACGTTTTATAGCATATGTATGCACTTTTTCCATATGTGGATTTACAGTAAGACCCCATACTTCAGCTGCATATGTAAGTAAAGGTTCTATCTGTGTATCAAACATTTTCCAATATAAATTACAATCAATAGAATTGAGCTTCCGTAAGGATTTTAGAATTTCAATAACACCTTTTTTCCCTTTATTACAAGATTCCTCCCATGCATAATTTAAACTTAATTTTGTCGAAAATATTATTCCTAAGTATTTATAAGAATTAACAACTTTAACCTCGTTAATTCCATAGAACCATTTTTCGTGTTTTGATAAATGTCCACCCTTCCTGAAAATCATAATATTAGTTTTATCCATGTTAACTGTTAAAGCTAGTCGATCCGATTCTTCCTTTAAGACATTTAACTGGTTTTGTAAGCCTTTGACTGTACCAGAGAGAAGAATAACATCGTCTGCAAACAGCAATAGGAATATCTCAATAACCCCAGGGATAATTTGAATGCCATGCCTGCCTTTTATTGACAGTTCCACTGCTAATTCATTAATGAAAAATGAAAACAATTGAGGACTCAATTGACACCCCTAGAGAGAGAGAGAGAGAGAGAGAGAGAGAGAGAGAGAGAGAGAGAGAGAGAGAGAGACAGAGAGACAGAGAGAGACAGAGAGACAGAGAGAGACAGAGAGAGAAAGAAAGACAGAGAAAGAGAAAGAGAGACAGACAGACAAAACAGACAGACAGACAGACAGACAGACAGACAGACAGACAGACAGACAGACAGACAGAGACAGAGAGACAGGACACGTTCCCTGACTGGCTTAATAAAACATCAGGCTACCTTTCACCGTGTTTGTTTTTTCAATAAGTTTTGTGCATCTATTCTTTGTCAGTTTTGTATATATATATATGCTTGACAAAGGCCAACTGGCCAGAAATTCGTGTCTGTCTTGTTTTGTTGTATTAGACACGCGTTCTGGTTCTAGTGTGTGTGTGTGTGTGTGTGTGTGTGTGTGTGTGTGTGTGTGTGCGGTGTGTCCGTGTGTGTGAATGTGTGTGTGTGAGAGTATGTATGTATGTTGTGTGTGTGTGTGTGTGTGTGTGTGTGTGTGTGTGTGTGTGTGTGTGTGTGTTAGTGTGTGGTGTGTGGTGTTGTGTGTTTGTGTGTGCGTGTTCGTTCCAGTTTGCTTGAAAGCTGACAGTCACTCTGATTTAGAGTTCTTATTTCTTTAATGACTTGCATTCTATATGCTTATTTTTTGTCGTTTTATGTATTACTTCGTTTTCGTATGATGTCACGTTTTATGTCAATGTCCGTTATTGTCTTTCGGTCGTTTTGTATGATGTCACGTTTTATGTCAAATCTTTATTATCGTCTTTTGGTCGTTTTGTATGATGTCACGTTTTATGTCAAATTTTATTATCGTCTTTTCGGTCGTTTTGTATGATGTCACGTTTTATGTCAAATCTTTATTATCGTCTTTTGGTCGTTTTGATATGATGTCACGTTTTATGTCAAATCTTTATTATCGTCTTTTGGTCATTTTTGATATGATGTCACGTTTTATGTCAAATCTTTCTTATCGTCTTTTGGTCGTTTTGATGATGTCACGTTTTATGTCAAATCTTTATTATCGTCTTTGGTCGTTTTGTATGATGTCACGTTTTATGTCAAATCTTTATTATCGTCTTTCGGTCGTTTTCGTATGATGTCACGTTTTATGTCAAATCTTTATTATCGTCTTTCGGTCGTTTTCGTATGATGTCACGTTTTATGTCAAATCTTTATTATCGTCTTTCGGTCGTTTTCGTATGATGTCACGTTTTATGTCAAATCTTTATTATCATCGTCTTTCGGTCGTTTTCGTATGATGTCACGTTTTATGTCAAATCTTTATTATCTGTCTTTCGGTCATTTTCGTATGATGTCACGTTTTATGTCAAATCTTTATTATCGTCTTTCGGTCGTTTCGTATGATGTCACGTTTTATGTCAAATCTTATTATCGTCTTTCGGTCGTTTTCGTATGATGTCACGTTTTATGTCAAATCTTTATTATGTCTTTCGGTCGTTTTCGATGATGTCACGTTTTAGTCAAATCTTTTTATTCGTCTTTTGGTCGTTTTGATATGATGTCACGTTTTAGTCAAATCTTTATTATGTCTTTTGGTTCTTTTCATATGATGTCACGTTTTATGTCAAATCTTTTTATTGTCTTTTCGGTCGTTTTGATATGATGTCACGTTTTATGTCAAATCTTCATTGTCATCTTTCGGTCGTTTTCGTATGATGTCACGTTTTACGTCAAATCTTTATTATCGTCTTTGGTCAGTTTTGATATGATGTCACGTTTTATGTCAACTCTTCATTGTCATCTTTCGGTCGTTTTCGTATGATGTCACGTTTTATGTCAAATCTTTATTATCTCTTTCGGTCGTTTTCGTATGATGTCACGTTTTATGTCAAATCTTTATTATCTTCTTTCGGTCGTTTTCGTATAATGTCACGTTTTAGGTCAGATCCTTATTATCGTCTTTCGTCTGGCTAAGCAAAACGTAAGAGAAGCTGTCTACTGTTTTTTTTGTTTGTTTTTACCTCACTACATTTTGTGCATTCAATGTTTGTTGCATATTTTGTATGCGCTTCACAAAGCCCAGCTGGCTGAAAATTTACGCTTCTCTTCTCATGCTTCATCTTGTTGGGACAAATACCCGTTGGGGTTCTATTTTGTGTATTTTTGATGCCTTGTTTTTATTTTGCTTCATTAAATACGCGTTCTGATTTTATTTTGTGGTATTTCTGGTTCCAAAGATGTACAGACATGAAACTGATAAAAGATTCACCGATAAAACAATCATAGACATAATAATGACAAAGCATTCATCAAGCAAAGATTCACAGACAAGATATTAACAAAGGATTCATTTACAAGTGTGTTAAAAGAAAAACATCTAGACATGGCAATGAAAGACAAAAAAGCCACACATACATACGCCCATACGTGCACACGCACACATACACACACACACACACACACATACACCGCACCATACCGCACACACACGACGCAAGCACACACAACACAACAATCACACACACACACATATCACACACACACACACACACACACACACACACACACACACACACACACACACCACACACACACACCACACACACACACACAACACACTACACACACACACACACACACACACACACACACACACACACACACCCTCTCCTCTCTCTCTCTACTCTCTCACATACACACACGCGCGCGCCCACACAAATATTTACGAATAAAAATACTCAGAAAAGGAATTGCAAACGAAAAAATGACGAAAGATTCATTTGAAAAGAAAAAGAAAGAAAAGAAAGAAAAAGAAAAGAACGAAAGAAAGAAAGAAAGAAAGAAGAAAAACAAACAAACAACAAACATTCGATCGAACAAACAAACAAACAAACAAACAACAAAGAAAACAAACAAACGAACAAACAAACAGAACCAACAAAAAGAGACTACAGTTTCAAAGTCAAAGAAAATTATCTTTCTGCTTGTATTCAGATAGTAATTTGGATAAAAATTTGTTACTGTTTTGAATCAAACGTTTCGTTTGAAAGTGTAAAACGTTTTATACTTGTTTGTTTATTTGTTTGTTTTGGTTATCAAAGTTTTACAGAACGTCTGTCTTTTGATCGATATTAAATAAGCATTTCATTCCGATTTCTTATGTCTTCGAGTTTGATTTTGTGAGCACCAGTGGTGATTAGTTGTGGGGCAGACGAAAAACATATGAAATTACTGACGAACACAGACAAAGAGAGAAGAAAGTCCAAGCACACACATATGCACAAATAACACGCACCCACATAAACGCACTCTCACACACAGAGGAAGAAAAAGAGGAAGAGGAGGAGGAGGAGAAGAAAACAAGAGAAGAAGAAGAAAAAACAAAGAAGAAAAAGAAGAAGAGAAAGGAGGAGGAGAAGGAGAAGGAAAGAAGAGAAGAAGAAGAAGAAGGAAGGAAGAAGAGAGGAAGAGAAGAAGGAGGAGAAGAAGAGAAGGAAGAGAGGAGAGAATGAAAAGATGCGAGAAGAAGCGAAGAGAGGAGAAGAAGAAGAAGAAGAATGCGAAGAAGAAGAAGAAGAAGATGCGAAGAAGAAGAAGAAGAAAGAAGAAGAAGAGCGAAGAAAAAAGAAGAAGAATGCGAAGAGAAGAATGCGAGAAGAAGGAAGAAGAATGCGAGAAGGAATGCGAAAGAAGAATGCGAAGAAGAAGAAGAAGAAGAAGAATGAAGAAGAGAAGAAGAAATGGAAGAAGAAGAAGAAGAAAGAAGAAGAAGAAAAATGCGAAGAAGGAAGAAGAATGCGGGAAGAAGCGAAGAAGAATGCAAGAAGAAGAAGAAAGAAGAATGCGAAGAAGAAGAATGCGAAGAAGAATGCGAAAGAAGAAGAAGAATGCGAAGAAGAAGAAGAAGAAGAGATGAACAGAAGAAGAATGCGAAGAAGAAGAAGAAGAAGAAAGAAGAAGAAAGGAATGCGAAAGAAGAAGAAGAATGCGAAGAATGCGAAGAATGCGAAGAATGCGAAGAATGCGAAGAAGAAGAATGCGAAGAAGAAGAATGCGAAAGAAGAAGATGAAGAATGCGAAGAAGAAGAATGCGAAGAAGAAGAAGAATGCGAAGAAGAGAAGAAGAATGGAAGAAGAATGCGAAGAAGAAGAAGAAGAAGAAGAAGAAGAAGAGAAGAAGAAGAAGAAAAGAAGAGAAGAAAGAAGAAGAAGAAGAAGAAGAAGAAGAAAGAAGAAGAAGAAAGAAAGAAAGAAGAAGAAAGAAGAAAGAAAAACAACAACAAGAAGAAAAGAAATACACAGAAAATCATAGACGCACACAGACATTGAAATAGAAATCATACAGAAGAAATGTCGTGTTGTTATGCTTGGCATTCATTTTTCCAATAATCATAGATGGGAAATCCTGTAACGCATGGTTATTTATTCAGCTACCGTGACATGAAAAAAGTGGAGCATGTGCTTTCACTCTTCACCCGAGGGACTCCTGGAATGTGTGCATCGACAGACCTCATACGATATTTATCATAGGCATCCATTTGCTGTATTCTGGCAGATGGGAGATATGGGATAGAGTAATGATTTACCTTTTATCTCCCTCATCCTATCCGCCAGCTGCAAAAACTTAACTCTTTCATTCCTTGACCCTATCTACTGGCCCTCTTTAACTTTCATAGAAAGCTCGAGGACAGGTTGAGGGAATGAAAGGGTTAAGTTTCTGTTTTGCTTTTATGGCCGATAGTGCAGGAAGATGGTAGATAGGAGGTAAAGGGTTAAGGTTTTAGTATGATTTTATAGCTGGAATGCAGGAAGCTGATCGATGGTGTGGGGAGAGATGAAAGAGTTAAGTTTCTGCTTTGTATTATGATGGATAATACAGGAAAATAGTAGAGTGATGGAGGCAAAGGGTTAAGGTTTTGGTATGATTTTATAGCTGGAATGCAGATGCTGATTGATAGTGTGGGGGAGATGAAAGGGTTAAGTTTCTGGCTTGCTTTTATGGTCCGTAGTCATGCAGGAAGACGGTAGAAAGGATTAGGGAGGTAAAGGGTTAAAATTTTGGTCTGATTTTATAGCTGGAACGCAGAAAGCTGATTGAAAGTGTGGGGAAGATGAAAGGGTTAAGTTTCTGGTTCGTTTTTATGGCCGAGAATTCAGGAAGATAGTGGGTAGAGTACTGGAGGCAAAGGGTTAAGGTTTTGGTTTGATTTTATAGCTAGAATACAGGAAGCTGAGTGATAGTGTGGGGGAGATGAAAGGGTTAAGTGTCTCGTTTGCTTTTTTGGCCGATAAGGCAGGAAGATAGTCGATAGTGAAGTGGAGGCAAAGGGTTAAAGGTTTTGGTTTGATTTTATAGCTGGAATGCAGGAAGCTGATTGATAGCATGGGAAGAGATAAAAGGGTTTTAAGTTTCTGGCTTTCTTTTATGGTGGACATTGCAGGAAGATGGTAAACAGGGTGAGGGAGTGAAAGGGTTAAGATTTTGATTTGCTATCATGGCCTATCAGGCCGGAAGCTGGTAGAGTAAAGTGAGAGGAGTCAAAGGATTGTATTTTTGCTTTGCGGTCATGGGAATGAGAGGATGAAACGGTTAACTTACTTTTTGCTTTTCTGTCAGGACTTCTAACATAGAAAGCTGGTGGATAGGATGAGAGAGTAAAAAGGTTAAGTTTCTGCGTTGTTGTCATGGCCAATGATGCTGGAATTTGGTAGACAAGGTCAGGGAATGAAAGGGTTAAATTTTTGCTTTGCTGTCATGGCTGAAAAACAACAACAAAACAAAACATTAAATTACATTTTGTTTTGGTCTTATGGCTGACAATGCAGAAATCTGGTGGAAAGAGTGAGGGAAACAAAGAGTTAAGTTTTTGCTTCGCTGTCATGGCTGATAATGCAGGAAGCTAGTGGATTGGGTAAGGGAATCAAAGGGTTAAATTTTTTGGTTTGCTGTAATGGTTGACAATGCAGGAAACTGGTGGGTAGGTTGAGAAAGTCAAAGGGTTGTGTTTTTTTTGTTTTTATTTTTTGTTTGTTTGTTTGTTTGCGTTTGCTTCATGGCTGACAATGCAGGAAGCTGACAGGCTGGATGAGGGAATCAATCATCATCATCATCAAGTGCCCTGCAGCATGGCGTTGGTGATCATGGCCCTCCATACGAATATATCCCTTGTCGCTGCAAGTACATCTCCCACCCTCTTTGTCTTCATCCATTCCGCAAGTCCGTCCAATATTTTCTCCCTGGGTCTACCTGGTGCTATTTTTCCGTCTAACTTTCCTGTTGTGACTAGGTGCTCTAATTTCTCTTGCCTCATAAAATGTCCTATAAATGTTTTGTTTTCCTAATCTTTCTTTAAATTTTTTTTTATTATTAATGTTCTTCTTGTGTCTGCCTCCTTCAAGATTGTCTCGTTTTGTTTTCTTTGCTGTCAACGGAACTCTCAACATTTTTCTTAAAAACCACATTTCAGTTCCTCAATCTTGTTCTGACTTGGCGTATTGACTGTCCACGCTTCACATCCGTAAAGTCAAAGGTTTAAGTTTTCTTTGTTCTCATGGTTGGTAAGGCAGGAAACTGTTCGATTGGGTGAAGGAGTCAGAGCAGGAAGCCGGAAGATACGATGAAGAGCCACACGGTGAAAGTACTCATTCCTGAGAGTCAAGGGTACAGTATAATCGAGCGTGGTTGCCAGTGAATGGATGACTAGGTTTAAATACAGACTCGAACACACAACACCAGCCCACGCGGCTCTGTATGGACATCTGCCCCTGTTAATGGAGGTCTGTTTCTGTCTTTGTACGTCTGTCCCTGTCTATGGATGTCTGTCCCTGTCTATGGATGTCTGTCCCTGTCTATGGACGTCTGTCCCTGTCTATGGATGTCTGTCCCTGTCTATGGATGTCTGTCCCTGTCTATGGATGTCTGTCCCTGTCTATAGATGTCTGTCCCTGTCTATGGACGTCTGTCTCTTGCTGTAGACATCTGTTTCTGTCTATAGACGTCTGTCACTGTCTGTGGACGTCTGTCTCTTGCTATGGACGTCTGTCCCTGTGTATGGATGTCTGTCCCTGTCTATGGACGTCTGTCTCTGTCTATGGACGTCTGTCTCTGTCTATAGACGTCTGTCTCTGTCTGTGGACGTCTGTCTCTTGCTATGGACGTCTGTCCCTGTCTATGGACGTCTGTCTCTGTCTATGGACGTCTATCCCTGTCTATGGACGTCTGTCTCTGTCTATGGACGTCTGTCTCTGCCTATGGACGTCTGTTTCTGTCTATGGACGTCTGTTTCTGTCTATGGACGTCTGTTTCTGTCTATGGACGTCTGTCTCTTGCTGTAGACGTCTGTCCCTGTCTATGGACGTATGTCCCTGTTTATGGACGTCTGTCTCTGTCTATGGACGTCTATCCCTGTCTATGGACGTCTGTTTCGTCTATGGATGTCTGTCCCTTTCTATAGACGTCTGTCACTGTCTGTGGACGTCTGTCCCTGTCTATAGACGTCTGTCCCTGTCTATAGACATCTGTCTCTGTCTATGGACGTCTGTCTCTGTCTATGGGACGTCTGTCTCTGTCTATAGACGTCTGTCCCTGTCTATAGACGTCTGTCCCTGTCTATGGACGTCTGTCCCTTTCTATAGACGTCTGTCACTGTCTGTGGACGTCTGTCCCTGTCTATAGACGTCTGTCCCTGTCTATGGACGTCTGTCCCTGTCTATGGACGTCTGTCTCTGTCTATGGACGTCTGTCCCTGTCTATAGACATCTGTCTCTGTCTATGGACGTCTGTCCCTGTCTATAGACATCTGTCTCTGTCTATGGACGTCTGTCCCTGTCGATAGACATCTGTCTCTGTCTATGGACGTCTGCCCTGTCTATAGACATCTGTCTCTGTCTATGGACGTCTGTCTCTGTCTATGTATGTCTGTCTCTGTCTATAGACGTGTCTCGTTAGTATGTCTGTCTCTGTCTTTTTCTATGGACGCTGTCCGTATGACGTCTGTCTCTGTCTATAGACGTCTATGTTCCCGTCTATGACGTCTGTCTCTGTCTATGAGTCTGTCCTGTTTGTATCTGTCCTGTTATGGACGTCTGTCCTGTCTATGAGTCTGTCTCTGCTATAGACGTCTGTCCCTGTCTATGTCGTCTGTCACTGTCTAGACTTGTCCTGTCTATAGAACGTCTGTCCCTGTCTATGAGTCTGTCTCTGTATAGACTGCGTCTGTCCCTGTCTATGACTCTGTACTCTGTCAAGAGTCTGTCCTGTCTATGGTACGTCTGTCTCTGTTATAGACGTCTGTCCTGTCTATGAAGTCTGTCCTGTCTATGAGTCTGTCCATCTGTCTATAGACGTCGTGTCCCTGTCTATGGATGCTGTCTTGTCTAAACGTCTGTCCCTGTCTATAGACATCTGTCCTGTCTATGGACGTCTGTCTGTCTATGCGTCGTCCTGTATGGACGTCTGTTCTGTCTATAGGACGTCTGTCCTGTCTATGATGTCTGTCTGTCTATAGACGTCTGCCTGTCTATGACGTCTGTCCCTGTCTATGGACGTCTGTCCCTGTCTATGGACGTCTGTCCCTGTCTATGACGTCTGTCCCTGTCTATAGAATCTGTCCTGTCTATGTAGTCTGTCTCTGTCTATGACGTCTGTCTCCTGTCTATGGACGTCTGTCCTGTCTATGGACGTCTCCTGTCTATAGACGTCTGTCCCTGTCTATGGATGTCTGTCTCTGTCTATAGACGTCTGTCTCTGTCTATAGACATCTGTCTCTGTCTATGGACGTCTGTCTCTGTCTATAGACGTCTGTCCCTGTCTATGGATGTCTGTCTCTGTCTATAGACGTCTCTGTCTAGTCTCTGTCTATAGACTCTGTCTCTGTCTATGTATGTCTGTCTCTGTCTATGGACGTCTGTCTCTGTCTATGGACGTCTGTCTTTAGACGTCTGTCCTTCTATAGACGTCTGTCCCTGTCTATGGTATGTCCTGTTATGGACGTCTGTCTCTGTCTATGGACGTCTGTCCTGTCTATGACGTCTGTCTGTCTATGGATGTCTGCCCTTATGACGTCTGTCCTGTCTTGACGTCGTCCGTCTATGGTCTGTCCTGTCTGACTCCCTGTCTATGACGTCTGTCTCTGTCTATAGACGTCTGTCTCTGTCTATTGACGTCTGTCCCTGTCTATGGACGTCTGCCCTGTCTATAGACGTCTGTCTCTGTCTATAGACGTCTGTCTCTGTCTATTGACGTCTGTCCCTGTCTATGGACGTCTTCCCTGTCTATAGACGTCTGTCTCTGTCTATGACGTCTGTCCTGTCTATGGACGTCTCCCTGTCTATAGACGTTCTGTCTCTGTCTATTAGACATCTGTCTCTGTCTATTGGACGTCTGTCCCTGTCTATGGACGTCTCCCTGTCTATAGACGTCTGTCTCTGTCTATAGACGTCTGTCTCTGTCTTTTGACGTCTGTCCCTGTCTATGGACGTCTCCCTGTCTATAGACGTCTGTCTCTGTCTATAGTCGTCTGTCTCTGTCTATTGACGTCTGTCCCTGTCTATGGACGTCTCCCTGTCTATAGACGCTGTTCACCTGTCTCTGTCTATTGACGTCTGTCCCTGTCTATGGACGTCTCCCTGTCTATAGACGTCTGTCTCTGTCTATAGACATCTGTCTCTGTCTATTGACGTCTGTCCCTGTCTATGGACGTCCTCCTGTCTATAGACGTCTGTCCTCTGTCTATAGACGATCTCTTGTCTCTCGTCTAACTTTCGTCGAGTCTGTCCCTTGACTCTGTCTGTCTATGACGTCTGTCCCTGTCTATAGACGTCTGTCCTGTCTATAGACGTCTGTCCTCTGTTCTATTGACGTCTGTCCCTGTCTATGGACGTCTCCCTGTCTATAGACGTCTGTCCTTGTCTATAGACGTCTGTCTCTGTCTATAGACGTCTGTCCCTGTCTATGGACGTCTTCCCTGTCTATAGACGTCTGTCTCTGTCTATAGACGTCTGTCTCTGTCTATTGACGTCTGTCCTGTCTATGGACGTCTCCCTGTCTATTAACGTCTGTCTCTGTCTATAGACGTCTGTCTCTGTCTATTGACGTCTTCCGTCTAGGTCGTCCCTGTCTATGGACGTCTCCCTGTCTATAGACGTCTGTCCTGTCTATAGACATCTGTCTCTGTCTATGGACGTCTGTCTGTGTCTGTGGACGTCTGTCACTGTCTATGGACGTCTGCCCCTGTCTATGGACGTCTGTCTGTGTCTATGGACGTCTGTCTGTGTCTATGGACGTCTGTCCCTGTCAATGAACGTCTGTCTGTGTCTATGGACGTCTGTCCCTGTCAATGAACGTCTGTCCCTGTCTATGGATGTCTGACTCTGTCTATGGACGTCTGTCCCTGTCTGTGGACGTCTGTCTGTGTCTATGGAAGTCTGTGTCTGTCTATGGACGTCTGTCCCTGTCTATGGACGACTGTCCTCTGTCTATGGACGTCTGTCCCTGTCTATGGACGTCTGTCTCTGTCTATGGACGTCTGTCTCTGTCTATGGACGTCTGTCTGTGTCTATGGACGTCTGTCCCTGTTTATGGACGTCTGCCTGTCTGCAGATGGGGAGGGTAAAACAGCGAGGGAGAGGAGATGGGTGCCACCCGCGTAATGTTGTCCCCCGGCAGAAATTGAAATCTCTACCACCTTATTCCCCAAGGTCTGCTCAGGTTCTCACCTGTCTCACCTGTCTCACCTGTCGGCGTCACCGGGTTCGGTGCTGGCAGCTGCACGCTAAGACACCACGATCTCCCTCCAGGCCGCTCTGTCTTGACTTTTGTGAACAATTTCTTGAATATTTAGGCCATTGATGTTGGTTATGTTCTCGATGTATGAGATTGGAGGTCTGCCTTTTTTTTTTGCCACTGTTTATCCTTAAAAGATGGTTGCCATGAGGTCTGTGTTCTTGTTGCGCGACACATGGCCAATGTATTTTAGTCCTCTCTTGTTGACGTCTGCTAGCAGTTTTCTGGTGGTATCAAGTTCTTCCAGGACACTTTCATTAGTTCTTCTGTCTATCCATTTGACATGTAGCAGTCTCTGATGACATCAAATCTCTGTTGCCTCAATTCTTCTGCTATCAGTTTTTTTTCTCAGAGACCGGGCTTCGCAGCCATAAATCATGACTGGCCAGATCAAACGTCTTAAAAGCCTAACTTGCAGGTCCTTTTTCTGCTCAGGTTATGGGAACAAAGAATCTTTATCAGGAAAATCAACAAAGCGCTCAGATGGCACTGGTGATTGACGTGGATTGTTAAAAGCCCAATTTACGCAGGAGTGCTAAACTGTTTACCGTGTTTATGTCTTGGTTTTTCACCTGTTTAATCTCTCACGAGATGTCTTTGTGTGTCTTTGTGTGTCGGTTAGTCCGTCTGTCTGTCGCTGCCTGTCTGTGTGTGTCTGTGTTCCTGTGTCTGTTTGTCAGTATCGATCTTTCTGTCTCTGTCTGTGTCTCCCCTCTGTCTGTCTGTCAGAAAGAGGGACAGAGAGAGAGAGAGAGAGAGAGAGAGAGAGAGAGAGAGAGAGAGAGAGAGAGCAAATGAAGAAATGAATATGAAAAATACTAATATAAGTATGATGATGTTCAAATACCTGGGAACGATCATTTCATCAGACGGCAGATGCACATCAGAAATAGCCGGCAGAATCGGCCAAGCCAAAACAGCATTCGGGAAGATGACAAGCATTCTTACCAACAAATGCCTATCAATTAACATCAGGAAGAGAGTTCTTGAATGTTATATAGAACCAATACTGTTGCACGGATGTGAGGCGTGGACAGTCAACAAACAAAGCCAGAACAAGATAGAGGCAGCCGAGATGTGGTTTCTAAGAAGAATGTTGAGAGTTCCATGGACAGCAAAGAAAACAAACGAGACAGTCTTGATGGAGGCAGACACAAGTAGATCACTCATAAGGAAGATTAGGAAAAGGCAGGCAACATTCATAGGCCATTTTATGAGGAAGGGGGATTTGGAACACCTGGTCACAATGGGAAAGCTGGAGGGAAAGAGAACACCAGGTAGACCCAGGGAGAAAATGCTAGACGGACTTGCAGAGTGACTGAAGACGAGGAGGGTGGATCCATGGAGGAGATGCTTGGGGCAGCAAGAGATAGAGACAGATGGAAGTCCATGATCGCCAACGCCATGCGCAAGGCACCTGATGATGATGAGAACGAGGATGATGAGGATGAGGATGGTGATAGGAAGTTGTATTTCGGAATCGACTGAGTGATAGGGCTGCACCCTGCATGTGCTTTCGTAATATATCCTTGGCATCAACCAGGCCTCAGAGATACAGATACCTGCTGTGTTGGTCAAGAAATGTAAGTGGCATTGTCAATGACGCATGCTTAAAGTGAATGAGACTCGACTGTGTGGTTCCAGTCTTTCCAACAGGCCCATAGAACGCTCAAGTCTAGATATGTAAGTGTGTAAGTCATCATCATCAGGTGCCCTGCAACATGGCGTTGGCGATCATGGACTTCCATCTGTCTCTATCTCTCGTTGCCCCTAGCATCTCCCCCACCCTCCTCGTTCCCAGCCACTCTGCAAGTCCGTCCAGCATTTTCTCCTGGGTCTACCGGTGCTCTCTTACCCTCCAGCTTTCCGTTATGACCAGGTGCTCCAAATCCCCCTTCCTCATAAAATGGCCTATAAATGTTGCCTGTCTTTTTCTAATCTTCCTTATGAGTGATCTACTTGTGTCTGCCTCCATCAAGACTGTCTCGTTTGTTTTCTTTGCTGTCCATGGAACTCTCAACATTCTTCTTAGAAACCACATCTCGGCTGCCTCAATCTTGTTCTGGCTTTGTTTGTTGACAAGTGTGTAAGTAAGTATGTATATATGTATGTATGTATGTATGTATGTATGTATGTATGTATGTATGTATGTATGTATGTATGTATGTATGTATGTATATGTATGTAGGTATGTATGTATGTATGTATGTATGCATGCATGCCTGCCGGCCTGCCTGTATGTGTGTATGTATGTACGTATGTATGCATGCGTGTATGTATGTATGTATGTATGTATGTATGTATGTACGTATGTATGTACGTGTGTATACATGTATGTTTGTATGAATGTATGTATGTATGTATGAATGAATGTATGTATGTATATATGTATGTATGTATGTATGTATGTATGTGCGTGCGTTCATGCGTGCATGTATGTATGTATGTATGTATGTATGTATGGATGGATGGATGGATGGATGGATGGATGGATGCATGGATGGATGGATGCATGGATGGGTGAATGTTAGTGAGAGACAGACAGAGAGAGACAGAGACGGAGAGAGAGACACAGACACATACACAGAGTGAGAACAATCTCATAAAACAGACAGATAGGCAGGCAGGCAGAGTGACAGACAGACAGACAGAGAGAGAGAGAGAGAGAGAGAGAGAGAGAGAGACAGACAGACAGACAGACAGAGAAACGTACATACATACATACATACATACATGCATACATACATACATACATGTACATACATACATACATACATATATACATACACTCACATACATACATACAGACAACACACACACACACACACACACACACACACACACACACACCACACACACAAACAGACAGACAGACAGACAAACCGACTGACTGACAAGTAAACATATCGAGAATCCAATCAAGAACACAAACGAACAAAATCCTTCATGTTTTCAAAGAGTTTTATACAGACTAATCAGATGAAGAGGAAAAAACACTCACAGAAAAAGTACACCAAAAAAACACTGATGACAGTAAGTTGGCATGTAAAGATTTCAACATGTGTAACAACGACTTTGACAAAAAAAAAATCGAGAAAAAATTCAATGACATTATTTATCATCACAAAACATGAATAGTGCTTTCTACGAGGCCACACATGCAATCTAGACTTGTTCAAAAAGACGCAGTGCGTGGAAATAAACGTATGCACATATTCATGAAGCAGGTAATTCAGAAATATACATCTTTGTGGCAGAAAGATAGGGTGGTGGTAGTAGCATTGTTTTTTTTGTTTTTTTACAATACCTCTTGAACGCTTATCGTGTCTTGCAGGATATAAAAAGAAATATTAAAAATAAACAAACAAGAACTACATGTCTTGCAGAAGATAGAAAGACAAAACAAACATATAAACAAACAAGAACCACATGTCTTGCAGGAGATAGAAAGAACAACAAACAAACAAATTAATAGAGAAAGAAAAACAAACAAAAAATGAACATACAAATTAATAGAGAAAGAAAAACAAACAAACAAATGAACAAACAAATTAATAGAGAAAGAAAAACAAACAAACAAATGAACAAACAAATTAATAGAGAAAGAAAAACAAACAAATGAACATACAAATTAATAGAGAAAGAAAAACAAACAAACAAATTAACATACAAATTAATAGAGAAAGAAAAACAAACAAACAAATTAACATACAAATTAATAGAGAAAGAAAAACAAACAAACAAATTACAGAGAAAGAAAAACAAACAAATGAACAACATACAAATTAATAGAGAAAGAAAAACAAACAAACAAATTAACAGAGAAAGAAAAACAAACAATGAACAAACTACAAATTAATAGAGAAAGAAAAACAAACAAACAAATTAACAGAGAAAGAAAAAAAAACAAATGAACAAACATACAAATTAATAGAGAAAGAAAAACAAACAAACAAATTAACATACAAATTAATAGAGAAAGAAAAACAAAAAAACAAATTAACATACAAATTAATAGAGAAAGAAAAACAAACAAACAAATTAACAGAGAAAGAAAAACAAACAAATGAACAAACAGAAGCTAATACCTTGCAGGAGATAGAAAGAAAAACAAAAAAAACTAAACAAACACAAACTACATGTCTTGCAGAAGATAGAAAAAAAACAACAACACACAAACATATAAACAAACAGAAACTGCATGTCTTGCAGGAAATAGACAGAAAAAACAACAATATAAACAAAGAGGAACTACATGTCTTGCAGGAGATAGAAAGAAAAACAAACAAACAAACAAATTAACAGAGAAAGAAAAACAAACAAACATAAACAAACAGGAACTACATGTCTTGCAGGAGATAGAAAGAAAAAAAAACAAAACAAACAAATTAACAGAGAAAGAAAAACAAACATATAAAACAAACAGGAACTACGTGTCTTGCGGGAAATAGAAAGAAAACAAACAAACAAAGAAACAAACAAACAGAAACTGTATGTCTTGTTGGAAATAGAAAGAAAGCAAACAAACAAGTAAACAAATAAACAAAAACTATACACACATAGTGCTTCAAACTTAACATTTCAAAACACGTTGGTTTCTGTAAATGTGACCTCCCACCACGAAATCAGTCTTAACTCGCAGTCAGTCGAACAGCACTAGGAGCTGAAAAGGTGACTAAGGGTCTATCTGGGGTGTTTTGACTTTTTCTCAAAATTGATTTCTGTAGACTATAATCTATCCCCCACAGAAATTTTTTTCTTCAAGAAATATTATTAATCAATTTAAATCGGCATTTTAATGCACTGAACGCATCAGAAAGAACGCAATTTCCTACCAAAAGTACCTATTTTTGTCTCTTATTATGAACTGTAACTTGTACAGTACCCGCACTTGTAATATACTGATGAAAGCTCTTTGGTGCAACTTTCAGATAATGACAGCGAAAATTAGAAACTGGGCCAAAGCCACTAAATACAGAATTTCAAGGGAAATGTGCAGGAGAGCACACAAAAGCTTTAGAGGCCGTTTTCTCAAAATGGCCGTCATACAACTTAATGACTTTAAGCATACATAACTTCTACACTTTTTTGAGTACAAGCTTTATTCAAGTACCAAAATAATCAGCAGAATGTACACTTTCCAGTGATATGTATATCTCAAAATGCCCAAAATACTAGTTAAGACTGATTTCGTGGTGGGGGGTCACATATGTGTGTGCGGACGGGGGTGGGTGGGGAGGGGATAGAAGAAATAACAAGAGATGTACAATCGTTGAAATACACAACATATTGAACAACTAGACAATTTGTTTTTGTTTAAAACGTCATCTTGGACAAAAAAAGATTGGCGAGAAACAAATTTTTCCCCCAAGAAATACATACAGCACAAGGTTAGGGACATTAAATCCTTCGTCAGCCGCGGGTACACAAATATTCAAATAGGGTTAAAGACTGACATTAAAACCATACGCAGCACATACCCGTGCCCATAATTAGCTGTCGTCTTTCTTTGGGTTGGCTGAAAACATCGGATTATTGACACAGCTGTATGTCCATAAATTAGTAACTGTGCTGTCAGAAAACATATGAAGGAAATGGCAGCGAGAAAGAAACACAGACGCGCAATGTTGGACAACATCGACCATAATTTCATATTGATGTTTTATTGTTTGTGATAATTTCGGCAAACAGACGTGATTTGGGTACTGTTGTTGTAGAAATCAGCAACCTAATTCAAAGCTTGCCAGAAGTAATTATAGTGATAGCAAGTGGATTGCCAGATTGCATGTTCACGATCTTTTTTTATATTATTTTTTTTTTGCTGTTTGGGGGTTGTGGGTTGGGTGGGACAGGAGTGGGTGGTGAAGAAAGGTGAGTGGGAGGGTACGTTGGTGAAGGAAAAAGGGGTGGGTGACTGCAGTAATGGCTGATCGATCTGAAGTTTCCATATGTGAAAACGTCCTTACCCATTGCAGCTTAGAATTGAACCAAAAGATGCTCAACTTCAATTGATTTCTCTTTGAAAAGTTTTCGTAATATTCACTGTTCCTATTGTCTTAATTTAGCCTCAAGATGAGAAGCTATATCAGTCTCGCCTTTTGAATGTCCTTTAAATACATTTTCCTTCCCTTCCAACTGGATCGAAAATGTCTACGTATGAACCTTTTCTTTCTTAAGTTTTTAAAAGTAATTTTCCTCCTCAGCGATGTGTTTAGTTCAAAGTTACGCAAAAGACGTTCAATTAATAATTCCGAGGCTCTCTCCAGGGTTGTGTGGTTCACTTTTCTCAATGTGTGGCCTTTGAAATGTTTTTTTATGAAATAAATATTTGTTCTCATTTTATGTTCGTGTCTTTCTATTATGATGTTTCTTCTTCAAACTCTACCCATTCATTAAACAGTCGATGAAGAATTGCAGATGAGACTGGTTATATAGGTGCATGGAAAATGTATGAAAGCATGCAAATGTGAGTGAGAGAGAGAGACAGAACAGAGACAGAGAGAGACAGAAAGAGAAAGAGAAGAGAGAGAGGGAGAGAGACAGGGAGAGAGAGAGACAAAGAGAGAAAGAGAGACAGACAGATAGAAGAGAGAGAGAGATAGAGAGAGAGAAAAGAGAGAGAGACAGACAGAGAGAGAGAGAGAGTGAGAGGGAGAGAGACAGAGAGAGAGAGACAGAGAGAAGAGAGAGAGACAGAGAGAGACAGAGCATAGATCAGAAAGAGCGGCAGAGACAAAGAGAGAGAGAGAGAGGGAGATAGATAGAGAGACAGAGAGACAGAGAGACAGACAGAGACAGACAAACAGAGACAGAACAGAGACAGAGACAGAGAAAAGTGCAAATGAACAAAATGTAAGTGTCATTAAACGTGCACATAATTCACTCACAAAAAAAGCGAGACGTGTGAATACACATCTCAACCATCACAGCAATATGCCTGTTCATCGGGGTAAACATAACCCCCCAAAGTACTGAAATTAACCAAAGAGAGAAAAAGACTAACAAGAGCTGAGAAGAAAAACATTCCAAGCAGAGGGAAGGGGTGGTGGGGAAATTATGACTACAGCGATAATCTTTCCAGAGTAATTTCGTGTACAGAGAAAAGGAGGTGGAAATACACAGACAGCACCAACATAAACTACAAACAGTTGACACGAAATATCAGCTCCTTATAACGGCAACGATTGTATTTACAATATTAACACTGAAATTCGAAACACGTTTCAAAGTGAAGAAGAAAAAGTCATGATATTATCGTCTTAGTCGTTTTCGTGGTCAGTGAAAACAATAGAAATAGTTGGAGTTGAAGCAGGAGATGAGACTTGTGGTAGTAATAGTGGTGGTGTTTGTGGTGACAGTGGTTGTTGGTGTAGTAGTAGAAGTAGTAGTAGCGGTAGTTGTAATAGTAGTAGTGGTGTTAGTAGCAACAGTAGTAGTAGCAGTAGTAGTGGTATCGTAGTAACAGCTGTAGTAGTGGAAGTGGTGGTAATAGTAGTGGAAGTAATAGTAGTAGTAGTAGTAATAGACGTAGTAGTAGTAGTAGCGGTAGTAGTTATAGATGTAGCGGTAGTAGTAGTGGTAGTAATGATGGTGGTGGTAGTAATAGCAGTAGAATAATAGTACATGTAGTAGTAATAGTGATAGTGGTACAAGTAGTACTAGTAGCAGCAGCAGAAGTAGTGGTAGTAGTAGCAGCAGTAGTAATAGTCGTAGCAGCAGTAGTAGCAGAAGTAGTAGTAGCAGCAGCAGTTGTAGTAGTAGCAGTAGTGGTAGAAGAAGTAGCAGCAGCAGCAGTAGTAGTAGTGGTGGAGGTGGTGGTGGCAGTAGTAATAGTAGTAGGAGTGGTGGTAGTAGAATAGCAGAAGTACTACTAGTAGTAATAGTAGTAGTGCAGTAGAAGTAATAGTATAGTAACAGAAGTAGTAGTAGTAGTAGCAAGAATGATAAACAGCAACAGCAGCAGCAGTTGTAAGAATTAAAAAAGAAAAACAGTAAAAGTAAAAGCCACAGCAAAAGCAATATGAATATGTTTGTTTCGTAACATCAATGAAAATTGAAATCAGCACGAAAATGTGACATAAATATTCAACTCTACATCTACACTATGATAAAGACATCTGAAACATGTAAGACAAAATAAATAATGAATTATTGTGCGTGACGTCTGCCATACAGATACAATTTATTACAAAGCGCCGTTTAATCGTTTCTTCGTTAAGTCAACACTAATTATCTTGAAACAGTTGACGACCCTCCAAATCCTCCCCAAACAGTGAGAAAAAAAAAAAACCCTTGAAAAAATTGTTCTGCTAAAAGAATTCAAGGCTATTGTATTCATCAATAGGCGGTTGGTATGTTATTATTTTTTTTTAATGAAAAAATCCCATATGAAATGTTTTGTCTCTGGGTGTTTCAAAAATTGTCAGCCATCTTTCGCTTGTGTGTGTCTAACTGTCTTTTTGTCAGTATAAGTGTTGACAAACATATTTGTTGCAGTTTGATGTTGGCATTTTGTGTGAGACCATCAACAACATCTCATAAAATATGATTGTCGTTACGTTGACGTTAATGTGCGTGTATGCATGTGTTTGTTTATCTGTCCACAATTTAGATCCTTTTTCCCCCCATCATATTTATCTCCACAGCTGGTGTGTATGGTACTTCCCGAACACCGCGACTTGTCTTGGGAAAACCTAAACTGAAAAAAATAATGTCTGTTGTTATAATTATTAGATCATGCATAATTCCTTTAGCTCGAATAATTGGGCCCGGCAGCTTATCCCTACTGCTGTAAACCACAGAGGAAAATAAAGTGCCAGTTTTTAATGACGATGATTAGTTTTTCCAGCTGCCTTTGCTGTGGATGTCTTTCTTGTTGCTGGTGTTGTTGTTGTTGTTGTTGTTAATGTTGTTGTTGTTGTTGGCTTTCGCGCGAAGTACTTGCATGCATGTGTAAATGCCCACATAGACACACGTATAAAAATATGTGTAGGCTACCACATTCACACAAAGATATGCTTACAGAGGCGGTCAAACAAAGAGGCTTTGCTTGAAACACACTCGCACGCCCAGACAGACAGACAGACAGGCAGGCAGACAGACATATAGACAGACACAGTACACATACGCACACAAACATGCACGCACACACACACACACACACACACACACGCAAGCACGCACGCGCACAGACACATACGCAAGCACGAACGCGCACACACAAACACACACGCACAGACACACACACGTACACACACATTCCACACACACACGTACACACACACACACACACACACACACACACACACACCACACATACCACACATTCACACACATACAAACACACACACACACACGAATACTCATACACACACACACACACACCAACACACACACACACACACCACACACACACACACACACACGTAACAGAGCACGCGACTATTGATTCGTCGTTCCACTTCGCCTACTCTTAATAACTTGATCCTTTTTCGGTTATGCGATTTTTTAAATCATTTTACTAATCTCTTCATCTCTTCCACTTTAAAGTACTTTCCTTCACGTATAATGCATCCATTTAAGTGAACAAAGACAAACAAAGCTAAAATCTAGAGGAAGATAAAGAAACACGAACATTCATGACACAGAGAAAAAAAATACAGAAAAACACGATATAAACACTTCATCTTTTATTCAAGAGAAAAATGCAACAACATCAAACAAATCAATCAAAAAGCGTTTATCCAATAAATCCATTATGAAATTCATCTACAGATCGTTGATAAACTTAAAGAAATAATCAGGAATGTGTGTGTGTACGACAGTAAAAACAATAAGCCATGATAGACAAACGTCCTGAACAGATAATATAAAATGAAGAAAATTGTTCAAGGTAATTCAAGCAGTTAGTGGGTTACTGAGGATAATAATAAAACGAGCAAACAAACAAACCAAAACCAAAACCAAACCAAACTAAAACATCTAAACTAAACTAAACCAAACCAAACCAAGCCAAGCCGAGCCAAGCCAAGCCAAGCTAACCCAAACCAAGCCAAGCTAACCCAAGCCAAAAACCAAACAAAAGCCAAACCAAACCAACCCGACAAAACAAAACAAAAACGAAACGAAACAAAACAAAACCAAAAACAGAAGCAAACACAAAACAAAAAAATTGAAAATAAAATAAAACCAAAACACGAATAAAAAACACAAAAACCCAGACCAAATCAAACGAAACGAAACGAAACGAAACGAAACGAAACCAAAACAAAACAAAAGCAAAACAAAATAAATAAAACAAAAAACGCCACTCAGATATTACAACAATTCCCACGAGCAATACTAAACTAGCAAGATAAAGTCAAGGTTGTCCCGAGCCCCTGAGATCGAAGGGACGTGAGGTAACTAAGACCTCAACAATTTTCTCGGGACCAGCATGATGAGGGCAGTGACTGCCCATCTCCTCTCACCCTCCCCTATTGCTTTGCCTTCCCTAACGTTGGAGAAAGTTCAGATACCCATTCACTGCTGGGAAGCCTGGAGGCCTCACGCACTTACAGAGTACCCCGGGTGTGATACGCACTCTTGCAAACTTGTGCGGTCAGACTGGAGGGAAAGTGCTCAACCTCTGCGCCCATTTAGGCTTCTCATAGTAAATAGCAGACCCACGGCGATTCAAACTGGACGGGCTTTTTTTTAAGGCGATACAATCCAAAAGATACAGCCATTTACAAGACAAACAAAAGCATAAAAATGCAAAAATCATCGACCGAAATTAGAACAGTACAAAAATTTATCAAAGAAAACTCGAAAAAAGAAAAAAGTCGAAGAAGAAAACTACAAATGTTCAAAAGACGACAAAGACAATTAGAAAAATGCGAAAGACGACAAAGACAAGCAAAAATTCAAAAGGCAACAAAGAAAACCATACAAAAGGAAACAAAGAAAACTAGAAAAAAATGAAAACAAGAAAAACTGGAAAATGCAAAAGAGAACAAAGAAAAGCAGAAAAATGGAAAAGACAACAAAGAAAAGAAGAACAATGTAAAAAATAACAAAGAAAAGTACGAAAATGAAAAAGAGAAGATAGAAAAGTAGAAAAAAATATAATGGTTGACAAATGAGAACAGAAACATACAGAAAACAACAAAGAAAACAATTAACACAAGAAAATTTCCAAAATCAAGAAACAAATTAGAAAACGGAAAACGGAAAAAACTAGAAAAACGCCAAAGACAACACACACACCAAACCCCCCCCCCCCCCCCCCAGAAAAATGCAAAATTGAACGCACGAAATTTCAGAAGAAAAAAACCCTGCAAAAAGCAAACAAAGAAAATTATCAAAAGAGAACAAAGAAAGCAAGAAAAATGCAACACAAAAGACAACAAAGACAGCAAGAAAATTGCAAAAGTCAACGAACGAAGCTCTCAAAATGTCAAAAATGTAACACTACCCATTACAAACGACACGGCTTCCATAAAGGAATCAATAAACACCAGATGCCAAAGCCCTGATAGAGACAAGGAGTAAAATCACAGATCATGAATTCTTAACTTTGAATAAAATGCCGAGGACGGTAGGTCTGGCCTTGAAGCACTCTCTCTCTTGTGTTCCATAGCAAAGACCAATAAAACACAGTACCATTTTGACAGCGTAAAATATCACAGACAATTGCACTTTCTTTGTCACGGCGCTGCAGTGATTTGCTTTTAGCACTACTTCATAAATTTTGTAACTTGTCACCCTCTCTGTCCTACAGAAAAAGCCTTTGTACTTAAATCGAGCAAAATAATCTACGAGAAAATCTTTACTTTTTTTTTTTTACTGAAAGTTGTTGACCGTGTAATTATGAATATATTATGGAAAAAAAAAACAAGAAGGAAGAGAAACAAAGAGAGGGCAAAAGACGACAACCATAAGGGAGAGACAGAGAGAGAGAGAGAGAGAGAGAGAGACAGAGAGAGACAGAGAGACAGAGAGACAGAGAGACAGAGACAGAGAGAGAGGGGGATAAAGAGCACTCAAAAAACTCAAAACAGATCAAATTCAAATGTTTCAAATAAATAGATAACCAAGCAAGTGTACAGTCTCAACAGAGGAGAATTAAGCAAACATGCAAGAATCATTATTCTTTCAGATGTACATTAATTTGTGGCGAAAAAGAAAGGGGAAATAAAAACATCCAACATTTTATCAGTACAAGGATTGTGCAGCTCTGTAGCCGAAAACAGGAACAACTGTCATGAATAGAAATCAAAGTAAATGAAAAAGAAAGAAAGAAAGAAAGAAAAAAGAAAGAAAGAAAAAAACGAAAGAAAGCAAGCAAAGCAAAGCAAAACAAAACAGACAGAAAACCCCACGGTTTTTATCCTAAGCATATTTATAACTTGCCGGTCTTTTTAGTTTTCCTTCAATAAATCGATCCACTGTATTTACATACGCATTATCAGTTTCAGAAATTTTCTGTAGGATAATTTTAGAATAATAATAAAAAAAAGACATTCTTTAATTCTTTAATTTTTTCCTCAAATGTGAAACTCTAGAGCTTTAGTTGTATATCCTGTTTCATATCAATTACATCATCATTACGGACATCCGGGCACTTAGTCAAAAATACGCAACTATCGACAAGGCAGCTGAAGATTACTCGATATGTTTGCACAAATTTCCCAGCAATTTACATTACTTGATATGTTTACATAAATGTCCCAGCAATTTACCAGGGCTATTCAACTATCGTTGATGAAAAAAACAAACAAACAAACAACAACAACAACAACAACAAAACCAACCAACACAACCAACCAACCAATACGTAACAAATCACTTCAGTTTAAATAACAATAACAATAATAATAATAATAGTAACAATACTAGTAAAAATACTAGTAAAATAATAATATAATAACAATAATAATAATAATAATAAACAATAACATAATAATATTAATAATAATAATAATAATAATAATATAATAATAATAATAATAATAATAATAAAACTCGGACGGAGGGAGGAGACACAGCTGTAATCGGCTGCAATCAATTCAAAACACATACAAACACAAACAACACCAAGACGACACTGAAAGGTAATTGCGAAACAAATATTTTCCATCGATTTTCAGATTGCTTTATTCTCATAGTACTGAATTAAAAGCAAGGAGAATTCCACAATTTATCAAGAAGAAAAGGAACTGTTTTAAAACGCCCAGTATGTTGCGAAACATTGGCTACAGGTGCCGTAATTTCTCTACAATTGCCCTATTATAGCCCCCATCGTAATAAACAAACAAACACACAAACGGACCAACCTACAAACGAACAAACAGACGTACGTCTGATGACTGACACAAGATTATATGGTTGACCAATTTTAACCGTTTGACTCCCGCACCATGTCCATCAGCATCCTGCATTGTCAACCATGCTAGTAAAGCAAAGACGTAACCTTTTGATTCTCTCACCCTAGCCGCCAGCTTCCTGCAGGAAGCTGGTGGATAGGGTGAGGGAATCAAAGGGTTAAGTTTTGCAGTTGGTGGATAGGGTGAAGGGAGTCAAAGGGTTAATATCTTACAGTATTTTCTTCAGTACGGTTAATTTTCAACCCTAATTAAACAGCACATTAACCCTTTGACTCCAGCACCCTGACCACCAGCATTCTGCATTGTCAACCATGCTAGCAAAGCAAAGACTTAACCTTTTGATTTCCTCACCCTATCCACTAGCTTCCTGTAGGAAGCTGGTGGGTAGGTTGAGGGAATCAACAGGTTAAGTTTTTGCAGTTGGTGGATATCGTGTCGGGAGTCAAAGGGTTAAGTTTTTGTAGTCGGTGAATAGAGTGCATGGAGTCAAAGTTTAATACGTTACTGTGTTTTCTTCAGTACGGTTGTTTTTTTTCCACCCATGTTAAAAAGCACATCAATATCAAAACGTAATATAAACCAGAGAACATACCATTAGCTCATTGCACAGGTCCACAAACAAGACAAGACAACTCTGGGGGAGTTACGGTTCCTTGCAGGAAATGGGCGCAGTGAAACTGACCTTTGCATACAGAAGAAAAAAAGCGAACAGGATTCAAAGTCTTAAAAACAACAGTTAAACCATACATTATTAAAAATACCCATTGCTCAAAAACTCGCTCAAAAACATGCTTTGAAGATTTGACAATAATACCACATCATAAAACAGACCAAGAGAATCATAATAACAGCATCAAAGAAAAGATTAAAAAAATGAAACGAAAAAAGAAAAAAAAAAGGAAAAAAAAAAGACAAAAAAAAAAAAAGACAACCAGACAAAAATTGTACGTCTACACAATCTTTTGAAAAAAAAAAATTCAAAAAGGATGCCCTTGCGAAAGCTTCTCGTTCATTGGTCGGTCGCAGTGTGGACATGTATGTAACGCCTCCAACGATTGGCTACTCAGGCACGATGTTGCCGTCTATTGTGAGAGTGTGGACCAATCCGTTGTGTCGGCTTGCACCAGCTTCGGTGACGATCTGGGCCGTGTGCTCTCCCAAGCCAGAAATTTACTTTGGACCCGCCATCCGTAAACTCACTCTGAAAACGAGAGAGAAAACACGACATATGAACATGATTCAGGTTCAGGTTCACTTTCAGTTTCTCAAAATGACGTCTACGCGCTCGGAATGAATTCCATATGCACTAACGTCACAGGTGCCATGTGATGGAGAAGATCCAGAATGATCACGAAACCCACGAGCTGGCCAGGTCCTGAGGTCCTACCTAGATAATTCCATAACTTTGGGGTCGTAAAGGAGTGAGGTGGCAGACACCTCAACTTTTCCTGAGGCCGGCACCACGACGGCGGCGCCCATCCCCTCTCCCTTGATTCAAAGTCATATTCATAGTCACATATTTTTTTTTACCAAGACTTCAGAAAGGTAAGAAGGCTAATTGGTCTTCAAGGGGTGGGACCTGGGAAATCAACCTATCTCTCCAATGTTTTATACCAAGGCAGCCGGGCAATGCCCTACTCTTCACAATGTTCAACTGCCGTGGGATCTTAAGCATACGCAGCCAGAAGGCAAACGGGTTCGACTCCTTTTTCGTCCCCTTCCGAAGAACTAGACGTTTAGTTCGATTTTGCAGTCACACTGAGGAGAAAAGTCAAGCCCTGTACGGAAACCAACCCTGGAATCAGGAGTTAAGTCATCGGAAGGCGAACGTCTGAACTATTCTGCCACTCTTCTCCCTATGAATATGATAATAAAACGAAATGCCTACCGAAAGACCAGTCGCCGTGGTGTAGTGGTTAGCACAACAGACTACCGACTGGAAGGTTGTGGGTTCGAATCCCATCAGTCCCTTCAAAACTATATCATTGTGGGATTTTTCGGCTCTAATCGGCTCCTACCCAGAGTTGGGCGTGTGCTATGGGCTCATTGGGAAGACTGGGACACACAGTCGAGTGTCATCCACTTCACGGATGCTCATTGAGGGTGTTGCTCAAATATTCTGACCAGCACCGCAAGTGTCTGTATCTCTTGGGCCTGGTTGACGCCAGGATATATTATGACGATAGTAAGCGTAGAGTGCAGCCCTGTCATGCAGTCTCAATCCTAAATGGAACTAATAGCATCATGATTATCATCCTCATCGACATCATTCATCATCATCATATCGCACTGTAAAAACGGTTCCAGCTTCTGTGCCATTAAAGTGGGCGAAGAAAATGGGACAAAAAATAAAACTGAAAAATAAAAGAAAGAAAAGGTGATCATAAATGTAACTCCCTGAATGCAATGACCTTCAAAAAAAAAAAAAAAAAAGACAAACAAGAAAAAATGCCTACCAAAGAGTTTCCATTTTGTTGCAGTTTGGTCAAGAGGGGATCTTGTCAGCAACGTAGGGTTATGCGCAGGCTCAAGGGGTCTGTCAAAGAACAAATGGCAGGTTGGGTGGTGGAGCTCATATGGAATCGTCCGACTGCAATGAATCCCTCTCGAGTAAGCTCTAAACTCAAGAGGGATTTATCACAATAGAACAATTCCGGACATGTGCCTTCAAATCTGCCAGCGTTTGTAAAAATCTGGCAGACTTCCTGAGCCTACACAAGACTCTACGCGTTGGCAAGGTCTTGAAATGGCAGGGGGAAGGGCGAGGAAGGACCTAATCAAACAGTAAGTTGACACCAATCAGAATGATGGAAACATTAAGATGGGCAGTGCACAGGCCAGTTTTAATGTTAATGTTGCGGGCTAGGACTGAACTCAAGATATCTGAACTTGAGTCCACGACTCTGTCAAAGAATGAGAATCAACCAAACTACCACGGCTGTGTTCAAAAATATTAAACAAACAAAACAAAACAAACAAACACAAACAAACAAACACAAACACAGACAAACAAACACAAACACAGACAAACAAACACAAATAAGCACAAACACAGACCAACCAACCAACCAACCAAACCAACCACCAACCAACCAACCAAACAACCAACCAACCAACCAACCCAACCACACCAAACCAACCAACCAATCAACCAACCAACCATCAACCAACCAACCAACCAACCAACCAACCAAACCAACAAACCAACCAACCAACCAAACCAACCAACCAACCAATCAACCAACCAACCAACCAAACCAACAGCCAACCAACCAACCAACCAACCAACCAACCAACCATCCAACCAACCAACCAACCAACCAACCAAACCAACAACCAACCAACCAACCAAACCAACCAACCAACCAACCAAACCAACCAACCAAACCAACCAACCAACCAACCAACCAACCAACCATCCAACCAACCAACCAACCAACCAACCAAACCAACAAACCAACCAACCAACCAAACCAACCAACCAACCAATCAACCAAACCAACCAACCAAACCAACAGCCAACCAACCAACCAACCAACCAACCAACCAACCAAACCAGCCAATCAACCAACCAACAAACCAACCAACCAACCAACCAACCAACCAAACCAACCAACCAACCAACCAACCAACCAAACCAACCAACAAACCAACCAACCAACCAACCATCCAACCAACCAACCAACCAACCAACCAACCAAACCAACCAAACCAACCAAACCAACCAATCAACCAAACCAAACCAACCAAACCAACAGCCAACCATCCAACCAACCAACCAACCAACCAGCCAATCAACCAACCAACCAATCAAACCAAACCAAACCAACCAACCAATCAAACCAAACCAACCAACCAACCAATCAACCAACCAACCAATCAAACCAAACCAAACCAAACCAACCAACCAATCAAACCAAACCAAACCAACCAACCAACCAACCAATCAACCAACCAGCCAATCAACCAACCAACCAATCAAACCAAACCAACCAACCAGCCAATCAACCAACCAACCAATCAAACCAAACCAAACCAAACCAACCAACCAATCAAACCAAACCAAAC
>JAPXFY010000021.1:15141192-15151192 GCA_030674185.1 Monoplex corrugatus | reverse complement strand
ACAGACAGACAGACAGACAAAAACAGAGGCAGAGACAGAGGCAGAGACCCTGGAACCTGGAGCTAATTATCGGCAGGCGAACGTCTGAACCATTCTGCCACTCTTCTCCCTATGAATATGAGAGAGAATGTGTGAGAGACATAGAGGAAGAGAGAGATTAAGAGACAAAAAAAAGAGAGAGAGAGAGAAAGAGAGAACGAAAGAGAGAGAGAGAGAGAGACAGACAGACAGGCAAACATACAGACAAAGATAGAAAGAGAGACAGTACAGAGAGAATGTGTGAGAGACAAGAGGAAGTGAGAACTTAAGAGACAAAAAGAGGGAAAGAAAGAAAGAGAGAGAGAGAGAGAGAGAGAGAAAAGGGAAGGAGAGAGTGAGAGAGAGACAAGTACAGAGAGAGACAAGTACAGAGAGAGAGAGAGAGACAGACAGACAGACAGACAGACATACAGACAGACAGAGAGAAAGAGAGTGAGAGAGAGAGAGACAGACAGAGACAGAGAAAGGGATTGAGAGAGAGAGAGTGAGAAAAAGAGGGGCAGGGAGAGAGAAAAAAACAAAAACAGAGAGAGAGAGAAGGAGTGTGTGAGTGTGAGAGAATGAAAGAAAGAGAGAGAGAGAGAGGGAGGGAAACGGGAAAGGAGGGAGATAGAATGAACGGTGGAAGGGAGGATAGAGAGGGGGCAAGCTAAACGCCAAAGGGACACAATGAGAGAGAGACAGGTACAGAGAGAATGGGGGGATATGAGAGACAGAAGACAGAGAGCAAGACAGAGAGAGAGAGGGGGTGAATATGAGAGAGAGAGAGAAAGAGAGAGAGAGAGAGAGAGTCAGTCAGAGACAGAGACAGAGACAGTGAGACGGACAGAAAGAGGGAGAGAGAGAGAGAGAGAGAGAGAGAGAGAGAGAGGAGAGAGAGAGAGATAAATAGATAGACACACAGATAGATAGATAGAGATAGATAAGTAGATAGATAGGTAGATAAGTACATAGGTAGATAGATAGATAAGTAGATAGATAGGTAGGTAGGTAGTAGATACGTAGATAGATAGATAGGTAAACAGAGAGATAGATAGATAGATACAGACAGATAAGTAGATAGATAGATAGGTAGGCTAGATAGATAGATAGATAAGCAGATAGATAGATAGGTGGATAGATAGAGACAGATTAGATAGATAGATAGACAGATAGATAGACATATAGACAGATAGACATATAGATAGATAGATAGATAGATAGATAGATAGATAGATAGATAGATAGATGGATGGATAGATAGATAGAGACAGAAAGACAGAGAGACAGAAACAGACAGACAGACAGACAGAAACAGACAGATAGACAGACAGACAGACAGACAGACAGACAGACAGAAACAGACAGAAAGACAGAAAGACAGAGAGACAGAGAGACAGAGAGACAGACAGACAGACAGACAGACAGACAGAGAATGAACGGTGAAAGAGGAAGAACAATACGTCAACCTAATAACCTAACTCTCTGTTGCTTTGTTGTTCTTGGTTACGAATATGTGCGTGCGTGCGTGTGTGTGGGTGGTGTGTGTGTGTGTGTGTGTGTGTGTGTGTGTGTGTGTGTGTTGTGTGTGTGTGTGTGTGTGTGTGTGTGTGTGTGTGTGTGTGTGTGTGTGTGTTTGTGTGTGTGTTGTGTGTGTGTGTGTGTGTGTGTTTCTCTCTCTCTCTCTCTCTGTTTTCTCTGTCTCTCTCTCTCTTTCTCCTCTCTCTCTCTCTCTGTTTGTGTTGTGTGTGTTGTTTTTGTGTATGGTGGTGTGTGTGTGTTCGTATGTGCTGCTTGTTTTGTCTTGTTTTGTGTGTGTCTTTTCTGTTGTTGTGTTGTTGTGGTTCGTGTGTGTGTGTGTTTGTGTGTGTTTGTATGGCGATGCGCTGTGTGTGTTGTGTATGTCTGATGGTGTATGTGTGTGTGTGATGTATGAGTTGTATATTGTTATGGTGTGTGTGTGTGTGTTTGCGTGTGTGTTTGTGTGCGTGCGTGTGTGTGTGTTTGACTGGAAGCAAACCAACAAAGAACAAAGAAGGAAACGATAAATAAATGATTACGACAGAACCTGATCAGAACACAGGGAGATAATGCAATTTCAATAATGTATTACTTCCCTTGAAATCTGTTATTTGGGTCTGAAAGCTGTGAAGCGTTACTAATACGGTTGTTGCGTTCTGTTGTGTTGTGTTGTGTTGTGCTGTGTTACGTTGTGCTGTGCTGTGCTGTGTTGTGTTGTGTTGTGTTGTGTTGTGCTGTGCTGTGCTGTGCTGGGTTGTGTTGTGCTGTGTTGTGCTGTGCTGTGCTGGGTTGTGTTGTGCTGTGTTGTGCTGTGCTGTGCTGTGTTGTGTTGTACTGTGCTGTGCTGTGTTGTGTTGTGTTGTGTTGTGCTTGCTGTGTTTTGCTGTGCTGTGTTGTGTTGTGCTGTGTTGTGTTGTGTTGTGTTGTGTTGTGCTGTGCTGTGCTGTGCTGGGTTGTGTTGTGTTGTGCTGTGCTGTGCTGTGTTGTGTTGTGTTGTGCTGTGCTGTGCTGTGCTGTGTTGTGTTGTGTTGTGTTGTGCTGTGCTGTGCTGGATTGTGTTGTGTTGTGTTGTGTTGTGCTGTGTTGTGTTGTGCTGTGCTGTGCTGGGTTGAGCTGTGCTGTGCTGGGTTGTGCTGTGCTGTGCTGGGTTGTGCTGTGTTGTGCTGCGCTGTGCTGTGCTGGGTTGTGCTGTGCTGTGTTGTGTTGTCTTGTGCTGTGCTGTGTTGTGTTGTGTTGTGCTGTGCTGTGCTGTGCTGTGTTGTGTTGTGTTGTGTTACGTTGTGCTGTGCTGTGTTGTGTTGTGTTGTGTAACGTTGTGTTGTGTAACGTTGTGTTGTGTTGTGCTGCGTTGTGCTGTGTTGTGTTGTGTTGTGTTGTGCTGTGCTGTGCTGTGTTGTGTTGTGTAGTGCAGTGTAGTGTAGTGTAGTGCAGTGTAGTGCTATGCTGTGCTGTGTTGTGTTGTGTTGTGTAGTATAGTGTAGTGTTGTGTTGTGCTGTGCTGTGTTGTGTTGTGCTGCGTTGTGTTGTGTTGTGTTGTGTTTGTGCTGTGCTGTGTTGTGCTGTGCTGTGCTGTGCTGTGCTGTGTTGTATTGTGCTGTGCTGTGCTGTGCTGTGCTCTGCTGGGTTGTGTTGTGTTGTGTTGTGCTGCGTTGTGTTGTACTGTGCTGTGTTGTGTTGTTTTGTGTTGTGTTGTGTTGTGGTTTGCTGTGCTGTGTTCCAATGATAGACTGATACAATATTAGCATAAGATAAGCAACACCATCATCATCATCATCTTCTTCAACAACTACAACAACAACAACAACAACAACAACGACAACAACAACGTAGGCTAGACAGGGCCTCAGGACCTGGCCAGCTCATGTTTTTTTGTGCAGGCTTAAGGCTTGTGCCATGATAATTCTGGACCTTCTTCATTGCGTCACACTTGTGACGTTAGTGCATATGGAATTCATTTCGAGCACGGAGACGTCATCTTGAGAAATTGAAACTTACACTGAGACTGAACTTGTTGTGTTGTGTTGTGTTGTGTTGTGTTGTGTTGTGTTGTGTTGTGTTGTGGTGTGGTGTGGTGTGGTGTTATGTGGTGTGGTGTGGTGTGCTGTGCTGTTTTCTGTTGCGTTGTGTTGTGTTGTGTTGTGTTGTGCTGTGTTGTGTTGTGCTGTGTTATGTTTCGTTGTGTTGTGCCGTGTTGTCTTGTGTTCCAATAATAGATTGATAAAATACTAGCATAAGATAAGCAACAACACCATCATCAACAACAACAATAACAACAACAACATGGGCTAGGGAGGGCCTAAGGACCTGGCCAGCTCATGGGTTTATGTGCAGGTTTAAGGCTTGTGTCATGATCATTCTGGATCTTTTCAATCACATGGAACCTGTGACGTTAATGCATGTAGAATTCATTCCGAGCGCGGAGACGTCGTCTTGAGAAACTGAAACTGAAACTAAAACTGTATTGTGTTGTGTTGTGCTGTGGTGCGCTTTGCTGTGTTGTGTTTTGTTGTGTTGTGTTGTGGTGTGCTGTTATGTGTTGTATTGTGCTGTGTTGTGGTGTGGTGTGGTGAGCTTTGTTGTGTTGTGATGTGTTTGTGTTGTGTTGTGGTGTGGCGTGGTGTGGCGTGGTGTGATGTGCTGTACTGTGTTGTACTGTGCTGTGTTGCGTTGTTGTGTTGTACTGTGCTGTGTTGCGTTGGGTTGCGTTGTCATCATCATCATGTGCCCCGCCGCATGGCGTTGGCGATCAGGTCCCTCCATATGCCTGTATCTTTCGTCACTGCAAGTACATCTCCCACCCTGCCTGTCTTCATCCACTCCGCTAGTCCGTCCAATATTTTCTCCCTGGGTCTACCTGGTGCTCTTTCTCCCTATAGCTTTCCTGTTGCGTTGTAACCGCATTGAAAATATCCGTGGTAATGACACAACGGCAAAGTCTAATAATGGCTGCTGGTCATTATGCTAATTATTGTTACATTATGCTAATTATTGTTATTCTATTATTCCAGCCCTTTGTTTGTAACAGAGGGACTTCTTCTGCCACCTTGATGGATACACTTTGGACAAAACAACATGTTTGAAAAAAAATTGTAAATATAACAGCAGTTTGCTACTGCATTATTATTCTAGTCTGTTGGCTCTGCTAAATGAATTCCTTTCCTTTCTTGATGAAGAGAATTTTGGACAATACACTCCGCTGAACGCCTTATGAATGTTAATAGTGTGAACTACTATGAGAGAGAGAAAGAGTGAATTGGTCAATGAGAGAGAAGAAGAGGGAAAGAAAGAAAGAAAGTGACAGAGAGAGAGAGAGGGAGGGAGAGAGAGAGAGAGAGCAAGTGGGGAGAGAGAGAGAGAGAAAGAGAGAGACAGAGACAGAGACAGAGAGACACAGAGAGTGACAGAGAAAGAGAAAGAGAGAGAGACAGAATGAGTGAGACAGACAGAGAGAGAGAGAGAGAGAGAGAGAGAGAGACAGACAGATAGACAGACAGACAGACACAAAGACAGACAGACAGACAGACAGGGTCAAAGGTTACGAAGATATTATGACTCCCTTCTCCACTGTGTCTTAATGATCATCACAATCATCGTCGTCATCACTGTATTGAATTGAAATCAATACAAATGAAGACCAGTAAGTTCACTCAAGTTCCATGGACAGCAAAGAAAACAAACGAGACAGTCCTGAAGGAGGCAGACACAAGAAGATCATTAATAAAGAAGATTAGAAAAAGACAAGCAACATTTATAGGACATTTTATGAGGACAGAGGAATCAGAGCAATCGGCCACAACAGGAAAGCTGGAGCGAAAGAGAACACCAGGTAGACCCAGAGAGAAAACACTGGACGGACTTGCAGGGTGGCTGAGGACAGAGAGGGTGGGAGATGTACTTGCTGCGACAGGGGATAGATTCGTATGGAGGGCCATGATCGCCAACGCCATGCTGCAGAGCACATGATGATGATGTTGATGAGGTCTACTCACGAAAGACAACGCTGTTGGGTTTTCCGTTCAGGAGGAAAGTCCAGACCTTGACTGAAGGCGAGTCTTCTGGAACATTCAGCTGGTCCACCAGGTCTGCAAGGGCCGCCTGCCTTTTCTCCCTCCTGAAACATCATCATCATCATCATGAAATCATGGTTATTATCGTCATCATAAACATCATCATCAGTCATCCTCATCATCAATCATCATCATCATCGTCGTCATCGTCGTCGTCATTATTATCAACAATCAGTCATCATCATAGTCATCAGCAATCAATCACCAATCAGTCGCCATCATCATCATCATTCGCCATCATCATCATCAATCGTCGTCGTCGTCATCATCATCATCATCATCATTGTCGTCATCGTCGTCATCATCATCAATCAGTCATAATCATTAATCAGTCATCATCAGTCATCATCAATCATCATCATCATCATCACCATCATCATCATCATCATCATGGTCATCACCATTACGATTAACAACAACAGTCGTCTTGTCTTTCTCCTCTAGCTTCAGCTACTCGTCTTCCTCACCCGCCTCTTTCTCTCACTGAAAGTTGTATTTTCTCTTATCATAATAGTTATCGTCATCGTTTACATCATCATCGTTGTCATTATCACACCACCACGACCACCGCCACCACTACTACGATCATCATCATCATCATCATCATCATCATCATCATCATCATGAGCCCTGTCGCATGGCACTGGCGATAATGGCCTTCCATACGAATCTATCCCTTGTCTCTGCAAGTACATCTCCCACCCTCTCTGTCCTCAGCCACCCTTTCAAGTCCGTCCAATATTTTCTCCCTGGGTCTACCTGGTGTTGTCTTTCCCTCCGGCTTTCCACCACTACGATCATCATCATCATCATCAGGTGCCTTGCCGCATGGCGTTGGCGATCTTGGACTTCCATCTGTCTCTATCTCTTGTTGCCCCAAGCATCTCCTCCACCCTCCTCGTCTTCAGCCACTCTGCAAGTCCGTCCAGCATTTTCTCCCTGGGTCTACCCGGTGCTCTCTTTCCCTCCAGCTTTCCCGTTGTGACCACTTGCTCCAAATCCCCCTTCCTCATAAAATGGCCTATAAACGTTGCCTTTCTTTTCCTAATCTTCCTTATGAGTGATCTACTTGTGTCTGCCTCAAGACTGTCTCGTTTGTTTTCTTTGCTGTCCATGGAACTCTCAACATTCTTCTTAGAAACCACATCTCGGCTGCCTCAATCTTGCTCTGGCTTTGCTTGCTGACTGTCCACGCCTCGCATCCGTACAACAGTATTGGTTCTATATAACATTCAAGGACTCTCTTCCTGATGTTAATTGATAGGCATTTGTTGGTAAGAATGCTTGTCATCTTGAACGCTGTTTTGGCTTGGCCGATTCTGCCGGCTATTTCCGATGTGCATCTGCCGTCTGATGAAATGACCGTTCATGACGATCATGAATTTAAAACTATAAGAGCTCCATCCTTTCCGTCCTCATCCTCGTCATCGTCATCATCAAATTGTTACGTTATTCCTCCCTTTAAGCAAAGGTTCCCTCTCGCCTTTTTCTGCACTGTTATATCACCACCATCACTACCACCATTATCATTATTTTTTATCATCATCACAGTTATTATCATCATTTCATGTAAAGCTAGTTCACCAGATCTGAAAACGTTGTCTGAAATTGTTTTTACTGGTTTACCATCATCGTCGTCATCATCGTCGTTATCGTTGTCATCATCGTAATTTCAAGAACAGCGTGTTTTTTCTGGGTTATTTATTTATTTTATTTTATTTACTTATTTATTTATTTATTTATCTATTTATTTATCTATTTATTTATTTATGTATTTATGTATTCATTATGTATTTATTTATCTATTTATTTATTTATTTATTTATTTATTTATTATCATCTATTTAACCAAGCGAGGGCTAGAGGGTCAAAGGTTTACAAGAAAGTACGACTTTCTTCACCCTTGTGTCTTAATCATCACGATATGTATGTATGTATGTATGTATGTATGTATGTATGTATGTATGTATGTATGTATGTATGTATGTATGTATGTATGTCTCTCTCTCTTTTTCTGTCTCCCTCTCTTTCTCTGTCTCTCTCTTCTTTCCTCTCTCTCTTCTCTCTCTGTCGCTTTCTCTGTCTTTTTCTCTCTCTGTCTCTCAGTCTCTCTCTCTGTCTCTCAATCTCTCTATATGTCTGTCTCTTTTCCTCTCTGTCTCTGTTTCTCTCTGTGTGTCTCTCTGTCTCTACCTCTCTCTATATAATATGTCTCTCACTCACTGTCTGTCTGTCTGTTTGTCCGTCTGCATGTACGTATGTATGTATGTATGTATGTATGTATTATGTATGTATGTATGTATGTGATGTATGTATAGTATGTATGTATGTGTATAGTATGTATGTTATGTATATATGATGATGTATTTATGTATGTATCTACTTATGTATGTATCTGCGTTTCTATGTCTGTGTGTCTATTTACTTATTCATTTAATCAATTATTTGCGTGAGAAAGACGAGACATGAACACAGACATGTACACATATGGACAGGAGAGAGACAAAGACAAGAAGAAAGACAGAGAAAATAACATTCATAGGCGTGAGAAAGACAGACAAACAAACAGACACACAGGCGAGATAGATAAATAGAGAGGAGAGAGAGAGAGAGAGAAGAGACGAGGGAGAGAGAGAGAGTGGAGAGAGAGAGAGGGAGAGGGAGAGAGGAGAAAGAGAGAAGAGAGAGAGAGTGGGGAGAGAGACGGAGACTCAGAGATAGATAGACAGAGAGATAGACAGACAGAGACAGAGAGAGACGGAGAGAGACAGAGAAAGAGAGAGAGAGAGAGAGACAGAGAAAGAGAGAGATAGAGACGGAGACAGAAAGAGAGAGAGAGCGTTAGAAAGAGAGAGAGAGAGGAGAAAGAGAGAGAGAGAGCTACAGACAGACAGACATACAGACAGAGAGAGAGACAGATAGAGAGAGAAAAAGAGTGGCACAGAGAGACAGACATAGAGATTGAGAGACAGAGAGAGACGGTGAGACAGTAGAGAGAAAGCGCACGCGCGCGCGCGCGCGCGCGAGAGAGAGAGAGAGAGAGAGAGAGAGAGAGAGAAAGTGAGAAAGAGACAGAGACAGAGAGACAGACAGAGACAGACAGAGAGACAGACAGAGAGAGAGAGAAGAGAGACAGACAGACAGACAGAAAAGAGAGAGAGGGACCGCCGCAGAATAAGAGAGAAAGAGTGAGATAGAGAAAAACAGAGACAGAGAGACAGAGACAGAGAAAAAAGACATACACAGGAAACAACAGACAAAAACCACACGTCGAACTTCCATTCCACTCACACCCAGTCATTATCCTTTAACCATTATCGAACTGTGGTACTACATATACATTCAAAACACATTTTCCCCTTTGATTTGCACTGTTTTGGATCGCCACATCCAAGACTCACCAAAGCGGAACCTTCCTGATTCCCAGGCATGGCTGAGAGACTTCTAATTCTGACCACTGACGTGTATGATTCAGCAGACCCGACAGAGACGGAGACACAGAGAGAGAGACAGATAGACAATTAGAGAGAGAGCTAGAGAGAGCTAGAGAGAGAGAGAGAGACAGACAGACAGACAGAGAGACAAAGAGAGGGAGACATACATATATAGAGGCAGAGACAGAGACAGAGAGACAGACAGAGAAACAGAGAGGGAAACAGACAGACACAGAGAGAGATTGAGAGACAGAGAGAGTGACTGAGAGACAGAGACTGAAGAGAGAGAGAGAGAAAGCGACAGAGAGAGGAGAAGGAAGAGAGAGACAGAGAGAGGAGAGAGAGAAAAACGAGAGAGACAGGGAGAGAGAGAGAGAGAGAAAGAAGAGACAGAGACAGAGAGAGAGAGAGAGAGAAGAGAGAGAAGAGAGAAGAGAGAGAGAGAGAGAGAGAGACAGAGAGCAAGAAGAGAGACAAGAGAGAGAGAAAGAAAGACATACACAAGAAACAAAAGACAAAAGCCAACGAAAACAAGTCAACGAACTTCCATCCCACTCACATCCAAATCCTATCTTTAATCATTGCGAACTTGGTACTACATATACATTTCAAAACACATTTTCCCTTTTGATTTGTACTGTTTTCGATCGCCACATCCAAGCATCTCACCAAAGCGGAACCTTCCTGGATCCCAGGCATGGCTGACAGACTTCTAATTCTGACCACTGACGTGCTTGATTCTAGCCCCGACCCGAGAGAGACGGGGAGAGAGAGAGAGAGAGAGAGAGAGAGAGAGAGAGAGAGAGAGAGAGACAGAGAGAAGAGAAGAGACAGAGACAGAGAGACAGATACACAAACAAGAGAGAGAGAGAAAGACAGAGAGAAAGACAGAGAGCTTGAGAGAGAGAGAGAAGACGACAGACAGACAGAGACATATTACATATATATATAGAGAGAGGT
>JAPXFY010000021.1:15123692-15131192 GCA_030674185.1 Monoplex corrugatus | reverse complement strand
GGAGCATATAACGTGTTTAACGTAAACTCATAGTCTGAATGTAGATAACTGGTTTGTACTTTGTAAAATTGTATCTGACTTGAAAGAAAAGAACCTTCAATGGAAAGGGAAAAGAAAAAAGTCCAAACTCAAATAAACACTAAGTGATCCCACTATCACTTTCAGATCGTGCATGCTCACGTCGCAGGGGTAGAGGGTTCAATTCTCGGGTGGTCCACATTCTAATTTTTTTGATAACGCGGGCTGCTCGGTTATGTTGACGATTGTGGACTCAAGATCTGATATCGCGAGTTCAATACCAGTCTAGCAACATTCAAAACGGCCTGTTCGCTGTCCCCCTTTAACTTTTGTCCAAACGCCTGTCCACCAGCAACAGCATTGCCAACATGCTGCAAGCAAACGTAACCTTATTCCTCACCCATCCACAATCTCAGGAAGTGTGGATAGGATGGAATCAAGGTATATTTTGCTTGACATGAGCGAAGTCAAAGGTTAATGTTCCATCATTCCGTGTCAGTTAGTTTCATAGATGCCCTCCCCTTATTTTAGACCTTACAGCGTAGTCTTTGCACAGGCTCAGGAAGTCTGCCAATTAACAGCTCGCAGATTTTGGGGTGGAGCACATATGGAATTGACCGATTCGTGACGAATCCTTCTTGAACAATCTACAAACTACACAAATCAACGTTGCCCTGGTAACAGATTCGGATCCAGGTACCCACTTCAGAGGGCGAGGCACTGATGCTCTGGGTCCCATCCGCACTTCTGGTGTTTCTTGTTAACTTCGGCTTGTGGCTTGGTCACTGACTTCAGGGAATCAGACCTGATGACCGCAGGGAAAGACCTGCTGGCTGCTTGGAAAGACGGCAAACTTGGGATCCCGTTCGCGGCATGTCAGACGTTGCTGAACAGCAAAATGGGCTGTGTCTGGAGCATCATGCCTAACCACTTTCGGGGCCGTTCACATACACCTTGTGGTTGTAGTAAGGCAACGTTGGGAGCTTCCGACTGCTAAGTGTCGAGACTATAGTAAGGGGAATGGAGCTGGCAGCTTATGGAGCTGGTGGAAGGGCGGGCTGCCCGAAAGATAGATGAAGACCAGAGTGGGGGGCGAGAGAGGGGGTCTTCCATTCTATCTTGGTCCAGAGGCTGGGCTGGACCTGGTTGGTGGGCATTGTGTGGCTGTGTCCCGGGGTTTGTCATCTCCCCACCTTGCCATTCGGTTTGTGAACAAGGTAACTGATGACTGGATCATGTAACGCATGGACAGCTCCCCCCCCCCCCTTTTTTTGCTTGATGAAATGACTATTGAGTGGCATCTGGAAACTTAGGAGGTTGTCCAGAGAGTGGCGAGGCATTGGTGCTGTGTGTCCCATCCGCACCCTCGTGACGTTTCTTTTTAACCGCAAAACAAATCGCCGTAAGGCCACCCCCAGAAGACACCCCATGGTCGCCGATTCACTGTAAAAATGTTCGTTAGCTCCAGCACACACAAACCTGTTGTACATTCTGCTGGTGACCGTGATTCAGATTTGGGGAGGACTATCGCTCAGTCATGGTCTTATGAATATTTCATATGACCTGTCGTTGTTGTAAGCAGCAACCAGGCCAGCGACTTATTGATTGATTTTTTTACAATGTCGATGAGACCAAGGTCAAATATCCTCTAATTTTTGTTTTTCTGCGATTGTCATATAATACATACTTTTATTTTTCTTATCGTCTCTTCTTCTTCTTCGTTTTCTTCTTCTTTTTCGGCGTCGTCTTCCTTGTTTTCTTGTTCTTGTTCTTATTCTTGTTTCTCTTCTTCGTCTTCTTCTTTTTCTTCTTGTTGTTGTTGTTTTTCTGTTTTTTGTACTTCTTCTCCTTCTCCTTCTTCGGCGTCTTCTTCTTCGTTTTCTACCTCTTGTTGTTATTCTTGTTTTTCTTCTTCTACCTCTTTTTGTTGTTGTTGTGTTGTTGTTCTTTTATACTTCTTGTTTTGTTGTTGTTGTTCTTTCTTTTCTTTCTCCTCTTTTTCCTCTTCTTCTCTTCTCTTCTTTTTTTTTATTCTTGTTTTCACACACCACTCACCCTCACTACCACACACACACACCACACGCGCACACACACACACACACACACACATACACACACACACACACACACACAAAAGGTATATGTATGTGCGCACGCCTCTGTGTGTGTGTGTGTGTGTGTGTGTGTTGTGTGTGTGTGTGTGTGTGTGTGTTTGTGTGTATGTGTGTGTATGTGTGTGTAGTGTGTGTGTGTGTGTGTGTGTGTGTGTGTGTGTGTGTGTGTGTGTGTGTGTGTGTGCTCGTGTGCGTAATTGAATAACTTAACAGCCAGGGAAAACAAGAACAAGTGATCGCTATAACATCAAAGTATGAAGGAAAGAAAAAGAGAGAGAGAAAGAAAGAGAGGAAAGCGATGAAAGAGTGATTAAAGACAGATGACAGACAGACAGACAGAGAGAGAGAGACAAGACAATGACAATGATGCTTTATTTTCCAATGGTAAAAGTTATCGGCTAGAAGCCATTTTTCAAACTTGCCGTTGCTATTCTATACACATGACATTTGTTTACAGTAACAAGTACAGCTTAAGGAAGATACATGTTGAATACTAAAATTTTGATAACATTGCAATGAAATCAAGAAACGTACACAGTCAGCACTTAGAAACAGATAGATAGATAGATAGAGAGATAGATAGTATAGATAGATAGATAGATGAGCAGGTAGATAAATTAATGAATAAGTAAGTAAATAAAGAAAGAAAGATAATGTTAATAACGCCATGAGAGAGAGAGAGAGAGAGAGAGAGAGAGAGAGAGAGAGAGAGACAGAGAGACAGAGAGACAGTCAGACAGACAGACAGACAAAGGGAAAGGGGCAGAAAGAAACAGAGAGAGAGGGAGAAAGAAAAAATATAAAAAGAAAGACAGAGAAAAAGAAAGACAGAGACAAGGAGAAACAGAGAAAGAGAGACAGAGAGAGAGACAGAGAGAGAGAGAGACAGAGAGAATGAGAGAGTAAGAGACAGTTAGACAGAGAAAGAGACAGACAGACGGAGATGGGAGAGAGAAAGACAAAGAGCGATGGGGGAGAGAGAGAAAGTGATAAAAACAAAAACAAAAAACAAACAAACAAAAAACGGAGAGAGAGAGAGAGAGAGAGAGACAAACACACAGACATACATACATACAGACAGACAGACATAAATAGACATAGACAGACAGACTGAAACAGACAGACATACAGACAGAAAGACAGAAACAAGAGACAGAGACAGAAGCACAGCGACACAGCAGAAAACAGCAAGCAGGTTGGTAGGCAGGGAGTGAAGAGAATGATGAAGCGAGAGGATGATGGTGAAAGAACCAGGACCCCGTTTCCAACGGTTTTCTTTTGACATTTGCAAAAGGTCAAACCTAGCGCTGGCTGACATTTCTATTTCAAAGGCATCAACTGTACTTAGGGATTGAAGAAAAGCAAAAAAAAAACGAAAGGCAACAACAAAAAACAAAACAAATTAAAACAAAAAAATCCCATCTGAAACACTTTCAAGCTTTGATTGCCGGGATTTTCTGCACTCACTCACTCATTTACGATGCAGACTGAATATTATGGCATTGTTCCAAAAAGGTTCAATATTAAGGTAATCAAGAAACATCAGTTACCCTGGTTAACGTAAGGGACTAAAGACTGGAAGGTAATGGGTTCGGATCCTATTGCTCCTGTCAAAATCATTGTAGGATTTTTTCCGGTCCCCAAACGATTCCTATCCAGAACTGAGAGAGATGGAGGGAGGGAGAGAGAGAGAGAGAGAGAGAGGGGAGAGAGAGAGAGAGAGAGAGAAAGAGAGAGAGAGAGACAGACATGTCGACAGACAGAGACAGAGAGAGAGAGACAGAGAGAGATACAGAGACAGAGACAGAGAGGCAAAGAAAGAGACAGAGACAGAGAGAGAAAAACAGAGACAGAGACAGAGAGAGAAAGAGAGAGAGACAGAGAGAGAGAGAGCCAGACAGACAGACAGTGATAGAAAGAGAAAGAGACAGAGAGAAAAAGAAAAAAAATATGCACAGAGAGAGAGAGAGAGAGAGAGAGAGAGACAGACAGAGAGAGACAGAGAGAGAGAGAGCATGACTGAAACAGACATACATAGACAGACAGACAGACAGAAACAAGAGACAGAGACAGACAGACAGATACAGAAAAGACAGAGACATATACAGACAGACAGACAGACAGAAACAGAAACAAGAGACAGAGACAGAAGCACAGCGACAAAGCAGAAAACAGCAAGCAGGTTGGTAGGCAGGGAGTGAAGAGAATGATGAAGCGAGAGGATGATGGTGAAAGAACCAGGACCCCGTTTCCAACGGTTTTCTTTTGACATTTGCAAAAGGTCAAACCTAGCGCTGGCTGACATTTCTATTTCAAAGGCATCAACTGTACTTAGGGATTAAAGAAAAGCAAAAAAAACGAAAGGCAACAACAAAAAACAAAACAAATCAAAAAAAAAAAAATCCCATCTGAAACGCTTTCAAGCTTTGATTGCCGGGATTTTCTGCACTCACTCAATCATTTACGATGTAGACTGAATATTATGGCATTGTTCCAAAAAGATTCAATAAGGTAGTCAAAAAACATCGGTCACCCTGGTTAATGAAACGGACTTAAAGGTGGGGAGGTAAAGGGTTCGGATCCTATTACTCCTGTCAAAGTCATTGTAGCATTTTTCGGTTCCTACCCAGAGCTGAGAGAAAGAGGGAAGGAGAGAGATAGGGATGGAGAGAGAGATATATATATACAGAGAGAGAAAGAGAGGACAGAGAACAGACAGGATAGAGAGACAGACAGAGAAAGATACAGAGACAGAGACACACAGGGATGGAGAGAGAGAGAGAGAGAGGAGAGAGAGAGAGAGAGAGAGGAGAGAGAGAGAGAGAGAGAGAGATACAGCCAGCCAGAGAGAGGCTTAATGTTTCGACAGGGACCACATTGTCGATTTTCCACTGGACTGGGCACGCACACACACATAGTGAAAATACGTTAAATCAAAGAACGAACGAACACACATATTCTCACACACAACACACACACACACACACACACACACACACACACACACACACACAAACACACACACACCACACACACACACACACACACACACACACAACATACACACAACACACACACACACACTTATTTACACACACCAGGTCGACCCCATAACAACCCAGATCAACCGAAAACAACGTAGATAGTTTCTTTAATGAAAAACACAGAACGAAAGAATATCGACAGACAGCAGAGCAAACAGAAACATGACCACGAAAAAAAGAACAGATAAAATCAAGAAACAGAAAATAAAAGATAAGAGAGAAATAAAAAGCCCAACAACAAAGAAACAGTAAAAAAAAAAAACGAGAAAAAAAAAATCACCATGTAGGAGACTACAAAACAGGTCGACTGAAGTGGCTGCCATTTGTTAAACGTCTGCTCCAACTTGCTTTATCGCTCGACAGTTACTTCCCTTTGTTGCTTTAGAGTTGCTCCCCTTTAATCTTAATCAAAGCGACTGCAGGTTAACAACATCATGGCTCACTCACACAACACAACCAACTTAATCGAAAAAATCAGTTGCGTGGTGTAGTGGTTAGCGCAACGGACTACCTATTGTAAGATTGTGGGTTCAAATCCCCATCAATCCTATCGAAATCAAAATCAAAAGTCACCTTCTCCCCGTAGAAAAACAGGTTTTCATCATGACATGTTCTTGAATATTGATGAACATAATAAAACCATCATTGATTAGAATATTGTCTTATATGTTATGTAAGTTACAGGTTGTTTTTATGAGAACAACATTTTGTCTTATACGTTTAAACTGATATCACTTCTGTTACCGCATTGTTCGTTGATGCTCGATTGTCGTTCAACAAAGGAATGTGGTTTGTGAAACGGGTTTATGGGAGAAATGTTGACATATGCTAAATCTTTGTGTTCGTTTTTAAATTTCCAATGTATAAGATATTATCATGTATGTTCTGTAAATGTGTGGAGTTCATGTGTCAACACTGTCTTTTCATATACAGGGGGGTGCAAAAGTGGGTATACAGTAAGTATCACATCATTATTATATAATGCTTAATTCCGCTCTCGATTAGAGGAGTGTGTGAATACGACGGCAAGCAGTTTGAGTATCTGAGGGATTAAGGCTGTGCTTGTTATTACATGTATATGCAATATTCATTTGTTTGTATAATAAATGCAATGAGTATTGTACGTGTTTTCTTTTTTCATAACTGTAACCTACTTGTGCTCCCCCCTGTATGTGTAAAGATTTTTGTCGTTGTTGTCATTTTTCACTGCCACATTGTGTGTTAGATGTCTGTTTGTTGTGAAACAAAAGATCAATAAAAAGTTTTGAAAAATCAAAGTCACCTTGCCATTCGGTCGTAAACTGACGGCTAGGTCCGAGTGGGTCATACAACGCATGGAAAGCGCGCGCGCCGACACACACACACACACACACACACACACACACCACACACACACACACACACACACACCCCTCCTCCCTGCTTGATAAAATGACTATCGGGTGGCGTCGGGAGCTTGGGAGTTGTTTGCCCAGAGAATGGTGAGGTATTGGTGCTCTGGGTCCCATCCACACCTCCAGGTGTTTTCTTCTTCTTCTTCTTGGCGTACGCTGCTACACAATCAGCTGAGTCCGGTGATGTCTCGTCTGAATTCGATGAGTGTGTAGCCATTATGCGACAAGTGCATGGTACCGAGGTTTGTTAGAAGGCGCACGCTGGCCCGGTACCTCTGTCTTCAGCCTTCTAGGTTTTCTGTAAGGGTTGCCCCGCCCTTATCTGGCCTACGTCCTGCCTGGGCCAGGGGGGGTGGGGTGGGTGGGTTGTTCTCCGGGTCCACCGTAGTAGGGTTATAGCGGCTTACCGCTGATGACCCTCATAGGATACCTGGGGCGTTTCTTAAGGATAGCAGCGCCACCTGCTACCCCACCCTGTCCTGATAGGAACACCGCCAGTTTGGTCCAGGACTGCTTATTTGCTAGAAAGCTAGCTTATTCACAGCCACCCTCCATATCTGAAGGGCTTCACTATCCGCCACCTGTGACCTGCCTGGGTTGGGGATGGTCGCTCCGCCGCTGAATTGGAAGTCGGCCTTTTCCAGGCAGGTGATTCTTGTTAACACTGTGAGATTTTCAGGTCCCAACAGACGGTTCCCACCCAGCGTTGAACGTGCTATGGGCTCATTGGGAAGACTTGGACCACACAGTCGAATCTCATCCACCTCACCGATGCGTCATTGAGGGTGTTGCTAATTTCTGACCAACACCGTACATGCCTGTATCTCTCGGGCCTGGTTGACCACAGGATATAGTACGATAGCAAGCGCAGAGTGCAGCCCTGTCACGCAGTCTCGATCCTACATGGACCTCTGTAGCATCATAATCATC
>JAPXFY010000021.1:15098692-15101192 GCA_030674185.1 Monoplex corrugatus | reverse complement strand
CATAAGTCAGGAAGTGATAGATCTGGCAGAAAAGAAAAGTCAAGCTCGAAAGCAGGGAGAGCGGGAAAAATACTCAGCACTGAAAAGGGAAATAAAAAGTAAAGTCAGAAGAGACAAAGCAAATTGGCTGGCACAAGAATGCAGTAAAATCAATGAACACAACGAAAACAGGAAGTCGAGGGAGCTCTTCAAACAAATAAAAAAAGTGAAAAAAACAAATTTCAAAGCAACAAACCAATGCATCAACAACAAGGATGGTCACACTCTGACTGAACCAGATGATGTCTTGGATAGGTGGAACGAATATGGCACATCACTTTTTGGCAAACCTGACAGCCATGAAAATAATTTAGAGCCAAATTTGGAATTGACCCCTGGAGATACGGAACCTGAACCTCTGCTCAGCGAAGTTGAATCTGCCATTAAAGATCTAAAATGCAGAAAGTCTCCTGGTCTTGACAATATTCCTGGAGAGTTGTTGAAACACTCAGGTGATGGTGGACTCAAAGTAATGCATCACTTATGCTGCAAGATATGGAAGACTTGTCAGTGGCCTACAGACTGGAAGCTCCAAGAATTTGTCATGTTACATAAGAGTGGAAATGTCAAAGACTGCAACAATTATAGAACAATTGCACTGATCAGTCATGCCAGTAAAATACTGCTGATAATAATTTTAAACAGGTTAAAGCCAAAAGTAGAGGAAGAGCTATCCGACTGTCAGGCAGGCTATAGGAAAAACAGGGGAACAATAGATATGCTGTTTGTACTCCAGATATTGATAGAAAAGATTAGAAACACAGACCAAGAGATGTTCATCGTTTTCATTGACTACAGCAAAGCGTTTGATAGCGTGATTCACCAAAGTCTTTTCCACTTCATGATCAAAATGGGTTTTCCAAGACATCTGGTTTCCCTCATAGCTTCATTATATAATGATCAAAAAGCAACAATCAGATGGAATAATCAAAACTGCAAATTTTTTAACATCACTAAAGGGGTAAGGCAAGGTTGCATCCTGTCTCCACATCTCTTCAGCATATACACTGAACATATCATGAGAGAAGCAGACATAGAAGACATGGGAGTAAATATTGGTGGTAGAAACCTGTCAAATTTACGCTACGCAGATGACACAGGATTACTGGCAGACAACATTACAGGCTCTAGGAGGATCCTGTACAGGGTAGACCGGGTTGGAAAGGCAGCTGGGCTGGACTTAAATTCAAAGAAGACAAAGGTTATGCATGTTGCAGGCAAATATAACACTAGACAGGACCAGATCATGCTAAACCAAGTCCCTCTAGAAAATGTCAAGGACTTTAGATATTTAGGTTCAGTCAAGACACACGATGGAACATGCTCAAAAGACATAAAGATGAGAATTGGAATGGCCAAGAACAGTATGGTTCAATTGAACAATATTTGGAAAGACCACAGCATAACAGCAGACCTTAAGATAAAACTCTTAAAATGTCTTGTCTGGCCAGTGATGTTATACGGCTGCGAGGCATGGACAATGAAGAAAGAGGATGAAAGACGAGTGGAAGCAGCAGAGCTGTGGTTTTACCGAAGACTGCTGAGGGTCAAATGGACGGATAGGCGCTCAAATGAAAGCATACTGAATGAGTTGGGTACTACACGCAAGCTTCTAGTACTCATACAACGGAGGAAACTGAAATATGTTGGACACGCAATCCGTAATGAGAGAACAGACTTGATGTCCACTGTCCTCCAAGGTAAAGTGGAAGGAAAGAGAAACAGAGGACGGCCACCTGCATCACTTGCTAGAAACATCACAAACATCAGTGGCAAGAAACTCCAGGAGGTGGTCAGACTTAGCCAAGATCGAGAGTGCTGGAGGCAACTTGTGAGGACATCATGTGCAGCGGCCAACACTGTTCCCGGTGACGCCGACAGGTGAGAGAGGTGAGACATAAATTCAGCCGAAAGTCTTGTACAGTTTGTCTACTATATAGGCACACGCAGAGACGGACACGAACAAACAGACGTCAACAGTCGATCTAAATCAATTTCCCCTTTCCCTCATCCCCCTCACATCTCTCTCTCTCTCTCTCTCTCTCTCTCTCTCTCTCCACACACACACACAAACACACAGACGTCAACAGTCAATCTAAATCAATCTCCCCTCACCCCCTCTCTCTCTTCACAAACATTCTCTCTCTCTCCAAACATCTCTTTCTCCAAACATCTCTCCTTCTCTCCAAACATCTCTCTCTCTCTCCAGACATCTTCCTCTCCCACACACACACACACACACACACACACACACACACACACACACACACACACACACACACACACACACACAGACGTCAACAGTTAATCTCAATCAAGCTCCCTTCTCTCTCTCTCTATTCCTGTCTGTCTGTCTGTCTGTCTGCCTGCCTGCCTGTCTCTCTCTCTCTCCCTCTCTTTCTATTCACAAACATCTCTCTGTCTCTCTTTTTTTATCTTTCCTCACACACATAGACGTCAA
>JAPXFY010000021.1:15088692-15096192 GCA_030674185.1 Monoplex corrugatus | reverse complement strand
GGCACAACCTTGATACAGGTTGATAAATTCAAATACCTGGGAACGATCATTTCATCAGGCGGCAGATGCACATCAGAAATAGCTGGCAGAATCGGCCAAGCCAAAACAGCATTCGGGAAGATGACAGGCATTCTTACCAACAAATGCTTATCAATTAACATCAGGAAGAGAGTTCTTGAATGTTATATAGAACCAATACTGTTGTACGGATGTGAGGCGTGGACAGTCAACAAACAAAGCCAGAACAAGATTGAGGCAGCCGAGATGTGGTTTCCAAGAAGAATGTTGAGAGTTCCATGGACAGCAAAGAAAACAAATGAGACAGTCTTGATGGAGGCAGACACAAGTAGATCACTCATAAGGAAGATTAGGAAAAGACAGGCAACATTTATAGACCATTTTATGAGGAAGGGGGATTTGGAGCACTTGGTCACAACGGGAAAGCTGGAGGGAAAAAGAGCACCGGGTAGACCTAGGAAGAAAATGCTGGACGGACTTGCAGAGTGGCTGGGGACGAGGGGGGTGGGAGAGATGCTAGGGGCAACGAGAGATAGAGACAGATGGAAGTCCATGATCGCCAACGCCATGCGGCAGGGCACCTGATGATGATGATGAAGTGCGGAACAAGAAAAGGTTCCAACCGTTCTCCCACATCCCTGAAATGTTCTCGCCATTGACCACATCACATGAAAGTGGGTACTGACGTAAAATCAATCAAATCAAATCAGTCTCTATCCGCTTATTTTCTCTCTATATCTGTGTGTGTGTATCTCTTGCCTTTTACCTTCCTCCTTTCCGCCTCCTCTGCCTCTATCCTTATCTGTCTCTGCGTTTGTGTCTGTTTTGTCGACCCTTCGTCTGTCTCTTCTGTCTCTGTCTCTCTCCCTCTCTCTCCCTACGTCTCCACCCTCCTTCTTTTTCCTTTTCTCTCTCTCTTTCTCTCCCTTCTTTTCTCTCTCTCCCTGTCTCTCTCTCTGTCTCCCTCTCCCTGTCTCTTTTCCTTTCTCTCTCTCTCTCTCTCTTTTTCTCTTTCCCCACCCCTCTCTCTCTTTCTCTCTCCGCCCTCACCACTCCATCTCCCTCTCTGTCTTCCTCTCCCTCTCTCAGTCTCTGTCTCTTTTCCTCTATCTCTCTCTCTCTCCCTCTCCCTCTCTCTCTGTCTCTCTCTTTGCCTCACTCTCTCTTTTCCTCTCTCTTTCACTCTCTCTCTCTCTGTCTCTCTCCCACCCTCCCCTCTCTCTCTTTTTTTCTTTCTCTTTCAACCCCAACCACTCCTCTCTGCCTGCCTGTCTGCCTGTCTATCTGTCTGTCTGTCTGTCTGTCTGTCTGCCTATCTTTATGTATGTATGTATGTATGTATGTGTGTAGGTATGTATGTATGTATATATGTATGTATGTATATATGTATGTATGTATGTATGTATGTATGTATGTATGTATGTGTGTATGTATGCATGTGTGTCTCTGTGTGTATGTCTCTCTCTCTGTCCCTCTCTGTCTCTCTCTCTGTCTCTGTCTCTCTCTCTCTCTGTCTCTCTATCTGTCTCTCTCTCTCTGTCTCTCTCTGTGTGTCTGTATATGGGTGCGTGTGTGTGTGTGTGTGGGTGTGGGTGTGTGAAAAAGATTTTGGTTTGCCTAAACCTAGACAAATTATTGGCCTGAATGTGGGAACACTGTTCTGATATTTTTTTTGTTTGCATTATATAATACTGATAAAATGGATGATTGTTCATTATATATGACTTGAATATGTTCGACTGTTCAAGGAATGGATGTTCGATATGTTGGATTATGTGTGAAGAATTTGCGCACATACAAAGAGTGGATTATGTGTCGCACTACTGGAAAATTGTTATCCCCCTTGTCAAAAGACCTTTTCGGGTAATGACAATAAACAGTTTCAGTTTTCAGTTTCTCTCTGTGTGTCTCTCTCTGTCTCTCTATCTCTTCTCTCTCTGTCTCTCTCTCTGTCTCTCTCACTCTTCTCTCCCCTGTGTTTCCTGTGTATCAGTCACATCAGTGAGTGTCTCTGCATCAGTCTATCTGGTACTTCATAAACCATCACCTTCATTAACATTGCAGGCGTCATGCGCACCGACAGATTTGTCTTGTCATGCTCTCTCTCCGTGTGTGTGTGTGTGTGTGTGTGTGTGTGTGTGTGTGTGTGTGTGTGTGTGTGTGTGTGTGTGTGTGTGTGTGTGTGTTTGTGTGTGTGTGTGTGTGTGTGTTTGTGTGTGTGTGTGTTTGTGTGTGTGTGTGTGTGTGTGTGTTCGTTCGTGTGTGTGTGTGTGTGTGTGTATTCGTTCGTGTGTGTGTGTGGTGGTGGTCTTTGATTTAATGTCTATTCACTAAAGTGATTTTAGACACAAAAAAAAAAAAAAAAAAAAAAAGGGTGGGGGGGGAGTGATAGAGGAGGAGTGAAGAAGATATTTGAAAACTGTCAATTTTGAATTTGAGAAAAGATGATCCAGAAAACAACTGTTTTGAAGAGGGGAAGGTAAAACTAACAAATAATGTTACCATAATTTTCGATTTAAACAAACAAACTGACAAACAAAATTAGTAAATATCCGGAAGAAATGAATAAAAAGAAAAACTAATAATTGACTAACCACAACAATGAACAAGTCAAATAACATTTTAAAGGTAATTCGCTATAGGACTTTTTGACAGGCTAACAAAAAATTCATACAGTAATGATGATGAGGCAAATATGTCAGAAACTGTACTCACAGATAGTGTTGGAATATGTCGTTTTACCCTAACGCAAGAAAGAATATGACTATGTGTTATCTTCTTTCCACACAGACACACTATGTTATTGGTATATTTTGTTTTGAATGCATCAAGTTTCCATCTGTACATAAGGGACTGTATAGTTCTGCTGGCATGAAGCTGCTTAAGTATTTTGCTAACTTCAAAGTTCATGTGACATTTATCATACTTTTTCTGTTTTAATTGGAACTGCTTCCAGACGTAGTTGTCCACTAAAGTGTAATTCTCGTGCAACGAGAGAGAAAGCTGGATATTGTTTGAATCTGGTGAGTTATTAGCTCCCCGTTTGGCAGCCCTGTCAACTTTATTATTATAACTAAAAGAACTATGAGAAGGTATCCAGCAGAAAGTAATATCAGTGCCTCTTAAAGATAAATTATGAATCAAGTGACTTATTTCCAGAATCATTTCTGATCTTGTTTGTAATTTTGATAATTCAAGAGCCTGAAGTACTGATTTTGAATCAACGCAAAGAAGTATCTGAAAAATTGTCCTAGGAAGACTTATCAGAAAGTTTAAAGCCATTAATATTGCAAAGAGTTCAGCTGTAAAGATAAATTTATCAAGTCCTATGTAGAAAGATTTTTCAATTTTGAGAGCAGGTATTAAAAACGCTGAGCCTGCTTTTCTTTCAATTACTGACCCATCAGTGTAAATTTTCAAATGATCAGAATATACGTCGTTTATATGACATTTAACCTGACTAGCCAGTAAGTTTATATTGTCTCCTTTTTTTAAATTAGTGTGGTGTACGTCAAATCGTGCTCTTTGGAGTTCCCAACTGGGTACTGGCGAAAAGGAAGGTCGTATAGATACAGGATCTACGTCTAGATCAATTCCTGAGCCTTTCATGACGTCAGATGTGTATGTTGCAAGTGTGACCTGTGAAGATATTGATTTAGCTCGTTTTGGAAAGTCGGTATCTGATCTCAGTTTAATTTCTGTTTCTGATATGTTTTCTACGGTAGTGTTTCTTAACAAAAATTTAGTAGAAGCGACTTTCCTTTGCTCATCAAGTGGCAACAGTTTGATTTCATTATATGTCCGAAGACAGGAAGCATGCATTGGAAGACCCAGTGCAAGTTTGAAACCTTTACAATCTATGCTCTGCAGTTTTTTTAGTAAGTGTTTCGGTGCACTGAAGAAGATTTCTTGAGCATAGGTTAATTTAGATCTAACAAGCGATTTACAAAGATGAACAAGTGTTGATGAATCTTGACCCCATGTCTGTTTGCGAACTATTTTTATGAAATTTAAACTTTTTTGAGCTTTGGTTAATAAGTATTCAATATGCTGATTCCAAGATAATTTTGCTGTAAGGAAAACTCCTAAGAATTTAATCGACTCGTTAAACTGAAGAAGAGTATCTCCCAGTTTGAAAGTGGGAATATTTACTGGGTTAGCTCCATTATTAAATAAAACTATTTTTGTTTTTTCCAGGGATAGATGTAACCCATTTTCTACCATGTATCGCGCTATTTTATCAAGTTCTAATTGGTAGCATTTGCGTGTATAATTGATACAGCGCAAAGGAGTTTTCTTTTTCATATTTACCTGCATCCACATGCATAAATCGTCAGCATATTGAGCTAAAACTACATGCTTAGATACTTTACTGGGTAAGTCATGCATTAATATCATGAAAAGAAGGGGAGCTATAACGGATCCCTGAGGGATACCCATTTGAAGAATTCGTTTCGTGGAATATACATTTTCAATCCTCGTTTGAAATACTCTGTTTTCTAAGAAACACTTAACATAGCCAAAAATGTGACCTGTCAGCCCAATACTTTTAAATTTGAATAACAATCGGGAGTGCCACACTTGATCGTATGCTTTCGTTATATCAAAAAATGTAGCTAAAACACATTGACGTCTTGCAAATTGTTGTTTTATATTAGTAGTTAGCTTTGTTAGGATCTCTACTGGTGACCTGCCTTTTCGAAATCCTGCCTGATTTACTGGTATTATTTTATTCTTTTCACAATAGTGCATCAGTCTCTTTAAGATTATTTTCTCCATTAGTTTACATACATGTGATGTTAATGCAATTGGCCTGTAGTTTTTCAAATCGGTATTACATTTACCTGGTTTTAATACAGGAACCACTATTGTTTCTTTCCAGTTGTTAGGCATTATCCCACTATTCCAGCATTTTTGAAATATGTCATGTAGCAAGATTATAAAATTTTCTGGTAAATTTTTCAGCATCTCATTGGAAATTGCATCTAGTCCAACTGACGTTTTTTTTACTTGGAAGGGACTGAATGGCATCTTTTAATTCTTGAAGTGTGAGTGATGCATTTATGTAGTGAGTATTGTCAGAGGCAGGGTCCTTATATACATCTTTCTTTTCATCTCGTTCCCTATAATTTCTATCAGAGACAGGGAGTCCTTCTACACGACAGGCCTCAGCAAACACGTCTGCAAAAGCTTCTGCTTTTTCCAATGAGCTAGGAATAGGGTTATTTTCTAGCTTTACTGGAATTGATGGCAACTTAATCCCGTTTTTCATTAATTTTAGTTTTTCCCAAATCTTTATCGTGTCTTTGTGGTTATTTACTTCACATTTACAAAAAGATGTCCAGTGTTGTTCTTTGGCTTGCTCTATGATTCTGTTACACTTAATGTTGGCACTTTTCATCGCTGTATGATTTTCAGGTGACCTGTTTGCTAAATAAATTTTGTATTTTTCTTTCTTTTCGTTCACTGCCTTTTGACAGTCCTCATTCCACCAGACATTTCCATGATGTTTTCCTATTTTTGACACTGTAAGTTTTGGAATTGAAATGTTAGCAGCCCTTAAGAGTGAGTTACAGAAAACTTCGTACGTTTCGTTTATGTTCATTGCTTCAGATAGATCTGTTCTTGTCTTTTCAAGGATTGCCTTAAAACTGATCCAGTCAGCGTTTTTATAATTAAACTTGGGTAAACTATCTTGTGGTATGGCGTCTATTTCTGTAGTATGGTTTAGGGTAAGACGTATGGGGATGTGATCTGATCCCAACAAGTCATCCTCTGCCATGTGGCGTTTGGGGCTAGGGATGGTGAGATTAAAGTAAGGTCGATAGCTGTGGGTCTGTGGGTTGGTATATCGGGGATCCGGGTAACGTGTCCGTTGTTAAGTAAATATAAATTGGAATCTACAATATTTTCAATCAACCTGTTGCTTGTTATGTTTGTACAATACTTTTCCCAAAATGGGGCATGTGCATTAAAATCACCTCCAATTATCCACTTGTCGTCCTGATCTTGAAAGTGTTTTAACCATTCAGTGTTCACAGAGTCTGGGCCTCTTGGTAAGTATACAGAGGCCATATTCACAACTAACGATGAGGAAAATTTTATAATGATTGCACATGATGAAATAAATGCGGTAGATTTAGGTACTGGCGATGATCGTTCACAATAGTTCAGTCCTTCACGAATGTATATAGCTGTTTGTATACGGCCACCGTCATTTACAGAGTCACATATTGGTGGATAATAAAAACCGGATATTTTAGGTAATTTGGTTTTGATGGTATTCAGCGATTGTAGGAGCATGACATGGACGTTTTTAGAAGAGAGATAGTTACTCAAATATGAGATGTTTTTAACAATGGAACGTGCGTTCCACTGAAAAATGTTGATATCACTTACTACACACGTCTTCATGAGGAACGGTTGAATAACTTTAGAACAATATGGTAAGTTTATATAGATTTCATTTAACTTTGAATTAAAAGGTACAAATAGGATAAAAATGAAGTATGTGAACAAGAAAATAATTAAGTAAAACAATATAGCTGAGAACTGAACGAAGAGAAACTGAATCTGGGCTGAATCTAAAATGACCAAGGAGAGAAGAAAAACGGAGATTGAAAGCCGGATCTTTGTTGATGTCGTTGTCGGTTTGATCTCATCCTCGGTTTTTCCCAGAAAAGCTGATGGATTTGCCTCCCTAAGTTTCTGGCCAGAACGCTCGCCCCTCTGATGGTTGGATGGACGTCGTCCTGGCTGACTTGAGTGTGACTGATAGTTTGAAGATTGTCATTGTTGACGTATTCGACACTCGCTGCTTTAAGAAGTCGCACTTTTGTTAGGGCATTTAGGAGCTCTCTTTTAGCGTTTAGGTGTTTGTCCCTCACAGGAGCTACCTGACTTAAAACTACCCTGGCTTTTGGAAATTGGGTGTTGATAGTTTTCACACAGGTGTCAAGAGATGTGCTACATTCAGTGGGCTCCTTTGTTTTTAAATCTGTGATCCCCACATGTAAAACTACACAGTCAGGTTCAGGTGTCAGCTCTTCTTTTGATTTTTCAATTGCAATCTTACAGTCCTCGATGGTATGGATCTTTCTCGTGGCCACCTGAAAACCGTATGAAGAGCCCAGTCTTTTTCCATCCACCTTATTGAGGACTGAGTCGTGAACGATAAGGACACGGGGAAGAACATTTGATTGTGGTCTGGAACGTGTTGACGATAGCGCAGTTTTGACGTCACGGTTAGGTTTTGTGGAGACGTCTGGTCTATGTTTGACGACATTTCTCCTGCCATTTTGTGTCCTCGCCCGATCTTCCAGTTTGGGGGTTGAGCTGCGCATTCCGCGTAGGTGGAGAATTTGTCCATCGGTGACATGGTGGTGAAGTCACCGTGGACTGCGGAATCCGTCTGGCACGCAACGGTGGTCGTAAGTTTGGTGCACTTATTGACGTCGCGCAGCTCTTTTAACGTTGTATTGT